>LR812529.1:52726459-52911459 GCA_903798195.1 Danio kyathit | reverse complement strand
CATTGCATGTCGGCATTGTCTTCTGAGGTGCAAGTCTTTTATTAGATGAAGAAAAGATTGACGCAGCTTCTCCAAATTACATTTTTACTTTAGAGATTTGGCGCCAGTTAATCAGGAAGTGACGATTTCGTTCTCTTTGACTCACTGGATGGAAACGCTGCTTTACTTGCACATCTTTTATGCGATATTCTAGTTTTCTGCATACATTTAATTCACATTTTTGCATGGAAACATCTAATGTCAATCCTGTTATCTATGATATTCTCATGATATTCTCATAATGTCAATCCTGTTATCTATGATATTCTCATGATATTCTCATAATGTCAATCCTGTTATCTATGATATTCTCATGATATTCTCATAATGTCAATCCTGTTATCTATGATATTCTCATATTCTCAAACATTCTCAGGCAAGCAAAACATATTGTCTTGTCTTCACAAGTAATATGTCAAAATGTGAGTAAGCAAAATAATCTGCCAATGGGGTAAGCAAAACAGTCTTGTTTGTCAACCCCTGATCATGGAGATCTACCTTCCTGCAGAGTTTAGCTCCAACCCTGATCAAACACAACAAAACCAATGAAGTAGGATCTGATGGAGCTCATGTTAATTAAAGACTGGAGTGTTTGATCAACTCTGCATGAAGGTAGATCTCCAGAAACATGGGTGAGCACTCCTGGTTTAGATATTAGGACTGTAAACAAGACAAAAACTAGTAAGAAAGGCATTATTTTTACGATGTATGGCTCACTCCTGTGTGTGTTTTCTTCCACTGCAGCAGATGTACATCGCCCAGGTCCTGCAGGACCCAAACTCAGACGAGACTGGAGCAGGCAGTGGAGAAGACGATGGTCAGGGGTCCTCGCAGGACGAGGAGATGATCAACGCTGGAAACAGCCTGAACGAAGCCGATTTCCAGTCCGGAGAGGACAGTCTGATCGCCAACGAAGTCCACCAGTAACACAGCAGAGCGCCTCATGGCCTTCATCCCTCTGTTTTTGTCCTGGTCTGACGCTGTGAACACAATCGGCTCAAAACATCAGCACCTTAGAAACCCACGTCTGCCAAAACACCGACTGTACATACAGTAAAGCACACGCTAGCAAATCATTTCCTCATGTGCATGAGCGCCAGAAGCACAAGCAAACATCCCGGATTTATCCTCCTGCTTAAAAAAAAAAATAAATAAATCCTGATTTGGTTTTTAATACCCATACGCCTCAGGAAAAAGGAGAACAAATAGCAGGCTCGCCTTAACAGCGAGATAATCGGCAGCGCTGCGAAACAGGCTTCATTTGCTTGCTTCTTCTTCTTTTGCCTGAACGATTGGATTAAATGAAACAACGTCTGCAATAGAGAAACCCGGCTTCAGATCCTACATCCTCAACCGCGTTCGCTGTACAGAACACTACTGACACTCCTGTTTGCAGGATTCTTCTCCCTAATGTACAGTATTTCCAGAGACGCGCACATGTGTGTGTGTTTGTGTTGTCACTGAACGACCCATATTCTTACCTTTCTTTCTTTTGGTACTTTTAATGCTCATTTTGCCTTTAACGGATGTGTTTGTACACCTGCAAACGGAGTAGCGAAGCTCTTGTAGCACAGTAGAAAGCGCTCGCCGCTCCTGACAGACGTTAAAGGGATGCACTGCAAAAAATGGCCTGCTCACTTCGAGTTTTTCTCTTGTTTCTAGTCCAAATATCTAAAATGTCTTAAATCAAGAAGCATTTTCTAGACAAGTTAAAAATATTGTGGTGTTTTCAGTAATAATGAGTCAAAAATAAGTGAGTTTTTCTTTAAAGTAAGCTAAATAATCTGCCAATGGAGTAAACAGAATAATGTTATTTCAAAGAGAACACTAGATTATTTAGCTTACGCTATTGGCAGATTATTTAGCTTGTTTTAAGGAAAAATTCACTTATTTTTGACTCATTATATCTGAAAACAAGACAATATTTCACACTGGTCTAGAAAATGCTTCTTGATTTAAGAGTTGTAAGATATTTAGACTAAACTCTAAGAAAGAAAAGCATTTTCTGCAGTGTAGTTCACCCAAAATGTTCAAATATATCATCTTTTATTCACCTTTTACTTGTTTGTTTTACTAGTTTCTTTCTTCTGTTGAACATAAAAGAAGATATTTAGTAAAATGATGGAAACCGGTAACCATTGACTTCCATAATATGTTTTGTTTTCTGCAATGCAAGTCAATGGTTACCCATTTACAGCATTCTTCTAAACATCTACGTTTGTGTTTAACAGAAGAAAGCAAACGAGTAAATACACTCTCAGAAATAAAGGTACAAGAGCTGTCACTGGGGTGTGACCTATTTGAAACGTACATATTTGTACTTAAAATGTCCGTATTAATACCTCAAGGGTACATATTAGTACCTAAGAAGTACAAAAGTGTTCCTCTTACAATTTGTAGGTACTAATATATACCTTTGAGGTACCAATATGGACCCTTTAAGTACAAATGTGTACCTTTCGAAAAGGTACCACCCCAGTGACAGCTCTTGTACCTTTATTTCTGAGAGTGTAGTGACAAAATTTTGAGTGAACTGCCCCCTTTAAGAGGATTCATGTGGTTTGACCTGAAAACTGCCAACTCGGATGTAGTCAAACAGTGGTTTTAGACTTTAATAATCAGCGAGAGTCTCTGTCGGTGCCTGCAGTTGTGCGAGACGTTTTGGGAGAAATCTGGAAATGAATTTTGTTGGTACGAATGAGTTTTCTTTTTTAGTCGTCTAGTGAATGACATGTAGCCGTCATGTCGGTCTTTTCTACGGAGGTATGAAGCCTGCAATCGCGTCCAGCAGTTTTAGTGCTCTAGATGAAGGAAATAATTACAGCTTTCTCAACGTTAGAGAGCACAATATGGCTGCAAGCTGAGAAAATGATTCTTATTTATTTAAAAAATGTACAAAAAATGTATATATTTAAATTGATGGTTTGCTTTAAAATGAACTCCTCGCCCTCAGGCTGTCCTAGATCTGACTTTTTTTATTATTTTTTATCAGTAGAACATTAAAAAATATTTATTTTATATTTTTTCCCTTATATTTTCCCTTTTGAAAGTCAAAAAATAAATAAATAAATAAATAAATAGGTAAGTTATGTTAGGTTACTTTATTTGTACCCGAAGATTTGGTTTGCAGTCAAGAGTCCTCATTTCATAATAAATTCACATAGTGACAACAGCAAATGGACATAAATACAGGTAATATAGAATTAATACAGTGACTCCTGATGATATAGTCTTAAAAATCTTGTTAATGAACAGTTTCCGGAGTGTTTTCTGTTCATTTAGGGTTGTGAATTGCATTATGGGATGTCGAGCTCTGCTCTGTCCATTTTGATGTTGTAAATTCAACTCTACAGTTGAACAAAGTGACTTTTAATGACATTTTAGTAGCTTGAGATAATATAATAAATAATATCTACACTCTCAGAAATAAAGGTACGCGAGCTGTCACTGGGGTGGTACCTTTTCAAAAGGTATTTGTACCCTGTAAATTTGTACCTAAAAGGTCCATATTAATACCTCAAAGGTACATATTGGTACCTAAAAAGTACAAAAGTGTTCCCTTTTAAAATTTGTAGGTACTAATATATATTTTTGAAGTACCAATATGGACCCTTCAAGTACAAATGTGTAACTTTTGAAAAGGTACCACCCCAGTGACAGCTCGCGTACCTTTATTTCTGAGAGTGTAGAGAAATAAGTGTGTAAGAGAACAGAAAACGTACTGGCAGTTTATCACAAGGCGCTTGTAGCGTAATGTACAACACCAACACAGACAACATAGCACTTTACACTGTTAAACATGTTCATAAAAGCCACTTTTTTCAACTTTTCAAGGTTAAAAGATGTTGAAAGAAAGATTAAGGCTGCATACTGCAATTCAAAAGCAGAAATAAATGGGAAAATGGCAAATTAAAACAAAAATAATCACAAAAATATGGAAAACTGCTTATTTATGGATGTTTTACAGTGTATATTGGAGTCTTGGGAAGCAAAAAAAAAGGGTCAAAATGTTATTTACTTCATTATAACCTTAATGCACAACCTCTGCCAACAGTATTGATTCTTTGTTTTTTTATTATGTCGTTTTTACTTTATTTGTCATTATATGAATGCAGTTATATTCATATAAGGTATTAAAATATATCTATATTTCTGATTGCATACTAATTGGCGGTTCATTCCGCTGTGATAAATCAACCCTTGATAAATCAAGGACTAAGCCGAAGGATAGAGAGTGAGTGAGTTAGGAAAAAAAGTATCTTAAAAATCTTCTTTAATGCTCTACTGATGGAAAACTGTGTATTTTATAGCCTGATGGCAAATGAAAAAATTCAGTGTGAACTTTCCCTTTAATTTGGGGGTTGATAGCAGTCGACTTTTGCATTAGATCTGCATATTTTTGATTGAAATCCCAGTCTGAGTGGTTTCTATTGGCCGGTTACTGAAGCCAGTGGTGTTTTAGTCAAAAATCAGGTTCGTTTTCATTCTGCAAACTGACCCTGGAGGGATTAAAGTGCGACATGCGCAGATCTGATGTAACTCGGGTTTCTTTTTGAAGCTCAATACTGACCTTAGTCGAGGATCAATATACAGGACAATACAAGCGGATGGACCTCAATCATGAAAAATTCATTCTGCTTGTGTTTCATTCATGATTAAACACAAGATCGACTCTGACCAAGGTCTGTCACTATTATTATTCTCACGATATTTCATGTTTTTACCTTCTGCTGCACATATTCCTTTAATTTAAAGGGTTAGTTCACCCAAAAATGAATGTTCTGTATTTAATTACCCTCATGTTAAACCCAATGAGATGTTCATTTATCGAGAATGAAGATATTTTAGATGAAACCCTGGAGCTCTCTCATCCTCCATAGACAGCAATAAAGGCAAAAAATAAATGATGGGAATCAAAGAAATCCAACCATTGAATCTGTCTCCAGTGGTTTAATCATGATTGTATGAGGCGATGCGAACACTTTTGTGCATGCAAAATGTTTTAAAAAGACTTTATTCAGCAGTTTATTCTCTTTATTTTAAGTTCAGGACGTGCATTCATTAGAACTCTGTTCACTATAATGCATGTTGTGCTTTTTTTCAAGTCATTATTTATTTATTTGTATTATTTTGCACACAAATCTGTTCTTGTGGCTTCATAACACTACGAATGATCCACTGAACACACATGAACTTGATTCTGAACGTCTCTTGCTGTCTATGGAGGATGAGAGAGCTCCAGGATTTCATCTAAAATGAACTAATTTGTGTTTTGTCGATAAATTAAGTATTCAGAGGCTTGTAAAATCATGAAGGTGAGTGATAATAACAGAATTGTAATCATTTTAGTGAACCAACCCTTTAATGTGCCAGATATAGCTTGGTTTAGCAGCCCTGAAATGAAGTCTTCAGTCATTTTTGTGAGCCCGAAAGTGAAAAATGATGATGGTTTGTGTTTGTTACTGTAAGTCACTGGAGCTGCTGAGGATGAAGATTTGCAATACACAGAAGCACTGGCTGGATTCAGCAAATAACCGGCGCACAAACAACAAAGTGACTTGAGAGATGAAATCGAACAGCCTCAGGTGTTCTTTTATTTTTCGAAAGATAAAAAAAAATGTTTACATCCGTGTGTTTTTTCCTGCTCATATATTTGTTTCCCTCCATTCAGACACAAAGAGTAAAACTATGAAAGCTGTAGCTGAGGATTGAGAATCTGCAGATACACGCTGGAGATATACTGACATTGACTTGTGTCTATTTTTTTGATGGAGATCGTCAATAATGATCCTTTTTTCGTTTGTTTTCAGAGATGAACATTGAAAAGCTGGATTTGTATATCCGATTGGGATTTGTGGCGTTCCTCACAGCTTCTTATTGAGTTAATGAAGTGAAGTTTCTTCAGCATTTGGCGGTGAAGTAAAGAGCGCTGTGAATATTTTTGTAAAATTGTACAAGAAACTGTTTGGAGATGCAAATGTTCGGCCTGTTGAAGTATTTGATACCAGTAATGTATTAAAGCTAGCTGTAACAATGCTGTCGCTCGGTGGATTTTTAATATATCATGTTTTTCTTTTATAAGCCAAGCGTTTAAGCAATTTTGGAGAACCAATGTCTTTTAGAGTGAAAACACTGGAGTATGGAGCCAGATCAGCCTCAAAAATAATGTTTACAAAATAAAATTCATATATCCAAAACACAATTCACATTTACAAAATACAATTTTGTTAATTCGAAATGCGATTCATAAATACTCACGTCCAATTCAAAAATATGCAAATCCAATTTGTAAGTTTAATACACAATTCATAACTACACAAATTCAATTTGTAAATTCCAAACGTGATATAAAAATACGCAAATCCAATTTGTAAATTCAAAACGCGAATCAAAAATTTGCAAATCCAATTCGTAAGTTCAAAACGCGATTCAAAAATATGTAAATCCAATTCGTAAGTTCAAAACACGATTCATAAATGGGGAAATCCAATTTGTAAATTCAAAACACGGTTCATAAATACACAAATCCAATTTGTAAATTCAAAACGCAATTCAAAAATATGCAAATCCAATTCGTAAGTTCAAAACACGATTCATAAATGCACAAATCAAATTTGTAAGTTCAAAACGCGATTCATAAATAGAGAAATCCAATTCGTAAATTCGAAATGCGATTGATAAATACACAATTCCATTTCGTAAATTTGAAACGTGATTCATAAACACAATTCCAATTCGTAAGTTCAAAACATGATTCATAAATACAAAAATCCAATTCGTAAATTCAAAACGCGATTCATAAATACACAAATCCAATTCGTAAATTCAAAACGCGATTCATAAATACACAAATCCAATTTGTAAGTTCAAAATGCTATTCAAAAATACGCAAATCCAATTCGTAAATTCGAAACATGATTCATAAATACACAAATCCAATTTGTAAGTTTAATACAAGATTCATAAATACACATTCAATTTGTAAATTCAAAACACGATTCATAAATACACAAATCCAATTCGTAAGTTCAAAACACGATTCATAAATGCACAAATGCAATTCGTAAATTCAAAACATGACTCATAAATACACAAATCCATTTCATAAATTCAAAACACGATTCATAAATTCGCAAATCCAATTCGTAAATTCAAAATGTGATTCATAAATACACAAATCCAATTCGTGAATTCAAAACGTGATTCATAAATACACAAATCCAATTCGAAAATTTTAAATACCATTCATAAATTCGCAAATCCAATTCGTAAATTCAAAATGTGATTCATAAATACACAAATCCAATTCGTAAATTCGAAACGTGATTCATAAATACAGAAATCCAATTCGTAAGTTCGAAATGTGATTCATAAATACACAAATCCAATTCGTAAATTCAAAATGTGATTCATAAATACACAAATCCAATTCGAAAATTTAAAACACGGTTCATAAATTCGCAAATCCAATTCGTAAATTTGAAATTTGATTCATAAATACACAAATCCAATTCGTAAGTTCAAAACGCGATTCATAAATACACAAATTCAATTCGTAAGTTCAAAACGCGATTTATAAATACACAAATCCAATTTGTAAGTTTAATACAGGATTCATAAATACACAAATCCAATTCGTAAGTTCAAAACACGATTCATAAATACACAAATCCAATTCGTAAGTTCAAAACACAATTCATAAATAAACAAATCCAATCCGTAAATTCAAAACATGACTCATAAATACACAAATCTATTTCATGAATTCAAAACGCGATTCAAAAATATGCAAATCCAATTCGTAAGTTTAAAACACGATTCATAACTACACAAATCCAATTCGTAAGTTCAAAACACAATTCAAAAACGCACAAATCCAATTTGTAAATTCGAAACGTGATTCATAAATATGCAATTCCAATTCGTAAGTCCAAAACGTGATTCATAAATACGCAATTCTAATTTGTAAGTCCAAAACGTGATTCATAAATACACAATTCCAATTCGTAGGTTCAAAACACGATTAAAAAACACACAAATCCAATTCCAAAATTTAAAACACAATTCATAAATATACAAATACAATTCATCAAATCAAAAAACAATTCATAAATATACAAATTAAAATCATAAATTTAAAAAAAAAACACAATTTCAATTCATTTGGCAGAAATATTTATAATTTTTACTAGTGAACTCACGAGCTGTGTGTTGTACTTATGAATTACATTTTGAATTTACGAATTGGATTTTGTAAATGTGAATTGAGCTGTGCATATTTGAATTATATTTCGCAAATGTGTTATTTTTGAGACTGATCTGGCTCCATACAAAGATGCGAGCTGTGCGTTATGCATGAATGAATCATGGTGTGTTTGTGTAGCTGCTGTACAGCTTGTGTGTGAGTGTGAGTGTATAAAAATGGGCCGGACTTTAACTTTAACTGTGGTTCATCACAGATGTAGACGGACTGATCTAGAACCTGTTCGAGATTTTTTTATTTTATTTTTTCCTGTCTCAAGCTCGTCTTCTGGTGAAGCATTTGTCATCTTCAGTTTCTTGATCAATAAAAGTTGGTATTCATTCTGTGCATTTGATCTGTTGTTGTGCGTCTGAACAGCAGGAGGCGCTGTTGCGTCACAAAAACAAACACTTTGATTTCAGCAGATCGAGATTATTTATTTAAAGTGTTGTTTTTAATCTGGAATTTGGTTCATTTTCGTTTTGCACTATTTACTTATTATTTTTTCTACTTAACTCTTTTTCTATAGGGGGATGCAGTGTGCTTCTGGAGATTATAGACACTCTTTAATTAACTCTCCATATGAACATGCATCTTTAATAATAACTTATAAGTGTTGTGAGCTCCAGGGTTGTTAATTAATCGTCTGTACTTTTGTCGAATGCATCTGTTCATATTAATTTAACCTAATTGTAAAACAGTTTTGTTTAATAGTAGATTATTAATGTATGTTTATTTTTTGATCAATCTGTCTGTCCTGAACTGAATGATGAATCTCTTTACTTCTGCAGCATTTTATCTTGTAGGGAAAAAAAGAAATAGATTCATAAATGCACAAATCCAATTCGTAAGTTCAAAACGCGATTCATAAATACACAAATGCAATTCGTAAATTCGAAACGTGATTCATAAATACACAAATCCAATTCGAAAATTCAAAATACCATTCATAAATACACAAATCCAATTTGTAAATTCAAAATGTGATTCATAAATACACAAATCCAATTTGTAAATTCGAAACGTGATTCATAAATACACAAATCCAATTCGTAAGTTCGAAATGTGATTCGTAAATACACAAATCCAATTCGTAAATTCAAAATGTGATTCATAAATACACAAATACAATTCGTAAATTCAAAATGTGATTCATAAATACACAAATACAATTCGTAAGTTCGAAATGTGATTAATAAATACACAAATCCAATTCGTAAATTCGAAATGTGATTCATAAATACACAAATCCAATTCGTAAGTTCGAAATGTGATTCATAAATACACAAATCCAATTCGTAAATTCAAAATGTGATTCATAAATACACAAATACAATTCGTAAGTTCAAAACGCGATTCATAAATACACAAATCCAATTCGTGAATTCGAAACGTGATTGATAAATACACAAATCCAATTCGAAAATTCAAAATACCATTCATAAATTCGCAAATCCAATTCGTAAATTCAAAATGTGATTCATAAATACACAAATCCAATTCGTAAAATCGAAACGTGATTCATAAATACACAAATCCAATTCGTAAGTTCGAAATGTGATTCATAAATACACAAATCCAATTCGTAAGTTCGAAATGTGATTCAAAAATACACAAATCCAATTTGAAAATTCAAAATGTGATTCATAAATACACAAATCCAATTCGTAAGTTCGAAATGTGATTCATAAATTCGCAAATCCATTAATTTAACCCGTTTGTAAAACAGTTTTGTTTAATAGTAGATTATTAATGTATGTTTATTTTTTATCAATCTGTCTGTCCTGAACTGAATGATGAATCTCTTTACTTCTGCAGCATTTTATTTTGTAGGGAAAAAAAGAAATAGATTCATAAATGCACAAATCCAATTCGTAAGTTCAAAACGCGATTCATAAATACACAAATCCAATTCGTGAATTCGAAACGTGATTGATAAATACACAAATCCAATTCGAAAATTCAAAATACCATTCATAAATTCGCAAATCCAATTCGTAAATTCAAAATGTGATTCATAAATACACAAATCCAATTCGTAAATTCGAAACGTGATTCATAAATACACAAATCCAATTCGTAAGTTCAAAATGTGATTCATAAATACACAAATCCAATTCGTAAATTCGAAACGTGATTCATAAATGCACAAATCCAATTCGTAAGTTCAAAATGTGATTCATAAATACACAAATCCAATTCGTAAATTCGAAACGTGATTCATAAATACACAAATCCAATTCGTAAGTTCGAAATGTGATTCATAAATTTGCAAATCCATTAATTTAACCTGTTTGTAAAACAGTTTTGTTTAATAGTAGATTATTAATGTATGTTTATTTTTTTATCAATCTGTCTGTCCTGAACTGAATGATGAATCTCTTTACTTCTGCAGCATTTTATTTTGTAGGGAAAAAAAGAAATAGATTCATAAATGCACAAATCCAATTCGTAAGTTCAAAACGCGATTCATAAATACACAAATCCAATTCGTGAATTCGAAACGTGATTCATAAATACACAAATCCAATTCAAAAATTCAAAATACCATTCATAAATTCGCAAATCCAATTCGTAAATTCAAAATGTGATTCATAAATACACAAATCCAATTTGTAAATTCGAAACGTGATTCATAAATACACAAATCCAATTCGTAAGTTCGAAATGTGATTCATAAATACACAAATCCAATTCGTAAGTTCGAAATGTGATTCAAAAATACACAAATCCAATTTGAAAATTCAAAATGTGATTCATAAATACACAAATCCAATACGTAAATTCAAAATGTGATTCATAAATACACAAATCCAATTCGTAAATTCAAAATGTGATTCATAAATACACAAATCCAATTCGTAAGTTCGAAATGTGATTCATAAATACACAAATCCAATTCGTAAATTCAAAATGTAATTCATAAATACACAAATCCAATTCGTAAATTCAAAATGTGATTCATAAATACACAAATCCAATTCGTAAATTCGAAACGTGATTCATAAATACACAAATCCAATTCGTAAATTCAAAATGTGATTCATAAATACACAAATCCAATTCGTAAGTTCGAAATGTGATTCATAAATACACAAATCCAATTCGTAAGTTCGAAATGTGATTCATAAATACACAAATCCAATTCGTAAGTTCGAAATGTGATTCATAAATTCGCAAATCCATTAATTTAACCTGTTTGTAAAACAGTTTTGTTTAATAGTAGATTATTAATGTATGTTTATTTTTTTATCAATCTGTCTGTCCTGAACTGAATGATGAATCTCTTTACTTCTGCAGCATTTTATTTTAGAGGGAAAAAAAGAAATAGATTCATAAATGCACAAATCCAATTCGTAAGTTCAAAACGCGATTCATAAATACACAAATCCAATTCGTGAATTCGAAACGTGATTCATAAATACACAAATCCAATTCAAAAATTCAAAATACCATTCATAAATTCGCAAATCCAATTCGTAAATTCAAAATGTGATTCATAAATACACAAATCCAATTCGTAAATTCGAAACGTGATTCATAAATACACAAATCCAATTCGTAAGTTCGAAATGTGATTCATAAATACACAAATCCAATTCGTAAGTTCAAAATGTGATTCATAAATACACAAATCCAATTCGTAAATTCAAAATGTGATTCATAAATACACAAATCCAATTCGTAAGTTCAAAATGTGATTCATAAATACACAAATCCAATTCGTAAGTTCGAAATGTGATACATAAATTCGCAAATCCATTAATTTAACCTGTTTGTAAAACAGTTTTGTTTAATAGTAGATTATTAATGTATGTTTATTTTTTTATCAATCTGTCTGTCCTGAACTGAATGATGAATCTCTTTACTTCTGCAGCATTTTATTTTAGAGGGAAAAAAGGAAATAGAAATTCTGAGCCCAACTTCAGATTTTTGTGCTGGAAGTTTATGCAAAGTAGTACATTTAACAAAATGACTCATTTGCATATTTACATATTTTACAAATCATAATAAAAAAAAGTTTGCATTTGTAAATATAGTTATAAATATACATATTTTAGAAAACCGTTAATACAAAACATGTTTGCAATCCTTAATATAATTTTAGTTCACAGAAAAAAAAAAAAGAAACAAGAAATCTGAGCCTGACTTCAGATTGTTGCGCTATAGGAATGTATGCAAATTTGCACGTCTCATTTGCGTATTTAGTTAACACAGAAAAGTTTGCACGTCTTGTAATCAATGAACTGGGGAAATATAAAAGCAACTGTTTTTTCCCCCTGTTTACCTGCGATGTCTTGTCTCAATGCAGATAAACTACATTACCCATGATTCTGTGTAATCTTACCAATCAGAGAGATGATTGAGGCAATGTATAACAGGGTATATGCGGAGCTAGTGTTGCTTCCCATACTGATAAACTTCCGCTGAACAGTTAATGTGACTTTTTTCCAATTTATACGGTTCCTTTTACAGCATCGATGCTGTAATGTAATTAAAATATAATCAGTTAAATAGACTTTGGCATTTGTTTAGTTGCTCAAGCGTAAAACGAGACGAAAAGCCGTTTACACGCACTCGCCCGTCAGGATCAGCAGGCTAGCGCAGAAGCTCCATAAATGTTCATATTTTAAAGACATAGCGAAACATGTAATTTAATGCAGTGCTTTTTGTACAATCTGAAACCCACTTTATATCAGATATCACTCAGCCAGTGGAGATTGCTGATTTTTTAAGAAAACAGACCATAAACGCGCTGATTTTCCAATGGTATACAGTTCACCAGAAATGCTTAACCCAGATTACTGTCAAATTAAAAGTCCTTTAGCATACTTCCGCATATACCCTATTAACTCCACCCACACTATGAAGCGCCATAAATGATGTATTGAACAAACTTGAAAATATGAACACAACAACTTTAAATGAATGGTTTTATATTTTATTTTTATTTTTTATTCTGGCAATGCATCATGGGATTGTAGTTCTCTCTTTAAAGCCAGTATGTTCGTTGTATTTGTCTTTTTTTTTTTTTTTTACTTGCTTCAAATCAAAGTTGATTCTCCTTTTATTTTATTTCCAGTCCTTGAGAAAATTACAGAAAAGGTATGCTGAATCTGTCTTCAACTTTTCAGATTTTTTAACTGTATGCAAATAAGCTCAAATATTATTAAAATGACTCATTTGCATGTTTACATACTTAAAAAAAACGTTAATACAAAAAAAAGTTTGCAAATCTTAACAATTTTAGTCCGCAGAAAAAAAGAAACAAAAATACTGAGTCCGTCTTCAGATTGCTAAGCTGTAGGAATGTATGCAAATTAGCATGTTTTATTTGCATATTTAGTTAATGCAAAGAAAGTTTGCAATTCCTAATTAAATCAATGAACTGGGGAAATAGAAATGTAACAGGGTTTTTTCTCTAGTCATATGCAATAGCTTGTCTCAATGCAGAAAAACTACATTACCCATGATTCTGTGCAATTCTACCAATCAGAGCGTTCCATCGATGCAATGTATAATTAACTCCACCCACACTGAAGCGCCATAAATGATGTATGGAACAAACTTGAAAATATGAACAACAATTTTAAATGAGTAGTTTCTTATTATTTATTTATTTATTTTTTTTTATTCTGGCAATGCATCATGGGATTGTAGTTAAAAGCCAGTATGTTCGTTGTATTTCTTTATTTTTATTTGCTTCAAATCAAAGTTGATTGTCCTTTTATTTATTTTATTTCATTTCCAGTTCTTGTAAAAAAGACAGTCAAGGTATGTTGAATCTGACTTCATCAAATATTCAGATTTTTGTGCTAGATGTGTATGCAAATTAGCTTCTATTTTAATAAAATGGCTCATTTGTATTTACATATTTTAGAAAACTTGTAATACAAAAAAAGTTCACAATTCTTAACATAATTTTAGTTCACAGAAAAAGAAGAAACAGGCATTCTGAGCCTGTCTTTAGATTTTGTGCTTTAGGAATGTATGCAAATTTGCACGTTATTTAAAATAGTCTCATTTGCATACGTACATATTTTGAAAAACACTTGTAATACAAAAAAGTTTGCAATTCTTAGTAGAATTTTAATTTGCAGAAAAGAAACAAGAATTCTGAGCCCGATTTCAGATTGTTGTGCTAGGAATGTATGTAAATAAGCACGTCTTATAAAATGGTCTCATTTGCATATTTAGTTGATACAAAAAGCGTATTTATATATTTTAGAAAATTTGAAATGCAAAAAAAGTTTGCAATTCTTAACAATTTTAGTTCGCAAAAAAGAAACAAGAATTCTGAGCCAGTCTTCAGATTGTTGTGCTATAGAAATGTATGCAAATTAGCACGTTTTATAAAATAGTCTCATTTGCATACGTACATATTTTGAAAAACACTTGTAATACAAAAAAAGTTTGCTTTTTCGTAGAATTTTAATTTGCAGAAAAATAAGAATTCTGAGCCCGACTTCAGATTGTTGTGCTAGGAATGTATGCAAATTAGCACGTTTTATAAAATAGTCTCATTTGCATATTTAGTTAATACAAAGAAGGTTTGCAATTCCTAATTAAATCAATGAACTGGGGAAATATAAATGTAGCAGGGTTTTTTTCTCTAGTCATATGCAATATCTTGTCTCAATGCAGAAAAACTACATTACCCATGATTCTGTGCAATTCTACCAATCAGAGCGTTCCATCGATGCAATGTATAATTAACTCCACCCACACCATGAAGCGCCATAAATGATGTATGGAACAAACTTGAAAATATGAACAACAATTTTAAATGAGTAGTTTCTTATTATTTCTCTTTTTTTAAATTCTGGCAATGCTTCATGGGATTGTAGTTCTCTTTTTAAAGCCAGTATGTTCATTGTATTTCCGTCTTATTTTTTTCATACACTGATTTGCTTCAAATCAAAGTTGATTCTCCTTTTATTTTATTTCCAGTCCTTGGGAAAATTACAGAAAAAGTATGCTGAATCTGACTTCTTCAATTGTTCAGATTATTGTGCTAGAAATGTATGCAAATTAGCTCATATTTTAATAAATGCATCATCTGCATATTTAAATATATTATCTTTAAAAACCTGTAATACATCAAATATTGTATGCAAATATCAGTGGGGAAAATTACTTTCAGGAAAAAGTGGGCGGGGCATTCTGGCCTTCTGAAGTGTCATATTTCATAAATATACAAATGAGGCACCATCTAATTAAATTTGAACTAATTTGAGCACAATTATGAACAGAGTTATAAACAGAGCTTCATTTTGTTGTTGTAGACTTGAATTTAATATGACGTGAACATTCTGTCATTATTATTATTATTTTTTATATGTAGATATTTTGAAGAATGCTGGAAAACTGGCAGTCATTGACTTCCATAGTATTTTCTTTTCTACTATAGATGTCAGTGGCTTAAAGTTTCCAGCATTCTTCAAAATTTCTTTGGTGACGTTTGAAACAACTGGAGAGCAAGTAAACCTTCATTTCCCCTTAAATAATGTGTGTGAGAGTTGAACTTCAGTAACACACTCTGTGACGTGTGTGCGTGTTCAGTTTCTCTGTAACTTCCTCTGTGTCTGCCATCTGGTTTTCTGACGTTTGCATCACACACACCTCAGTTTTTGCTGTGGTTTCGACCTCAGACACACACACACAGACTGTCTGATTACATGCAAGTGTTTCTGCAAATTGTAATGACTAATAATCATACACTGTGCATTTATCTGAGCAACTTCATCCAAAGACTGTTATTAAAAAGTGCTTTTGAGGAGCAAATAATCATTGAATTTTGCAGGTTCATACCTTCAGATCTGCAAAAGATACCCAGAATGTTTTTAAAGCTGGTTAAAGGTGAGTAAACTACATATACACACTGACAAATGTATATTTTGTTGTAAAATTGTTAAATCTTTAAATCATATTTGGAAAGGCTGATATATATATATATATATATATATACACACACTCACACACTCACTGGCCACTTTATAAGGTACACTTGTCCAACTGCTCGTTAACGCAAATTTCTAATCAGCCAATCACATGGCAGCAACTCAATGCATTTAGGCATGTAGACATGATCAAGACGATCTGCTGCAGTTCAAAGCGAGCATCAGAATGGGGAAGAAAGGGGATTTAAGTGACTTTGAACGTGGCATGGTTGTTGGTGCCAGACGGACTGCTCTGAGTATTTCAGAAACTGCAGATCTACTGGGATTTTCACACACAACCATCTCTAGGGTTTAAAGAGAATGGTCCGACAAAGAGGAAATATCCAGTGAGCGGCAGTTCTGTGGGCGCAAATGCCTTGTTGATGCCAGAGGTCAGAGGAGAATGGCCAGACTGGTTCCAGCTGATAGAAAGGCAACAGTAAATCAAATAAGCACTCGTTACAACCGAGGTCTGCAGAAGAGCATCTCTGAACACACAACACGTCCAACCTTGAGGCGGATGGGCTACAGCAGCAGAAGACCACACCGGGTGCCACTCCTGTCAGCTAAGAACAGGAAACTGAGGCTACAATTCACACAGGCTCACCAAAACTGGACAATAGAAGATTGGAGAAACGTTGCCTGGTCTGATGAGTCTCCATTTCTGCTGCCACATTCAGATGTTCGGGTCAGAATTTGGCATCAACAACATGAAAGCGTGGATCCATCCTGCCTTGTATCAACGGTTCAGGCTGGTGGTGGTGGTGTAATGGTGTGGGGGAGATTCTCTTGGCACACTTTGGGTTCATTAGTACCAATTGAGCATGGTGTCAACGCCACAGCCTACCTGAGTATTGTTGCTGACCATGTCCATCCCTTTATGACCACAGTGTCTCCATCTTCTGATGGCTACTTCCAGCAGGATAACGCACCATGTCATAAAGCGCAAATCATCTCAGACTGGTTTCTTGAACATGACAATGAGTTCACTGTACTCAAATGGCCTCCACAGTCACCAGAGCTCAATCCAAAAGAGCACCTTTGAGATGTGGTGGAACGGGAGATTGGCATCATGGATGTGCAGCCGACAAATCTGCAGCAACTGTGTGATGCTATCATGTCAATATGGAGCAAAATCTCTGAGGAATATTTCCAGCACCTTGTTGAATTTATGCCACGAAGGATTAAGGCAGTTCTGAAGTCAAAAGGTGGTCCAACCCAATACTAGTAAGGTGTACCAAATAAAGTGACCGGTGTGTGTGTGCCTATATATATATATATATATATATATATATATATATATATATATATATATATATATATATATATATATATATATATATATATATATATATATGTGTGTGTGTGTTATATATATATATATATATATATATATATGTGTGTTGCAAACAGAAAAAAAACACGCACAATATCACTGTAGAAATACACAACAGATTTTATTAAGCATGTACTGTAATATCTGGCACTGTGGTGTCTTTCGTCTTCCAGAGAATAATGTAGTGTTTACAAAAATCAAATAAGAGCTGTATATGAAGAGATCCGCCTGGACGAGGTAGAGCTGGTTTGTTCATTCGCACATAACACTCTTAATCTTCACACTGACATCTTTATATAAGTTAAAAACATCACAACATTTCTCTCCTTCATGTAAAGCACTGGGAATGTCCATCTGGATATTTCAAAAAGACTATAATAACATATCTGCTATATATAAACATGTACAAAGAAAATATATATAAAGATGTCAATATTTTACAAATGATGTTGGTCTAAATGTGTTTTATGAAGGAATCAGAAATAAATAATTATAGTTTAATATCTGGAATGAGTATGTGACAACTTTGGGTGAATTATGCATTTAAAATGTGGTCAAATATTTATTTCTTAAACAATAATGAAAGTAAGACTAACACACACACACACACACACTAGTAAACACAAGTTTGGGATTGGTTATATTTTTAGTCTTTTAAGCTCACTAAAGCTGTATTTATTGCATCAAAAACACTGTAAAATGATGATATATTATTATAATATAGAATAACTGCTTTCTGTCTGAATCCATTTTAAAATGTCATTTATTTTTGCAATCAAACGCTGAATTTTTAATCCTCAGCATCACACGATGCTTCAGAAATCTTTCTAATATGCTGCTCTGAAAAATAGATTTCTGAGTATTGTCAATGAAAAGCTTCTATTTTTGTGGAAACTGATAGTTAATTTAGGGTGACACGGTGGCTTAGTGGTTAGCACTGCCGCCTCACAGTAAGAAGGTGTATGTTCTTTGCTTTATGGGCTGGTGTGGTTTATAAAGGACCATACTAATGTTTAAGACTGAAAGCATTGAGAATGTTTGAGTCTGTCACACAATAGAAAATATAATAATAACAATCATTAGCAGATTAATAATAATAACACCAATTATATTAATATTTACAACAATATTTTGTATTTTTTTTCCGTAAGTTATCAAGTTAGACATTCTGTTCAGACTTATTTCTTTGTTCCTCGTTGTAGAAAATCTATTGGTAAAAGAGCTTTTATGTTTAAGGGTCCAATAGATTGGAATAATTTACCTGCTAACATTCGATCCGTTACATCATTTAAGGTCTTTAAGCAAACGTTGTTTATCTTTTTTACTTTGGATTGTACTTGTTTTTCCTGAGGATGTTATTATTTTGCTGATTTGATTCACTGATTCGTATATATTTTTGTACTATGTATATATGCAAATGTATGTATGGATACTACCCCCCCCCCCCCCCCCCCTTTTTTTTTTCTCTCTTTTTTTATGTTTTGTTTTTTGGATGTTGTGTTAGTTATGTTTTGTCTTTTGTTTTTTGGTGTTATTATTATGTGATTGTAATTAATTGTGGGACACCCTTGAAAATGACATGGTACATCTTAAGGGCTTTATCCCAATGAATAAATATCAAAACAATAACAACAACAAAAAAGATACTTTGGTGTGGCAATGAAATCAAAGGGGCCGTTGGGTTTCATATAGACACAATGTGTTCTTCATTTGATCATGTCTGATCTAGGTCTGGTTTCTGGATATGGTTTGGGTTCTGGATCTGGATTCCGCTCTGCATCTGGGTTTCTGGTCTTGATCTGGTTGTTTCTGCTCTGCATCTGGGTTTCTGGGTCTGGATCTGGGTTTCTGATCTAGATCTGGGTTTCTGCTCTGGGTCTAGGTTTCTGATCTGGATTTCTGGGTCTGGATCTGGGTTTCTGATCTAGATCTGGGTTTCTGCTCTGGGTCTAGGTTTCTGATCTGGATTTCTGGGTCTGGATCTGGGTTTATATTCTAGATCTGGTTTCTGATCTTGATCTAGTTTCTGCTCTGGATCCAGTTTCTGATCTGGATCTGGGTTTCTATGTCTGGGTCTGGGTTTCTGCCCTGGATCTGGGTTTCTGATCTAGATCTGGGTTTCTGCTCTGGGTCTGGGTTTCTGCTCTGGATTTCTGGGTCTGGATCTGGGTTTATGATCTAGATCTGGTTTCTGATCTTGATCTAGTTTCTGCTCTGGATCCAGTTTCTGATCTGGATCTGGGTTTCTATGTCTAGGTCTGGGTTTCTGCCCTGGATCTGGGTTTCTGCTCTGGATTTCTGTGTCTGGGTTTCTGCTCTGGGTCTGGGTTTCTGCTCTGGATCTGGGTTTCTGCTCTGGATTTCTGGGTCTGGATCTGAGTTTCTAATCTAGATCTGGGTTTCTGCTCTGCATCTGGGTTTCTGCTCTGGATTTCTGGATCTGAGTTTCTAATCTAGATCTGGGTTTCTGCTCATGGTCTGGGTTTCTGATTTGCATTTCTGGGTCTGGAACTGGGTTTTTGATCTAGATCTGGTTTTTGATCTTGATCTAGTTTCTGATCTGGATCTGGGTTTCTGGTCTGGGTCTGGGTTTCTGCTCTGGGTCTGGGTTTCTGTTCTGGATCTGGATTTTGCTCTCAATCTGGGTTTATATTCTAGATCTGGTTTCTGATCTTAATCTAGTTTCTGCTCTGGATCCAGTTTCTGCTTTGGGTCTGGGTTTAAGATCTGGATCTGGGTTTCTGCTCTGGATCTGGCTTTCTGGGTCTGGATCTGGGTTTCTACTCTGGGTCTGGGTTTCTGCTCTGGGTCTGGATTTCTGATCTAGATCTGCTTTCTGTTCTGGATCTGGATTTTGCTCTCAATCTGGGTTTATATTCTAGATCTGGTTTCTGATCTTGATCTAGTTTCTGCTCTGGATCCAGTTTCTGCTCTGGGTCTGGGTTTCTGCTCTGGATCTAGGTTTCTTTTCTGGATCTGGATTTTGCTCTCAATCTGGGTTTATATTCTAGATCTGGTTTCTGATCTTGATCTAGTTTCTGCTCTGGATCCAGTTTCTGCTCTGGGTCTGGGTTTCTGCTCTGGATCTAGGTTTTTTTTCTGGATCTGGATTTTGCTCTCAATCTGGGTTTATATTCTAGATCTGGTTTCTGATCTTGATCTAGTTTCTGCTCTGGATCCAGTTTCTGCTCTGGGTCTGGGTTTCTGATCTGGATTTTGGATCTAGATCTGCTTTCTGTTCTGGATCTGGATTTTGCTCTGAATCTGGGCTTATGTACTAGATCTGTTTTTTGATCTTGATCTAGTTTCTGCTCTGGATCCAGTTTCTGCTCTGGACCTGGTTTTCTGCCTTGGATTTGATTTTTGGTCTTGATCTGGGTTTCTGCTCTGAATCTGTTTTTTTTGTTGTTGCTCTGGATCAGGGTTCGTGATCTAGATCTGGGTTTCTCCTCTGGATCTGGTTTTTGCTCTGGATCTGGTGTCTGCTCTGGGTCTGGTGTCTGCTCCGGATCTGAGTTTCTGCTCTGGATCTGCTTTCTGTTCTGAATCTAGTTTCTGCTCTGGGTCTTGGTTCCTTCTCTGGATCTGGTTTTCTGCTTTGGATCTTATTTGTGTTTTTGATCTGGGTTTTCTGCTCTGGATCTGGTTTCTTGTCTTCACACTGTGCTGTGTTTGATTCAGACGAGTCCTCTGAACAGAAAGGATAGAGACGCCCCGAGAGCCAGACCGAGAGACAGGAAGAAGGCCATGATGGCTCCTGCTGTTTCTGCTTCACTCGGATCCACTTTCCTGCGAACACAAACAAACATTCACTCACAGGTGATTCAGTCTGATGTAAACGTGTGTCTAACAGTGCTCATTTATCAGTGCTACTCAAGTGAAGAAAACAAGATGCAAATAGATGATGTGCAATAAAATACGTTTTCCGCATGTTTTCTTTCCATTAGTCTGAAGGATCAAATTTTATGGGAACAAAATATGCCCATGAAAAGGTTGACATGCACTGGTGTAATATTATTAATCAGCGTATTGTAGTTGTATAAATGGTGAATGTGTTTTCTGCCTGTGTTTAGACTCACTTTGGGCCGAAGCACATGCACAGACTGGCCAGATATCCATTGGAGAAAGCAAAGAGGATCATGAAGGCGATGAACCAGCCGTCGTGTGTGAAGAAGACGGGCAGGTTATAGCGAGGCTGAACATTACACAGCATGAAGAGCGGCACGAAAACCACACGGGCCAACAACAGAGCCGGCAGCAGCTTACTGTCTTTACCAGGCTGAAGGAGAGGTGAAGAAATACACACAAAACACACACGCATTAATATACTGTAGGTACACTCCACTGAATGCATCAGTGTTTTAAAGTCACATCTACACTGCATTTCATTGCTCAAATGTAAATCCACCAGCTGATTCACAGACATTATATGCAAAAATCACTTTTATAGGAGTTTTAAGCACAGTTGTGTGTCAGCAGTGTGTGAATATATCCAGCCTCTAATGGTAAACAGGAATTGTATTGTTTGTAATCAGATGTGATAAAAACAGTCTGCAGAAACAGCTTGATTGACATGCTTTCTTTGTACGTGTCATCAGAGGAGGAAAGCCCCGCCCACTAGTGGCCATCTCTCCCTCATTAGCATAAACAGAAGCCCTGAGTGAGCATAGATATATACAAAAGATATCACATACAGACCCTGAGCATGCATCAATAGCGCCGCCATATTTGTACAGTGCTCCCAGGACACATGTCATTCAGCTGCACTAGTCAAGACTAAAGCCAATGTGAAGATGCTGGACTGTAGCGCTGCATACGGGTGTACTAACGAGCAAACAAAGAAAACAAAGCATAAAGGCAGAACATTTTATAACTCTAGCTAGGGTGTGATAGACCTTAAAATCTCTTGGTTTCTGAGCACTGACTGTACCAAAGTGATGCAAATGCTTTTGAGTGATGCTTTCAAGCTGGTCAAGTGGCCGGAAGGGTTCTGATTCCAGTACACCATTTGCACACTTTGTTTTCATGCTAAAAGGAATCGTGAATGGGTACTTATATGCTGATGAGGCATTTTACCCTGCTGACAACAACAAATAATTTGCATGTTTGTTTAGGTTTGTCCCCACGTCTCTGTAAAATGTATAAAAACTTAGTGTCTGCTGTTCTAGTTCAGAATTCTTTCAATGATGCCACCAGCGACGCCGAGTTCTTCTTATTAAAGGATTCTGCTTTGAAGATACCCGAAAGTTCTCCCTGGTTTTTGGCTCGTCTTAGAATTTCACAATAGTCTTGGTGCCGTGAGCCAGATAAAGAAATACACAACAGGTGCCAGAAACTTGTACTATAGCCCTCAGAACTGGCCACTACTGAGAATGAAGGTCAGCTTCCCCCTAATGATAATGTAATTCCTGAGTCAGAGAATTTCCCTAAGTACTGCGATGAACCGCGGTTAGTCATGGCATTCTGTTCTCTGAGACCTGCATTTCTAAAGGCCCCATCTGTACCATTTAGATCAGAAAGGTGGATGTGCACATTGAGGCGCAGGGATATCGATGGTTCGCATGAATCGTTCATAATGGGGATTCATTCATAAATGAATCACTCCCTCAGTTAGAATGAAAAGTGAAAGCAGGAGAGGGGGTGTGTTTTTCAGGCAAGCGGCAACCTCCTGCTCTCCCAATACGGAAGTGACTGAAACTGCAATTCATCGAAATTCCGCTAGTCCTGGCTCCATATGGAGCACATTTCTATTGACCCCACTGCTAAAATGGCCGACTTTACAGCAGAAAAAAAGGTGTTTACAGCCTGGCACAAAGACAGATTTTGGTTCATATAGCTGATATTACCCTTCATGACAACTGTGAGGGGCTGAATTTTTTTATAACTCATCCATTTCTTTTATATAAGATTATATTAAGTTTGCATAATTAAGGGCGTGGCTATTTGAGTGACAGGTAGGTCTCGCTGGTTGCCGTCACTTCACCTCAGCTGATTCCGGCTGATTAGCCGCTGAACTCGGCGTATTAATCATATTTTTGTGATGTTTTATGTGGCTTTACACAGTCAGTTGCCTTTTGGAATTATTTACTACATTTATGAGATGATATGGCATGCTGTGTGCACTTAATTGTGCTCAAACCATTCACGTGGCCTCCATTTTCCAGGTGAGTGAAGTTATATCCTTATATACCATCTCCATAAATGTATTTGTTTTAAGATCATTTAGCATTTATTTTTTTCTTTAGAGCTGTAAAGCACTCCAGAATCTGACAGGTTGATTAGCTGTAGTCTCTAGAACAGTCGTCTGAAGTGTTGTCATACAGTGTTATGCCTGGATTTCATCAATAGCCTTGCATTTACTAGCACAGACTATATCTGAAGTGTTTGGAAGTGATTCAGGTTTTCCTCCTGTAGAAAAACTTCATAAGAACAATGTTTAGTGGCTCAATGTACTACAAAAGTGTTTTTAAAAGACTAAACACTTTATTGATAAAGTGTACACAACCAAGCACATGTGTTCAGAACACAAACGAGTAGCAGGTAATGAAGTATTAAGCGTTTCTCCCATGAAAGTCAGTCTAGGCAAAATGCCAGCAGGCGACTGCTGCTCTGCTCACGCTCCGCCTCTTTGCCCTTGTTTGGCATCCCCCGGTTTGTGCGATGACGCGCAAACAAAATGGCGATGGTCAGGCACGTGCACACATAGGGCTCAACCTGTACAGTGTACACAGGTGTGCTCCCCCCGCTCTTCAGTTCGCAATCAACCCCCCCCTCCCCCGCTCTTCAGTTCGCAATCACCCCCGCCCCTCCCCCCGCTCTTTAGTTTGCTATCTCCGCATCCCGCCCCTCTGCTCTTCAGTTCGCGGTCTCCCCCTTGATCTTCTACTATGCACATGCCCTTTGGAAAGCCTCTGCACGGCCCTGGCGATGGTTGGCCTCGCCTACTAGTAGCTTCTTTTGGGTTCTTCATAAACCTATGGGTGACGTCACGGATACTACGTCCATATCTTTTACAGTCTATGGTTTCAGAACACAGATTAGACCAAATTTAACAGGGAGGAAGGATAATACATTACCATGCACACAAACACACACTGTCAGCAATGCGCGTGCGGTCACTTATTCATCGATGTATAATTTTCATAATTTAAAAAAATTATATTTGCATACTGACCTCTGGGAAATCTCCTGATGGTAGATATATGTATAAATGTTTCCATATCTATGGCTCTGGATATCCAGTCCTCTACTGCACCTTGGTTCCACATTCATTTCGCTACCCTGTACTAAAATGGCGGCTCTATTGATGCTTTATTTCCAATAGACAACAATAGTGTAGGCGACATCTAATGTAAATATCTATGCTGAGTGAGAAGCAGCCATGAGTCATTAGCCATTTGAAACTGCTGCTATGATGACACGTAGGGTTTGTAGCTCCACCCTCTTTTGAAAGCAGTCACCATAATGGCACAATCAAAGCCGAAAATTCAATGCTCCTGCAGAATTTGGTGCAGCTGATCTGATGTTTGGTTTATTATAAATGTGATTTTAGCATGTAAATAGTTTTTTTTTTTAGAGTAAATGTGCATGAATGTTTCTTACCCACATACACACTGCGGTCAGACTGCGCCCAGCCCAGTCAAACACATTGAAGAACAGGAAACAAGACACTGGGATGAAATACTTCTCTGGAGAAAGACAAATTCAAGAGTTCACACTTAGCTGATGATTGATTATAAAGTGTGTTTGGCATGTTGTCCTGGAAGAGAGCCCTGAGCTCATAAGATCCTCGAGCCCGGGGCTCCCTCCCGTTTGCAAGGCGAGAGGGGAGTTTGAGCTCAGGTAGATCTCGAGAACTCCCCTGCTGTAGTAGCTAATGAACAATTAGGGATTGCTATGAAGAGATAACTACTTACTAGGAGCATGTCTATGGTGCCGATTTGGATTAGTTAATTAGCTTAAGTTGCATGTTTTTGGACAGTGGGAGGAAACCGGGTGTGCCGGGGAAAACCCACATGAGCACGGGGAGAACGTGTAAACTCCACACAGAAACATCGGCTGGCTTGGTAAGGAGTAGAACCAGTGACGTTCTTGCTGTGAGGCAACAGTGCTAACCACTGGGCCACCGTGCCACCCATCTAGGAAAGGAGGAGGAGTAGGGGTGGAAGGGGGGATTCTTCAAAATGAAGATGGCTGTTATACGGAACTTAGAGTATTTATAGTGGCTTAGGAATCGTCTGATTGGTCAATCATGAATTGGCTAATGCAGGACCAGCTGTGTTCAATCATAAGCACGTGATCCTCTCGATATTAGTTTATAAATAAACTTCACTTAGACTTTGTGTGGATTTTAAGACAAATAAGCAGAAAAACTGGACTTCATACTGAACAATTCAAAATCTTTAGAGTCTTTAGAGTCACAATTACATAACAAAGGACTATTTATCACACAATTTAGATGCTTTTCTTTGTAATTCTGAGTCTATTTCTCACCATTCTGGGGTGCGTTTCCCAAAACCATCATTAGACAACTAAGGTCGCAAGTTCTGTCGTTACAAAGATAGTTTGTTGATTTGCCGTTTCCCAAATCCATCGCTCCAACGAACATTCGCAAACTGCGTCGCAAACTTGAGCACTTGAAACGACACCTCTGGAGCTGTAGTTAGAAACATAGTTCCTGGCTGTCTTCTATTCCCACTTATCCCCCCTATGCCCTATTCATTTAGAACATTCTAACATTCAAAGTTGGAATTATTAAAAATAAAAAAGCATTAAGGTCATCACTCTTAGGTGTAATTTGCTTTCAAAGTATTTTTACAGTTCAGTTTTAGCGAACTTATTTAACAATTGCGCTCCCTTCGCAGTGCACTTTGAAAACTTTGATGTTATTTTGAACACAGCCTCATGACAAAAGCTATATGTGCGGAATTTATGTTATGTCTCCAAAGCTTGTGAAAACAAAAAACATAGCATACATTAATGCTTTTAATTTATAGTGGGTTATTTATTACGTATCTCTACTGTATATGACATGGGTCTGTTGGTTAGAACATTTCTGCAGTGGTTTGCATGTGATAAAAGTGTAAAAGCAGACTTAATAAATAAATAAACAATATACTTAGTAATAATCATCATCATCATCAATAATATTATTATTAAAATAGGATTTTTCATTTTCTAATAAATAATAAATGTTAAATACATTTTCTTAATAAATCGCCTCATTATTTATTCATTTATATGATTTATATATAATATTAGAATATGTGTTAGCTTTTGTAAGTGATTTTATGTTTTAGAATAGAATATCGAATATTCTCAATAATATTTGTAAAGGAAGCACAGGCCCTATATGTGCCATTTACATATATTTTAATTAATATGGAAAGCGAGTGCATGTTTTTACCAAAACTAATACTGGATTTTATTTTAAATGCGTGTGTGTTTGTGTAAAACAATATAATTTGCACAAAGAAATGATGGGGTTCTTCTCTAAAGAAGTTACTCCACCCCGTTTTATGGGTGTTTTACGTTATAACTAACAAGGTTCAAATGACGTATCTGTGACAGAGAAACTACGGGTTTTGGGAAACACTCGTCACTACATCGTTCTTTTGCCAAACGATGCATCGCACTATGATAGTTCAGCCGCGAGTTACGTCGTTTTTTGGGAAACGCACCCCTGATTATTTTAATACATTTTTTAGCATAACATTGTCTCATAATTCAGAATTTTCCCTTGTAATTATGAGTTTACTACACATTAATCTGAATTACCTTTTTGTAATTTTTAATTAACAATAACAGTAGTTTTTTTTTTTGACAAATGTATTTAATTCTGAGTTAAAAACAAACCTACAAAGGCAGATTTGTAAGATAAAAAGTCACAATTACTTAAAAAAAAACAGCTGATTTTTTTAATCTCACAAATTAGACTTTTGTTTTGTAATTTTATATCTATATCTCACAATTCTGGCTTTTTTCTTATAATTTTACATCATATACTGCTCTTTAATTCAAATTTGTATTTATTTTATGCAACCTCATTCTGAAAACGTAGTCCTGTGGACGTTTCTGGAGACCGCAAATTATGTAGCCGGAGGTATGTATGGCTGTGTTTCCAGAAATCAGGTAAGACAACAGGCTGAGAATGCGATAAAATCCGAAAACGTGGTAAAAATCAGACAAGGGCTTTTCTTTTTCTGGATGGCTTTTGTAAACCGTTGGTTGGATTTAGGTAAGTATGTGGGTGGACGGGTCAATCGGTAAAATTGGTTGGGTTTAGGAAAGGAGGAGGGTGGGTCAGTCGATTGGCCAGTCGCCCAGTCAATCATTCAGTCAGACAGACAGACAGACGATCGACAGCGGCCTCTGGTGGGTTTACGTGAGAACAGCGCGGGAGCAAAAGGCACTCGCAAGATACGAAAAAGCGCATGCAGCGCCCTCTTACGGATTCGCGAAAACAAAAGCTTGCAAAAATACGTACTTCTCGGGACGTATTTCGCGATCTCTAGAAACGTCCACAGGACTACGTTTTCAGAATGAGCCTGGGTTGATTTTATATTATATTTATAGTTTATATTGCTTAATTCTAACATTTTTCTGAATTTCAGTTTACCTCACAATTATTTCTTTTTAAATACGACTATAAAAAAGTGATTTATGCGCTATAGGATAAAAATTGTGAAGGAAAAAAAAACAAACAAAAAAAATCTGATCAAATGTAAGAAAACTGAGCTTACAAAAGAAAATAGCAACCGTTTATGCAAAAAAATCTGAATTTGCCTCAGAAGATATAGAAAAAAAATCTGATTTTGTGAAATTAAAGTTCACAATTATCATTTTATTTGTGGCACAGTATCAGACTGTGAATGATAAGATCTGAGACTAAACTCACCCCACGCTCCTCCATCAGCAATAGTAGATTTGACGTCCACAGTGACCGCAGGAAACGTACCAATGGTGATGGTGAAAGCAAAACACACCGACAGAGCCATAACCCAGATCTAAACACACACACACACATGTTTGTTTTTGTGAAAAGTGGGTACATTACATAGGCTTCCATTGATTTTATACAGATCAAACCGTATATTATATTGCCCTCACCCCACCCTACCCCTAAAACCAACCATCACAGGAGACAGTGTACAGCTTTACTCCCTGAACAAACTCATCCTGTGTGATTTAGAAGCTTTTGGAGAAGTGAGGACGTCACCAATGTCCTCATATTTGACCTGCTTTTTGTAATACCTGTGTCATACCCATGTCATTATACAGATTTGTGTCCTGATATGTCACAAAAACACACTTACACACACACACACACACACACACACACACACACACACGCACACACACACACACACACACACACACACACACTTACACACACACACACACACACACACACACACACACACGCACACACACACGCATGCGTCAGGAAAATCCACAGATGCAAATGTTTGATCCAAGTGTAAGAGTTGATGTTAACCCTTGTGTATTGTTCAAACTGAGCATCCTTTGGTTATGTTGATGCATGGCTGTTTGACACATTGACTAACCACATTTTTTGATTGCAAAGCCATGACAGCAAATAATCATGCGTTCTTAATTGTTGCTGGTTTTCACTGCTGAGAAGAAGGACAATTTTTACTGATGATCATCAGTGTGCAGCATTAACCCTTTAGATCGGCCAGAGCAAAAGAGTTTCTGGCTTTTTTTATGGAGTTCAGTGGAGGAAAACAGCAGATTTTAGTGTGTGTGCAGAAATACACTTACTGTGTTTCAATTCGCAAAACTTACAAATGAACTTTCTTCTGTAGGTAACACACACACTGTCTTTCTTGTGCTGCCCACACCTTACAAAAGTGTGCTTACTGATATTTTTATCATTGGTAGAAAATTAATTTAGTAGCGTAAAATATTTCCATAAAAATTAAGTGCAACCATACAAATATACTGTATATATATATATACAGTTGAAGTCAGAATTATTAGCCCCCCTGAATTATTAGCCCCCTGTTTATTTCTGTTTAACAGAGAGCAGATTTTTTCAACACATTTCTAATCATAATAGTTTTAATAACTCATCTCTAATAACTGATTTATTTTATCTTTGCCATGATGACAGTAAATAATATTAGACTAGATATTCTTCAAGACACTTCTATACAGCTTAAAGTGACATTTAAAGGCTTAACTAGGTTAATTAGGTTAACTAGGCAGGGATGCGTTTCCCAAACAACGACGTAACTCGCGGCTGAACTATCATAGTGCGATGCATCTTTTGGCAAAAGAACGATGTAGTGACGAGTGTTTCCCAAAACCCCTAGTTTCTCTGTCGCAGATCCATCGCTTGAACCACGTTAGTTATAGCGTAAAACGCCCATAATGATGCTCTAAACGGGGTGGAGTAACTTCTTCAGAGAACAACCGCATCATTTCTTTGTGCAAATTATATTGTTTTACACAAACACGCATTTAAAATAAAATCCAATATTAGTATTGGTAAAGACATGCTCTCGCTTTCCATATTCATTGAAATATATGTAAATGGCACATATAGGGGCTGTGTTTGCTTTACTAATATTATTGAGAATATTCGATATTCTATTCTAAAACATAAAATCACTTACAAAAGCTAACACTATTTACTAACACTAACACGCTAACACTAATATCATATATAAATCATATAAATAAATAAATAATGAGGCGATTTATTATAAATATATTTACTTTAATAATAATATTAATAATATTATGATGATGATGATTATTATTATTTAGGATATTGTTTATTTATTTAAAAAAAATACAATTTGACACATGCAAACCACAGCAGAAAGTTCTAACCAACAGGCCCATGTCATATACAGCAGAGAAACTTAATAAATAACCCACTATAAAATAAAAGAATTAACGTATGCTATGTTTTTTATTTTCACAAGCTTTGGAGGCGTACTGTAACATAATTTCCGCTTTTAAATATACCTATAGTTTTCGCCATGAGGCTGTGTTCAAAATGATATCAATGTTTTCAAAGTGCACTGTGAAGGGAGCGCAACTGTAAACATGAAGTTTGCTAAAACTGAACTGTAAAAATACTTTGAAAGCAAATTAAACCTAAGAGAGATTAACTTAATGCTTTTTTATTTTTAATAATTCCAACTTTGAACGTTAGAATGTTCTAAATGAATAGGGCATAGGGGGGGTGAGTGGGAATAGAACACAGCCAGGAACTATGTTTCTAACTTCAGCTCCAGAGGTGTCCTTTCAAGTGCTCAAGTTTGCGACGCAGTTTGTGAATGTTCGTTGGAACGATGGATTTGGGAAACGGCAAATCAAAGAACTATGTTTGTAACAATGGAACTTGCGACCTTAGTTGGCTAACGATGATTTTGGGAAATGCACCCCAGGTTAGGGTAATTAGGCAAGTTATTGTATAACGATGGTTTGTTCTGTAAAAAAATTAGCTTAAAGGGGCTAATAATATTGTCCTTAAAATGGCTTTTAAAAAATTAAAAACTGCTTTTATTCTAGCTGAAATAAAACAAATAAGACTTTCTCCAGAAGAAAAAATATTATCAGACATACTGTGAAAATCTGCCTGCTCTGTTAAACATCATTTGGGAAATATTTAAAAAAGAAAAAAAAATTTTAAAAGGGGGCTAATAATTCTGACTTCACCTGTGTATATATATATATATATATATATATATATATATATATATATATATATATATATATATATATATATATATATATATATATATATATATATATATATATATATATATATATATATATATATATATATATTATATGGTATTAAATGATATGATAGTCATGTAGATATGATGTCAAACTTTTAATCCGTGAGATTTAATTTAAAAACAACCCGAGGCAAGTAATTTAAAGTAGCCCAACTCTGCGGGAAAGAGCCAGACTTGGCAACCCTGATTATAAACCATCCTAAAGTGTTTCTGCAGCTCTTTCTCAACCAAACCACAGGCTCTCCACCATTCCCTTCAATGCTAACCGTACACATTTCAACATAACAGAAACACTTACAGCACAACAATAAAGACTCATTTAAGTCTCGCTGTTAATCCTGGGCAAAAACACACAGAACAACACTTCATTTCAATACTCCATTTCCTTATATAGTCTGATGCAGTGTATGCTGGGAAGTGGAAATCAGGTCATACTCATTCAATAAGTTCAGATTAATGCAATATGTTTTTGAGTTTTACAGTACTTGCTCCTATTAAATAGAGCAAACTGTTGAAATATGTGACCCTGGAGCCTGGACCACAAAGCCAGTCATAAGTGTCCATTTTAAATACACTGGATTAAATTGTACATCACATACAGTTGAAGTCAGAATTATTAGCCCCCCTGAATTATTAGCCCCCCTGTTTTCTTTTTTCCCCCTATTTCTGTTTAACAGAGAGCAGATTTGTTCAACACATTTCTAATCATAATAGTTTTAATAACTTATCTCTAATAACTGATTTATTTTATCTTTGCCATGATGACAGTAAATAATATTTGACTAGATATTCTTCAAGACACTTCTATACAGCTTAAAGTGACATTTAAAGGCTTAACTAGGTTAATTAGGGTAACTAGGCAGGTTAGGGTAATTAGGCAAGTTATTGTATAATGATGGTTTGTTCTGTAGACTAACCAAAAAAAAAGGGGCTAATAATTTTGTTCATAAAATGGCTTTAAAAAAATTCAAAACTGCTTTTATTCTAGCCGAAATAAAACAAATAAGACTTTCTCCAGAAGAAAAAATATTATCAGACATACTGTGAAAATGTCCTTGCTCTGTTAAACATCATTTGGGAAATATTTAAAAAAGAAAAAAACTTTTCAAAAGGGGGCTAATAATTCTAACTTCAACTGTATATGCTATAAAACTGCAGGTGAACTATATCTGTATATATACGTAATAACTTATATTTGATTGTAACTTTAACTTAATTTGATTGCAATGTAATAATGTGCACCTTTTGTAAAGATGCATTGAAACAATAATTATTATAAAAAGCACTATACAAATAAACTTGTATTGAATTGAATTGAATGCATTTCCTGAATAAATATGCTTTCCAATAGGACAATATTTAATTTTAAATAATAAAATATAATATAGTCAACATAACTATTTAGAAATCTGCAATCTGAGGGTTCAAAATAATCTAAATATTGAATTACTGGCCTTCAAATTGTTCAAATGAAGTGCTTAGCAATGCATATCACTAATCGAAAATTATGATTTGATATTTTTACAGTAGGAAATGTACAAAATATGTTTGTACTTAATATCCTAATGATTTTTTGGCATAAAAGAAAAATCAATAATGTTCACCCCTACAACATATATTTGTACGGCAGTCCTAGGAGGCCATGCATTAAAATATTTTTTCTCTCTTGTTTTGTCGTGATCACGACTTAATTATCTCGTGATCTCGACATAACGAAAAAGTTGTTTTCTCGTGATCACGACTTATTTTTCTCGTGATCTCGACATAACAAAAACTTGTTATGTTGTGATCACGACTTATTTTTTTTGCTTTAATTTATTTATTTATGTATTAATTATTATTAGTAGTGGTAGTAGTATAGTAGTAGTATTAGTATTAATATCTGGCAAATGTCAGGACACCGGCCTTGCGAACAGGGAGAGAATAACTGCAGACGCGCATTCGTGCAACACATTAAAGGCGTTCAGAACAGCCATAATATGAGAGCAAACGCTCGTGCTCCTGATTAATGTACATTCATGATTATGTTCATGTATATGATCATTATTTACAATAATTTGCATCAACTGTTCCCATTTTAAAGCAACTCTATGGCGCATTTTTAAAGTTGTAAATAATTAGCGGAAAGGATCAAAGCAAGTGCAGGATCTTCATCATTCTTCATCATTTAATTCATGCATGCAGCAACTTATTTTGCGCCATATAGAGTTGCCTTAAAATGGTAAAAGTTGAGGGAATATTATTGTAAATAATGGTATATAATCAAATACGTGAATATAATCATGAATGTACATTAATCATGAGCACGAGCGTTTGCTCTCATATTATGGCTGTTCTGAACGCCTTTAATGTGTTGCACAAATGCGTGTCTGTAGTTGGGCTATTCTCTCCCTGTTCGCAGGGACGGTGTAGACTCTCTGGCCAGACATTTGCCAGATATTAATAATAATAATAATAATAATAATAATAAATACATATATAAATAAAAGCCAAAAAAAAAATAAGTCATGATCACGACCTAACAACTTTTTGTTATGTCTTGATCACGAGAAAATTAAGTCGTTATCACGCCATAACAACTTTATTAAGTCGTGATCATGACATAACATTTTGTTATGTCGAGATCACGAGAAAACGAGTTGTTATGTCGAGATCACAAGATAATTAAGTCGTGATCACGACATAACAAGAGAGAAAAAATATTTTAATGCATGGCCTCTTAGGACTTACGTATATTTGTCTATTGCCAAAAATATACTCAATAATATAACTTTAGACTGGTTTTGCGCTCCAGGGTCAGATTTTTGAGTAAAATAAACACATTTCAGTTTATTATTTTACTGTTCTGTTTTACAAAGTGTAAATGTTTTTGTGCTAAACTTCTAAGAATATTATTAAGACTAAAAATAACAGTCACACTTTATAATAAGGTTTCATTAATTAATGCATCTACTAACTTGAACTAATTCTGAACAATACTTGTGCAGCATTTATTAATCATACAGTAGTTTAACCTTTACTAATGCATTATTAACATCCAAACTCATGCTTGTTAACATTAGTTAATGCACCGTGAGTTAAACTAACAATGAATTTCATTAACTAATGCTGACTAACAAGAACAAATACTGTAATTACTGTATTGTTCATTGTTTGTTCATGTTAGTAAATGCATTAACTAACATTAACCGATGCAACCTTATTGTAAAGTGTGACCATGTGAACTTTTAGCCACTGCTTTAATAATGTTAATGCAATAATGTTTCTTCATAACTCTGTGTAATTTATGATCATGATCTGCACCTTCTTAAAGATGGCCGGTATGGATGGTGATTTTTTGTCGTCGTCTCCAGCGCTCTGCAGTCTCTGATCTACAGAAACACATTCATATTAACATTTACACATTATCATATGCTGATATTCAATTATTCAATATATCGTAATAATGAACATGCACAAAATTGATATCCTGAGCACTTCAAAATACAGTCTATATTTATTCGGTTTAGTCTCTTATTTATCAGGGGTCGCCACAGCAACAACTATTTCGGCATTTGTTTTACACTCTCACATTCACACTCATACACTACGGCCAATTTGGTTTATTCAATTCCCCTATAGCGCATGTGTTTAGACTGTGGAGGAAACCGGAGCACTCGGAGGAAACCCACACCAACATGGGGAGAACATGCAAACTCCACACAGAAACGCCGACTGACCCAGCAGAGGCTATAACCAGCGACCTTCTTGCTGTGAGGCCACAGTGCAAACCACTGAGCCACCGTGCCGCCCATACAGTCAATAGTTATCTATTAATCAAACTTTTAGAGTGCTTTTGTTTTAATAATCATTCAAGACTTGGGATGTCTGGAATGACCTCCCGCCCTACTCATAATTCTCTCTTCATATAGCCGTATGTCTATTACATATCCATAAAACACAGCCATATCACCCTGCAGCCCAAGACCGGTTACTCACTGAAGCTAAGCAGGGCTGAGCCTGGTCAGTACCTGGATGGGAGACCACATGGGAAAACTAGGTTGCTGTTGGAAGTGGTGTTAGAGAGGCCAGCAGGGGGCGCTCAACCTGTGGTCTGTGTGAGTCCTAATGCCCCAGTAAAAGTGATGGGGACACTATACTGTCAGTGGGCGCCGTCTTTCGGATGAGACGTTAAACCGAGGTCCTGACTCTCTGTGGTCATTAAAAATCCCATGGCACTTCTCGTAAAGAGTAGGGGTGTAACCCCGGTGTCCTGGCCAAAGTCCCTCAATCGGCACTTACCCATCATGGCCTCCTACTCATCCCCATCCACCGAATTGGCTCTATCACTGTCTCTTCACTATACCAATAGCTTGTGTGTGGTGAGCGCACTGGCGCTGTTGTCCTGTGGCTGCCGTCGCATCATCCAAGTGGATGCTACACACTGGTGGTGGTGTGGAGAGACCCCCCTCATGATTGTGAAGCGCTTTGGGTGTATGGCCATACACAATAAATGCGCTATATAAATACACATTAAATAAAAATAAAAAATAAAACACTGTGATATAGCCGGGCTCAGATCGTATCGCTTTCTCACTACAATCGATCCGCTCCAGAGTTTGTTTCAATCGAGCGATTGCTTTGCCGTGGATCCGAGCGCGATTGCCCTGTTCACATATGCCAAACAAACCGCGCTAACTGGACAAATGCGCCAGGTTCCGGAACAAAAGTCTAGGTGTGAAAGCACCGAGAGAATGTGTTTCCTTTGCTTGTGAGTTAATGCTCTTGTCTAAAGTCTTTTGCGATTAGAACTTGCAATGTGTTTGCTTGTGAACTTGTCCAGTTAACTGATGCTTTTGAATGATACCTCGGAGAGGATGTAGGAGTAAGTCGCACGATATACATATACAAACACTCAGGATACTTTTTGTATTATTTCCATTAGGTTCAGGAGAGTGTGCTGTTTTGTTTTTATTTTAGTTAAGTCGTTTGGTACGTTGAAGATGTTTCTTTTCATGCTTTTCATATTTAGTTCAGTTGTTTAATACAGTTAGGCCCAGTTTCACAATCAGGGCTTAGCTTAAGCCAGGACTAGACCGTAGTTAAATTAGGCTATTTAAGCCACATTTATAAAAACAGCCTTAGAAAAATACATTACTGGTGTGGAACTGTAGACAAAAAATGACACTGACATATTTTAAGACATCTCACTGCAAGTTATTTTCAGTTGAGACAGCTCAAACATGCAATTTAATCCCTGACTAGCCTTAAACCTTGTTTGTGAAACCCGGGGGTTAATGTGTTTTGTTATATTCATTTATTTGATTTAAGCACCTCTATCCACCTCCTCTCCAACAGGTAATAATTTATTGTAAATATTTTTCTTTCACTGTACAATACATTTTCACTGGAAGTATGGGCAATAAATAATTGCAGTGATATTCGGTTTTCCGTGGTTTTCTTTCTCCATTCATTTGTCACACACACTAAACTATTATATGTAATGTCAAATACCCTTACTTTAATATTAACATCTAAAAGGACGTCTTAAAATACAGTAATATCATTTCAAGAGTTCACACTTAGCTGATGATTATTATAAAGCTTGTTTGGCATGCTGTCCCGGGAGAGAGCCCTGAGCTCATGAGATCCTCGAGCCCGGGGCTCCCTCCCGTTGCAAGGCGAGAGGGGAGATCGAGCTCAGGTAGATCTCGAGAACTCCCCCTTCGTAGTGTTGAAGAGCAGATAGTAGTTCTCTTTAACGAGATAGGTACTACATAGGGAGCAAGTCTATAAAGTTGATCAATCAATAATTTAGGTTGCGTGTTTTTAATCGGTGGGAGGAAACCGGAGGACCCGGGGAAAATCGACGTGAGCACGGGGAGAACATGAAACTCCGCACAGAAAATGCCCGCTGGTTTGGTAAAGCCTAGAACCATTGACATTCTTGCTGTGAGGCAACAGCGCTAAGCGCTGGGCCACCGTGTCACCCATCTAGAAAAGGGAAGGAGTAGGGGTGGAAGGGGGGATTCTTCAAAGCGAAGATAGCGGTGATATGAACCCGGGGTATTTATAGTAACTTAGGGATCGTCTGATTGGTGCATGGTGATTTGGATAATGTGGGTCCAGCCGCTAGCAATCATAAGCACGTGATCCTCTCGAAATTAGTTTATAAATAAACTTCACTTATCGCAATATAACAAAAAATAGAAATGGTGACAGGCCTAAGTGTATGTGAATTACTGTACGTAACGTTACCTTTCTTTAACAGATCCATCTTGTTCTCTTCGTCCTCGACTGGTTTATTCTGCCGACTCTCCTGATAGTACTGATAAAACGCCTGCAGGACGCAAACAGCTTTAAATCATGCTTTAAATCAAATGCATTCAGTCTTTTAGATCTGAAAATCTCACCAGTTTGGGAAGGACAACATATGAAGCGATGGCGAGCGAGATAACGGCACACGCTGTGATGAAATATCCAAACGCACTGTCGTGTAACTCAGAACCACCTGATAGAGACAACAACACATTACAGTCCATCATAAAAGCAAATGTTCAATCTTTAAAGGGACAGTTCACCCAAAAATGAACATTTATGCATCATTTACCCACATTTATTTGGTTCTGAAGTGACAGCATTTGCTATATTTTGATGCAAAGACATGAAATGGATTTGCATAAAATATTGCATAAAACATCATTCTTGATTATTCATTCATTTATTTTATTTTCAGGCTTAGTCCCTTTATTGATCAGGGTTGCCACAGCGGAATGAACCACCAACTATTCCAGCATACTGTATGTTTTACACAGCGGATACACACTTGCATTCACACTCATACACTACTGCCAATTTAGTTTATCAGTTCCCCTATAGCGCATGTGTTTGGACTGTGGGGGAAACCGGAGCACTCGGAGGAACCCCACGCCAACACGGGGAGAACATGCAAACACAGAAACACCAACTGACCCAGCTGGGACTCAAACGAGCGCCCTTCTTGCTGTGAGGCGACAGTGCTAACCACTGAGCCACTGTGACACCTTGTAGTTGTATATATATCAGCCAAATAATGTCCTAACAGCGTTGCAGGTAATGTTTTATAATGTATGATTTGTAGCATGTATAATGTGTTGTGTTTGTGCTGCATTTCAGACTCACTGGCGATGGCGCAGATCATGGAGAAAGCGGCGAATGTTCCAGCAAGTCCCTGTCCGCTCATGATGGGCGTCGTGTATGAAGCCGGTAAAAGACCAGCCATACCAAACAGACTTCCCTGAAGAACCGCTCCGAATGCTGGGAAACACACACCATATACAGTATGACACAATGGAAAACACATTCTGCTTCTGTAAAAACTAGTGCCGATTAATTGCTTTTAATCACATCCAAAATAAAAGTTAATATATAGATAATATACAGTTGAAGTCAGAATTATTAGCCCCCTCTACTGTATGTTTTTCCCCAATTTCTGTTTAACGGAGAGCAGATTTGTTCAACACATTTCTAATCATAATAGTTTAATAACTCATCTCTAATAACTGATTTATTTTATCTTTGTCATGATGACAGTAAATAATATTTGACTAGATATTCTTCAAGACACTAGTATTTAGCTTAAAGTGACATTTAAAGGCTTAACTCGAGTAAAGTTAGGGTAATTAGGCAAGTTATTGTATAACAGTGGTTTGTTCTGGAGACAATCCAAAACTAATAATGCTTAAGGGGGCTAATAATATTGACCTTAAAATAGCTTTAAAACAATAAAAATCAGCTTTTTTTCTAGCCGAAATAAAACAAATAAGACTTTCTCCAGAAGAAAAAATATTAAAGGAAATACTGTGAAAAATTCCTGAATCTGTTCAACATCATTTGGGAAATATTTGAAAAAGAAATTTAGAGGAGGGTGAATCATACAATGACTTACCTAAATACCTTAACTCAGAGGTGGGCAAACTACGGCCCGCGGGCCAGATGCGGCCCGCTAAACACTTTCATCCGGCCCGCGAGGGATTTTTTAAAATGCTGCTTCTGAGTGGTTTGGTTTCAGAACTAGTTAATTAATGATGCAATACAAGTGAACGCCATTTGGTGGCAGTATTGCACGCGGTACAGTTAGCGCAACCAGTAGAATTAGAACACACTCTCGGATATTAAAATGCACTTTCACGCAAAATGCGCTTCTCTTTTTTTTTGCGAGAGCGCTTCTTAAACTGAACAGCGCATCATCGATGACGGGGGAGACGGGAGGGGGGACAAGCATGCTTCGGCCCGGTTTAATGCAACTATACATAGTGTGAATACGCCCTCAGATTCTTCTTCCGTTTTATCTCATAGTTTTATGATTGATATGAGCATAATAATACAAGCTCAAATAAGATTGTTGTGAATTTGACTCAAATTGTATAATAATTGCTGGTTAAATGTGTTAATTTTTGTCATATAATATATTTTCCATGCATACATCCACTTTAAAAAGTTCTTTTATCAAAGATTTGTGGTTTCATCAAGTTTTATGATGATTGATCTGTATATTCTAAAAGCAGTGCAAAGTAGATTAATGTACATTTGACTGAATAGTAAACTTTAAGAACTATTTTTAATGTGTTAATAGGAGATTTTTTCTATCAGACAATATCTTTTCTATTCTCCACTGTAAAAATTATTACATTATTATTATTATTGATAGTATTATTATACTTTATTGTTTTATGATGATTAATAAGTAAATATAAATAGCAGTGCAAATTAATTTGACTTGTAAATTTGACTCAATTATAACTATTATTAAAATAATCTGTTTTGTATTAATGTGACATGATTCTGTCCGATATTACATATTATTCCATGCATACTGCCACTATAAATAAAAGTTATTTTTTGAAGGATTTGACATGTGGCCCTTCACTTGGTTTGCAAAACTTGATGTGGCCCCCGGGTCTAAAAAGTTTGCCACCACTGCCCTAACTTGTCTAATTGCCTTTAAATTGCACTTTAAGCTGAGATTAAAAGTGAATTTCAGTGGTCAGAAGCTTACAGTTAATGAAGATGATTTTAACCATGGTGACGATGAAGAACGGCAGCGGCTCTAAATGTATTTTCACCAAGATGGCCGTCAGTAAAAACACCAGCAGGATCAGCGTCAGACTGCCTGCGATGCGGATCTTCTGAGGAATCCTGCAGATTTAAATCACATATTTAAGTTTGACTCAGAATTCAAGACCAAATCAAAGAAAAAAATCATTTAAATAGGATTTTTAATACATAAAAGTTTGTATTTTTAGGTTTAATTTATTTACTTTGAAGAATTTGTTGGTTTAAATTCTATGAAAATAAAGACACAATGCAGTAAGTAAATACAGTGTGTCAATTGAAATAATACATTCATTCATTCATTTTCCCTCGGCTTAGTCCCTTTATATATCAGGAGTTGCCACAACGGAATGAACCGCCAACTTATCCAGCATATGTTTTACACAGCGGATGCCCTTCCAGCCGCAACCCAACACTGGGAAACATTCATTTACACACACACTCATGCACTACGGCCAATTTAGTTCATCCAATTCACCTATAGCACATGTGGCAACATGGTGGCTCAGTGGTTAGCACTGTCACCTCACAGCAAGAAGGTCGCTGGTTCGAGTCCCAGCTGGGCCAGTTGGCGTTTCTGTGTGAAGTTTGCATGTTCTCCCCGTGTTGGCGTGGGTTTCCTCCGGGTGCTGCGGTTTCCCCCACAGTCCAAACACATGCACTATAGGGGAATTGATTAACTAAATTGGCCATAGTGTATGAGTGTGAATGTGAGAGTGTATGGGTGTTTCCCAGTACTGGGTTGCAGCTGGAAGAGCATTCGCTGTGAAAAACATATGCTGTATTAGTTGGCGGTTCATTCCGCTGTGGCGACCCCTGATGAATAAGGGACTAAGCCGAAGGAAAATGAATGTATGATTGATTCTGACCTCTGGTGAAGGATAGAGTTGAGGCAGGTAAAGACCAGCAGAGGAACCATCGCACACAGAGTCATCACATTATTAAACTTGGCCTGTAGGACGCTGCGAGAGTCTTCTTCTGTGGCGTTCCCTGTTGCATTGTTCATTGCGGTTAAAGGGTCTGCAAGACGACTGGTGAAGTACTGACGGATAAAACATACACATACAATAATGATGATCTACTTTCTGGTTTAAAGCACAATTATTAGATCATTCACAAATCGATTTACATTTACTTGAGGCATAATAAATGCAGTTTGTGCATAAAGGCAACTACATTTTTGGGAAATTTACAATGACATAAATAACATAACATGAAATTTAAACACTTTTATTCTGACACCCCACCCACCAGCCCCCAAAATAAATAAATAAATAAATAATTATTAGTGTTATTATTATGATTTTATTTTCATTCTTAATGTAAAAATATATTTGATTATATATGAATATAATATATTATATTAATTTATTAAATACACAATTCAGTAAACTGAAACAAGTGCTAAGTTAGTTCATAATAATAATAATATATATACATACATACATACATACCCTCACCAGCCACTTTATCAGGTACACCTCACTAGTATCGGGTTGGACCCCCTTTTGCCTTCAGAACTGTCTTAATCCTTCGTGGAGAGATTTTGCTCCATATTGACATGATTGCATCACACAGTTGCACATCCATGATTTGAATCTCCCGTTCCACCACATACCAAAGGTGCTCTATTGGATTGAGCTCTGGTGACTGTGGAGGCCATTTGAGTACAGTAAACTGATTGTCATGTTCAAGAAACCAGTCTGAGATGATTGGGGCTTTATGACATGGTGCGTTATCCTGCTGGAAGTAGCCATCAGAAGATGGAGACACTGTGGTCATAAAGGGATGGACACAGTCAGCAACAATACTCAGGTAGGCTGTTGCGTTGACACGATGCTCAATTGGTACTAATGGACCCAAAGTGTGCCAAGAAAATATCCCCCACACCATAACACCACCACCACCAGCCTGAACCGTTGATACAAGGCAGGATGGGTCCATGCTTTCATGTTGTAGATGCCAAATTCTGATCCGACCATCCGAATGTGGCAGCAGAAATGGAGACTCATCAGACCAGGCAACGTTTCTCCAATCTTCTATTGTCCAGTTTTGGTGAGCCTGTGTGAATTGTAGCCTCAGTTTCCTGTTCTTAGCTGACAGGAGTGGCACCCGGTGTGGTCTTCTGCTGCTGTAGCCCATCTGCCTCAAGGTTGGACGTGTTGTGTGTTCAGAGATGCTCTTCTGCAGACCTCGGTTGTAACGAGTGCTTATTTGAGTTACTGTTGCCTTTCTATCAGCTGGAACCAGTTTGGCCATTCTCCCCTGACCTCATCAACAAGGCATTTGCACCCACAGAACTGCCGCTCACTAAATATTTCCTCTTTTTCAGACCATTCTCTGTAAACCCTAGAGATGGTTGTGCGTGAAAATCCCAGTAGATCAGCAGTTTCTGAAATACTCAGAGCAGCCCGTCTGGCTCTAACAACCATGCCACGTTCAAAGTCACTTAAATCCCCTTTCTTCCCCATTCTGATGCTCGCTTTGAACTGCAGCAGATCGTCTTGACAATGTCTACATGCCAAAATGCATTGAGTTGCTGCCATGCGATTGGCTGATTAGAAATTTGTGCTAACGAGCAGTTGGACAGGTGTACCTAATAAAGTGGCCGGTGAGTGTGTATGTATATATATATATATATATATATATATATATATAAATGATAGGCTTCCACACAGCTATGAAGAAACCTTAATGCTTTACAAGAATTAATATATTAAGTATTTTTTTCAATTCATGCACGTACATCCTGATTTAATCCAAATAATTATTTGTAGTAAATATACTGTATATTACTTGATGTGGTAATTCCATAGTTGCTATGGTAACAAAACAAATATATAGTATTAAAAACAACAGAGCCAATGGTGTAGTTTTATATTACACTAAAGTACACCAGTTTACTGCACTAAAAACTAAAGTAGAATGTATTACTGGTTGTCATTACAGTATGCTATAACATTTATTAAAACGAAGAGTTGCACATTTTAAATACAGTATAATACACTTTACTATAGTATGGTTCAAAAACACTATAGTAAATTAAATAGTAATTTAATTTGTAGTTTAGTTAATTGTACTTGAAAAGTACAAGACAAAAGCAGTGTATACATTTTTTCTTTTGATGTTTCTCTGTCACCATGTAATATCGTTTATTAGATAAAATAATAATAATAAAAACAATGCATATATGCCGATCATGAGCTGTTTTTTACCATGGTGGCGGTCATGAAGAAATTCCAGGGAAGCAGCGTTCCCAATCCCAGCATGAAGAAAATCAGCCAGACGCCATTATACCTGACAGAGAGAGGAAAAGTGGAGTGTTTTATCAGATGAACACATCACTGTTCTAGATCTTAGAAAGAGTCTTACACAACCGCATTTACCAGATAACGGGAGAATGTCTGCCAGATTAAAGGTATGAACAAGAGTTTGTAAACATCTACAACACGTAACATTTCATCACTTTTCCATCGCCGTTGTAAGAACAGTTCATAACGAAACAAAAACGTCAAATTCTCCTGTTTCCTAGGCTGTCTCTGAAAGCGTAAAGCAGGGGTGCTCAACCCTATTCCTGGAGATCGACCTTCCTGCAGTTTTCAGTTGCAGCCCTTATCAAACACACCTGCCTGTAATTATCAAGTGCTTCTCATGTTCTAATTAATTGGTTCAGGTGTGTTTGATCAGGGTAGGAGCTGAACTCAGCAGAAGGGTCGATCTCCAGGAGCAGTGTTGAGCACCCCTGCATGGCGTAAAGACTGTTTAGTTTAGTTTTTTCTGGGAAAATCCATTTGCGTGCGCTTCCGAGAGCCTCGCTTCCGCTTGACAAATTAAACCATAGCTCTCAAACTCAATTCCTGGAGGGCCGCAGCTCTGCACAGTTTTGCTCCAACCCTAATCAAACACAGCTGATCAAACTAATCAAGGTCTTCAAGACTACTAGAGACTATTAAGCAGGTGCGAGTTGGAGCTGGTTGGAGATAAGCTATGCAGAGCTGTGGCTCTCCAGGAATTGAGTTTGAGACCATTGGATTAAATGAATGTTTTAATCTTCAGAGTAATTCAGGAATAATTATCGACTGTAATGAAATATATTTAATCGAACTATTGACACACACATAGCCCTATATATGTGGTGGACACCCCCTCAAACAATTGTATAATACACAATAAATGCGCTATATAAATTCACATTACATTACATTATATTGTTTTGAATATAGAACTACTTTAGAATCAAGTATCATAACATCTTATTTTCATCATTATTTTTCATCTGTTGAGGTAATTAAAATGATGTTACATGATGCTAGTGAATTGCAATTGTGTGCAAACCATAACTATAATCACGTATAGCTCCTGAATTCTCATTTTTCATTGTTTTTGAGAGGAAATGGTAGCACAATAATAACTAAACATTGCTCTCAGAGTTGTAAGAGTCTAAATTATCCTATGCATTTGTTTATAAGGCAAAACATGTCTTTTTCACCAAAAAAGGTCCATGCTGACTCCAAAGGCAGATGCTGATAAGATCAGGGCCTGGTATGTTGACTTTGGGGGTTTTACGATGTGGTCACATGTTGATTGGTCAGTTTGAATGTCTCAGCATTTAGGCTTTGGTCACATGGTCAAGAAAGGTACAAAATAGCTGGTAAACTTGGCTCTGGGTCTCTTTTCTTCTCTGCTCCTTCCTGAGATCTTCTCTGGCTCTCTCCCTCTCCCTCTTTGTCTCTCCCTCCCCCTGTCTCTCCCTCTCTCTCTGGTAACTTTAAATTTACAGTAAGCTGGGTACAATTTATATCATATGTTTTTATCATTTCATATTTTATCATTTTATACAGTTATTTTAGAACTAATTCAGTTGTAACCATAGAGAATTATTGTCATTAAATCATTTCATTTTCAAGTATTTGTGAATTACTTTTGATTTAACATCAACACTTAATTGCTCCATATTGCAATACAATACAATCACATAATCTCAACGCTCTCCCACATTTATAGCTATTAATACTGCCCTTATTTCCGTTTTTGGTATAAGATTGCAGAAGAATGGTTTGACTAGAAATGTACAGTTTTTTACCATCATGCTGATAACTTTTTAGTCACTCGGCAGACTACAGTTCGAACCGCTGTGGTCCAAGTACCATTCTACAGATGGTGCCGAAACCCGGGATCCTTTGCAGTGAGTTTTCTGAAATTTACTTTAGCCGGTCTTAGCTGGATTTTTCACAGCTGACCTGGTGAATGGATTAAAACTGGCCTTCTAACCACAAGAGTGGGTAAGTCTGCTTTTATTGTTCCTCCATTTGCTTAAATTGCATGAAACAGAAATTACAAGACTGTAATTCGTTTCAATAGTTCAATTTGGTAAATTTCAGATTGCCTCCTCAAGGATGGAAGGGTTAATTTCTAAAGAAAGTGATATATTGTTTGCTTTATGGACCAAAAAAGTTGAACCTACATTGTGTAAACTTAACAAAGAAGGACTTGAGTTAACAGACTCAGACTCTACATTGTTTGCATGGTGGGATGTAATTGGCAAAAATGGAAAGAAATCAAAACGTGGCGATACAATTGAAGCACTAAATTACATGTGTTACTCAGGACTGCGTAACATTACGTCGAAAATACCTTCATTTATAAAGGCAAAATGTGAAGAATTTGCTGTTCACAAATCAGAGGCAGAAAAGTCAGAGGCGAAAATTCTAGATCTCCAGTTACAGCTTGATAATTTACTAGCTGAACAGTTAGCCCTGGCTGAAAAATGCAGAAGTCAAAAAGACACTATTGCAGATTTAAAAGCTATGCTGAAAGCACAGAAGTTTGTGTCTCCCAAAATGCTTAACAGCGCTGGGATTGAAAAGCATGTTCACTTCTCAGATGAAGTTACTTGTAATAAATCTGAAATGATTTGTTCAGAAGCCGTAGCTCAAAAAAGTTTGCCTGTTTCAGTACTTAAGGTGATGCCACACCATAGCGCAGCAAAGACGCATGGTGTAGAAGCATTAGAGAGTCTTAAAAACCCTCAAACCTCAGATGATCACAGCAATCAACCCTCAGACAAACAAAACAGGCTTTGCATGACCTGTAACAAGTTTGGTCACAGAGAGGAACAATGTTGGACATCAGGACAGGGAAGACCTCCACCATATTTTCTGAGAAAACAGAAATTACTTAAGAGCAAAAATCAGTGGTCTTCACGTAACAAAAACTCATCCGCTAATAACACTCTTAGTGAACTAACTGCATTGTTAATACAAGGCCTGCAACTGTTAACTTCTTTTGCTGGCGGCTTAGCAGCCTAATAGCAATAAACGTTAATAATTGCTGATCCTGTTTGCATTTCCAAATTTGTTATATTGGTGTTATACACATTTTCATTGCCATAGAACACAACAGTATTTTGTGATACTATACACATAGACTGAGTAATTCCTTAAAACATGATTTTCTTACTGTAGGTGTAAAAACACTCAGGTTTGAGGTTTTAGAAGCCACAGATGCATTCTAGACCGCATGTCATGTATCAAAAAGGAATTAACTGTATGCTAAGATTAATTAATTTTAAGGTACTTGTGTTTATATGTTGGATGAGTCTCATCTCCTAAAAGTGGAAAACTGTGCTATCCTCAATATAGCTGCAGTTTAAACTACAAACAGGAGTATAGAATTGCCTTGTGGCTCCAGTGTAATAATTGCAATAACAATGAAAATGCTTTCTTACAGGATTCAGCCTTGAACATTGCACTTTATCATGCTCCTTAAAAAACATTGATTTGGAAATATTTTGAGCCAGATCACACACATCTCATACTCAAATCCCATGCTGGCTCCCTGTTACAACAGGACCAAATTTAACACACTGTCGTAAAACTTCCACCCTTTGTTAGGAGCATGTTTACACAAACACATAGCCTCAGCTAGAACACTGCCTCACAGAGAACAACATTTCAAATCTTCACACACACACACAATAAAATTCACATTTGTCTGACACTGCTTCATATAGATTTTACATGTTATTTAAGTCTTTTTAATCAGACTTTATCATAACTATAGATTTTTCATCTTGTTTTGGTTATTTTGGTTTCTTTTGATTATTTAACCAGTTACTTATTATTTGTTCCAGCAAGTTATATCAAAGTGTAAATTTGGATTCTAAATCCAAAATGCTGAAATATTGTTGCTTTTGTAACATTATTGATTTCTCTACAACAAATGTTATTTGTGTTCACTTTATATTTAATCTATTTGAATGCAATTGTGATTGTCTTTGAACATTGATTAATTTAATTCACTGTATTTGGTTACACTGAATATTTTGCTGATACTCTTAACCAGCTATTGTTGATTTTGTTGTAAATGCAATTTAATTTTGATGTTTCCAGATATTGTGTAAAGAGCTTGTTTGCTTTTATTTTGTCTTGATCTTGACCATATTTTTAATTAAATTAATTTAAGGGCATTTTGCTTGAAAAGAACTCAAACTGACCACATCAATCCTTTGATCAATGACAATTGCCATGTGTTTGCTTTTGCTGTTTGTTGTGCCATTTGCTGTTTTCAGATACAGGATCTATGGAGAAAAGGTTCACGCCTTGTAATCTACTTCAAGAGAAGAGCAGGGGTTCCCTGCATTCCTCAGCACCTACTCTTGTGGGGGTATGAAGACAATTTGCATATAAGCAGTGCAACACCATTCGACTAAACCTCTCACACAGGGCTGAAGGACTGAAAGACTGATTAACCTTACTCCCGCAACAAGCCTGGACAGGAAGTCCGAAGATGACAGCAGCACACAACACAAAGCATATTTTCATCATTAATGTCACCTTTTTGCCTCTTTATGTGTCACAACGGTGCCAGGGGAGGACTGTAAGAGTCTAAATTATCCTATGCATTTGTTTATAAGGCAAAACATGTCTTTTTCACCAAAAAAGGTCCATGCTGACTCCAAAGGCAGATGCTGATAAGATCAGGGCCTGGTATGTTGACTTTGGGGGTTTTACGATGTGGTCACATGTTGATTGGTCAGTTTGAATGTCTCAGCATTTAGGCTTTGGTCACATGGTCAAGAAAGGTACAAAATAGCTGGTAAACTTGGCTCTGGGTCTCTTTTCTTCTCTGCTCCTTCCTGAGATCTTCTCTGGCTCTCTCCCTCTCCCTCTTTGTCTCTCCCTCCCCCTGTCTCTCCCTCTCTCTCTGGTAACTTTAAATTTACAGTAAGCTGGGTACAATTTATATCATATGTTTTTATCATTTCATATTTTATCATTTTATACAGTTATTTTAGAACTAATTCAGTTGTAACCATAGAGAATTATTGTCATTAAATCATTTCATTTTCAAGTATTTGTGAATTACTTTTGATTTAACATCAACACTTAATTGCTCCATATTGCAATACAATACAATCACATAATCTCAACGCTCTCCCACATTTATAGCTATTAATACTGCCCTTATTTCCGTTTTTGGTATAAGATTGCAGAAGAATGGTTTGACTAGAAATGTACAGTTTTTTACCATCATGCTGATAACTTTTTAGTCACTCGGCAGACTACAGTTCGAACCGCTGTGGTCCAAGTACCATTCTACAGAGTCATCAGTGGACAATATTTATTATCAGTCTTTCATTGCAAAAACACATCCAATTTTTTTACTTTGTGAAGTTTATTTATAAACTAATTTCGAGAGGATCACGTGCTTATGATTGCTAGCGGCTGGACCCACATTATCCAAATCACCATGCACCAATCAGACGATCCCTAAGCTACTATAAATACCCCGGGTTTTATATCACTGCTATCTTCGCTTTGAAGAATCCCCCCTTCCACCCCTACTCCTTCCCTTTTCTAGATGGGTGACACGGTGGCCCAGCGCTTAGCGCTGTTGCCTCACAGCAAGAATGTCAATGGTCCTAGGCTTTACCAAACCAGCGGGCATATTCTGTGCGGAGTTTGCATGTTCTCCCCGTGCTCACGTGGATTTTCCCCGGGTCCTCCGGTTTCCTCCCACCGATTAAAAACACGCAACCTAAATTATTGATTGATCAACTTTATAGACTTACTCCCTATGTAGTACCTATCTCGTTAAAGAGAACTACTATCTGCTCTTCAACACTACGAAGGGGGAGTTCTCGAGATCTACCTGAGCTCGAGCTCCCCTCTCGCCTTGCAACGGGAGGGAGCCCCGGGCTCGAGGATCTCATGAGCTCAGGGCTCTCTCCCGGGACAGCATGCCAAACAAGCTTTATAATAATCATCAGCTAAGTGTGAACTCTTGAAAATAAAAAATGTTGGTAACACTTTATTTTGATGGTCCCTATTGCACATTTTGTTACTACATGCCAGTTACTTAATTTCATTTGAGTATTAGTAGACTGTCTGCATAATATCTGCTGATACTGTTCCTTCATCAGACGTTTAGCTGACTGTAAGAAACTTTGCAAGTACATGTCAACTTACACTAACCCTAACCCCAAGCTAACACTCTACTTATAATATTTCAAGAGTTCACACTTAGCTGATGATTTCATATAAGCTTGTTTGGCATGCTGTCCCGGGAGAGAGCCCTGAGCTTAAGGGATCCTCGAGCCCAGGGCTCCCTCCAGTTCATAGAGCGAGAGGGGAGCTTAAGCATAGGTATATCTTAAACTCCCCGGCTGCGGTAGCTAAGGAAACTCTTGAGGAGGAAGGGAGTTAGACTAGTGCCTGAATTACTTAATCTGTTGTGAATTAAGTATATCTTTGCGGGTGGGAAGAAACCGGAGGACCCGGGGGAAACCCATGCGGACACGGGGAGAACATACAAACTCCGCACAGAAACGCTCACCATCCTGGCGAGGACCAGGGCTGGCAGCGTTCTTGCTGTGGGGCAATAGTGCTAACCACTGGGCCGCCGTCCCGCCCGATCTATGAAAAGGAGGAGAAGGGGGAGGAAAGGGGGGTTTTCTTCCATACGAAGATCATTGTGGACTGAAACTGTGGTTATTTATAGTAAATGGGGAATCATATGATTGGGAGATCATGATTAGTTAATGCGAGACCAGCTGTGGTAAATCATAAGCACGTGATCCTCTCGAAATTAAGTCGAAGTCACACTAGAGTTTGAGCTTGCGAAATTCTGTCGTACGGCGCTGCGAAAAGGGGCGGGATTAAACAAGATGATTAGGCATTTAAAAAGCCAGCGATTGCTCCATGTTTTAAATTTCTGTTCAGAGAGGTCATGTTTTGATCCTGGATTGGTCTCACGCAGTCAAGTAATGCGATTTCGCAGGTCAGAGTTCACCAAGTTTGAACTTTGCACCGCAGCAACCTGCGAAATCTGACGCATGACCTTGCGTTTCCGGTCTGACGCATTCGCGTGCGTATGAATGGAAGTCTATGGAGGGAAAAGTCCAGTGTGACCGCGGCTTTGGTTTATGAATAATCTTCACATTGAGAATTAGTTGGCATGTAGATGCAATGCAACTTCAATTCAACAAAACGTGTTAATGGGACCATCCAAATAAAGTGATACCAATATGTTTAACAGGACACTAAATCACAATTATTCTACATGTAGCTGCTGCGGTTCACCTAATAACTAATTTAATAATACTAATAACTTGATTTGAAGAAAATATTCATGAAATAGTGCTTTCGTAATGTTATCTGAAGGTTGTCAAGCATATTTTTTGATACAGCATATGCTAGTTTGGTAAGACTTATCAGTAGACATCATTTATTATCAGTCTATCATTGCAAAGACATATCCATGTTTTAACTTTTAATTAAAAATGAGAAAGAGCTTTGCTGTGAGTTTATCGGAACACCAAATCAGGTTTAATCTCTAAGAGTACGCTGTAAAAAAATTATATGATCAATGTTTTTAGGTCATTGTAAACATTGTAAACTACGTTCATTGTGTTCTAACTTAATTTTATAAGTTACGCAAGCTATTTTAAGTCAGTTTAATATAATTTAAGTTTAATAGACTCATACGGTTAATTTGATTCAGCTTAAAAATTTAAGGCAACCAGGAATTTTTTTACAGCGTAGCTAATGCAGTTCACTGAACGGCCACCGGTGTCGCTAAAAACTAATTTAATGATCAGAAAATATTCATGAAATAACATTTTCATGGGCGGCTTGGTGGATTAGTAGTTAGCACTGTCATCTCACAGCAAGAAGTTTGCTGGTTCGAGTACCAGCTGGGTCATTGGCATTTCTGTGTGGAGTTTGCATGTTCTCCTCGTGTTGGCGTTGGTTTCCTCCGGGTGCTCCGGTTTCCACCGCAGTCCAAACACATGCGCTATAGGGGAATTGATGAACTAAATTGGCCGTAGTGTATGAGTGTGAATGTGAGAGTGTATGGGTGTGTTTCCCAGTACTGGGTTGCAGCTAAAAGGGCATTTGCTGTGTAAAACATATGCTGGAATAGTTGCCGGTTCATTCCGCTGTGGCGACCCCAGATGAATAAAGGGACTAAGCCAAGGGAAAGTTAATGAATGAATGAATGTTTTTGTGGGTGGCATGGTGGCTCAGTGGTTAGCACTGTGGCCTTACAGCAAGAAGGCCGGTGGTTTGAGTCCCAGCTGGGTCCGTTAGTGTTTCTCTGTGGAGTTTGCATGTTCTCCCCATGTTGGCGTGAGTTTCCTCCTAGTGCTCCGGTTTCCCTCACAGTCCAAACACATGCGCTATAGATGAACTGGATAAACTAAATTGGCTGTAGTGTATGAGTGTGGGCGACGCAGTGGCGCAGTAGGTAGTGCTGTCACCTCACAGCAAGAAGGTCGCTGGTTCGAGCCTCGGCTGGGTCAGTTGGCGTTTCTGCGTGGACATGGAGTTTGCATGTTCTCCCTGCATTCGCATGGGTTTCCTCCGGGTCCTCCGGTTTCCCCCACAGTCCAAAGATATGCGGCACAGGTCAATTGGGTAGGCTAAATTTTCCATAGTGTATGAGTGTGTATGGATGTTTTCCAGAGATGGGTTGCAGCTGGAAGGGCATCCACTGCGTAAAACATGTGCTGGATAAGTTGGCGGTTCATTCCGCTGTGGCGACCCCGGATTAATAAAGGGTTTAAGCTGAAAAGAAAGTGAATGAATGAATGAATGAATGTATGAGTGTGTTTGGGTGTTTCTCAGTACTGGGTTTTGGCTCGAAGGCCACCCGCTGTGTAAAACATCTACTGGAAAAGTTGGTGGTTCGTTCCGCTGTGGAAACCCCTGATAAATAAGAGACTAAGCCAAAGGAAAATGAATGAATGTTTTCGTAATGTTATCTGAAAGTTCATTCATTCATTTATTTTCCTTTTGCTTAGTCCCTCCCTTCATCAGGGGTTGCCACAGTGGAATGAACTGCCAACTATGCCAGCATATGTTTACACAGCAGATGCCCTTCTAGCTACAACCCAGTGCTGGGAAACACCTATACACACTTATTTACACACATTCACTACGGCCAATTTAGTTCATTAATTCCGCTATAGCACATGTGTTTGGACTGCGGTGGAAACCAGAGTACCCGGAGGAAACCCACACTAACACGGGGAGAACATGCAAACTCCACACAGAAACGCCAACTGACCCAACCGGGACAGTTATAAACATAGTTCACAGGTTTTTGTTTTTTTTTTATAAAGTTTTTAAAACATTACACAAAACAAAATACATTATTTGTACGTCATTATACAATATTTGTTTCTGCAACATTTTAGTTGGAGACTCATCTAAAGTTACTGCTCGTTTCTGAATGCTCTAAGAACATCCATAAGAAACATTTCCATGATGTTTGCATGATAAGAATCATAGGCCATCCTCATCTAAAATCATCTTTTTACCCAAATTGGGTAACAATATGGACTAACCCAAACATTGGGTTAAATTTTGTACTAAATTTGATAGCCAGAGCCATATCACCCTGCAGCCCAAGACCGGTTACTCACTGAAGCTAAGCAGGGCTGAGCCTGGTCAGTACCTGGATGGGAGACCACATGGGAAAACTAGGTTGCTGTTGGAAGTGGTGTTAGAGAAGCCAGCAGGGGGCGCTCAACCTGTGGTCTGTGTGAGTCCTAATGCCCCAGTAGAAGTGAAGGGGACACTATACTGTCAGTGGGCGCCGTCTTTCGGATGAGACGTTAAACCGAGGTCCTGACTCTCTGTGGTCATTAAAAATCCCATGGCACTTCTCGTAAAGAGTAGGGGTGTAACCCCGGTGTCCTGGCCAAAGTCCCTCAATCGGCCCTTACAGATCATGGCCTCCTAATCATCCCCATCCACCGAATTGGCTCTATCACTGTCTTTTCACTCCACCAATAGCTGGTGTGTGGTGAGCGCACTGGCTCCGTTGTCCTGTGGCTGCCGTCGCATCATCCAAGTGGATGCTACACACTGGTGGTGGGGTGGAGAGACCCCCCTCATGATTGTGAAGCGCTTTGGGTGTATGGCCATACACAATAAATGCGCTATATAAATACACATTACATTACATTACTATAATCTCATGTCATAATCCCTCAATGGTTACATAATCCAGAACATTTAATTCATGTTTTGAATGATTTGACAATATTTACATGTTCATAACTCAGTGGGAACATTTGCAAAACCTTCCTACAGAACATCTTTGTGTACGCAGATGGAAACTTCAGTTCAACACTTTGTCTTGGTTTTCAGAGAGAAAGCCACAGAAAAAAGCCACTAGTTCTTGTTATCGGTCTGTCAGGCTTTGAGAGTCGGAGCAGAAAACAGATAAAGCTGCAGCTGATCTTCTACTCACTTGTCTTTGGGCACCTGAGGGTCCATGTTTGCCAAAAACACAACACACACGCTGACTTTTACTCTTCAGACACCTGCAAGAAACAGAGATCACAAACACTGTCAAGAAAAGTGAAATGAGCGAAAAACATATATATTTATAGGAAACATCAGATCATCTACTCTAAAACACATTAGAGTAAATTTTATTGAAAATATTATCTCAATGTTGGGTTTGTCCATATTTGACCCAACACTGGGTTCATATTTTTTTTAAATTTAAATGATACTTTTGTTACCCAATGGTTGGGTTTGTCTATTTTTGCACTATTGTTTTGGTTATTATTTTCAATTAAATTTAAGTTGCACTTTTTAACCCAAACAGTTGGTTTGTCTATTTTTGACCCATTGTTGGATTAATGTTTTAAATGAAATTTAAGTAACACTTTTTAACCCAACGGTTGGTTTGTCCATTTTTGAGTCAACATTTGGTTAATATTTTAAATGAGATTAAAACGATGCTTTTAACCCAATGGTTTGGTTTGTCCATATTTGACCTGACACAAATTAATATTTTAAATTTAATTTAAATAACACTCTTTAACCCAATGGTTGTGTTTGTCCATTTTTCCCCCATAGGTTAATATTTTCAATAAAGATTAAATGACACTTTTTTAATGCAATGCTTAAGTATGTTAATTTTTGACCCAACATTTGGTTAATATTTTCAAATAAATTTAAATTACACTTTTAACCCAATGGAAGGGTTAGTCTGTATTTGAACCCAAAGTTAGGTTTATAGTTTAAGTTAAATTTAAATTATACTTTTTAACCCAATGGTTTGGTTTGTCCATTTTTGACCCAACATTTGGTTAACATTTTCAAATAAATTTAAATTACACTTTTAACCCAATGGATGGGTTGGTCTGTATTTGAACCCAAAGAAATTTAAATGATACTTTTGTTACCCAATGGTTGGGTTTGTCTATTTTTGCACTATTGTTTTGGTTATTATTTTCAATTAAATTTAAGTTGCACTTTTTAACCCAACAGTTGGTTTGTCTATTTTTGACCCATTGTGGGATTAATGTTTTAAATGAAATTTAAGTAACACTTTTTAACCCAACGGTTGGTTTGTCCATTTTTGAGTCAACATTTGGTTAATATTTTAATGAGATTTAAACGATGCTTTTAACCCACTGGTTTGGTTAGTCCATATTTGACCTGACATGTAGTTAATATTTTAAATTTAATTTAAATAACACTCTTTAACCCAATGGTTGTGTTTTCCATTTTTCCCCCATAGGTTAATATTTTCAATGAAGTTTAAATGACACTTTTTTAATGCAATGCTTAAGTATGTTAATTTTTGACCCAACATTTGGTTATATTTTCAAATAAATTTAAATGACACTTTTAACCCAATGGAAGGGTTAGTCTGTATTTGAACCCAAAGTTAGGTTTATAGTTTAAATTAAATTTAAATTATACTTTTTAACCCGATGGTTTGGTTTGTCCATATTTGACCCAACATTTGGTTAATATTTTCAAATAAATTTAAATTACACTTTTAACCCAATGCTTAGGTATGTTCATTTTTGACCCAACATTTGGTTAATATTTTCAAATAAATTTAAATTACACTTTTAACCCAATGGAAGGGTTAGTCTGTATTTGAACCCAAAGTTGGATTTATTGTTTCAATTAAATTTAAATTATACTTTTTAACCCAATGGTTTGGTTTGTCCATATTTGACCTGACATGTAGTTAATATTTAAAATGTAATTTAAATAACACTTTTTAACCCAATGGCTGTGTTCATCCATTTTTGAGTCAACATTTGGTTAATATTTTAAATGAAATTTAAATGATGCTTTTAACCCAATGCTTAGGTATGTTCATTTTTGACCCAACATTTGGTCAATATTTTTAAATAAATTTAAATTACACTTTCAACCCAATGGAAGGGTTAGTCTGTATTTGAACCCAAAGTTGGATTTATAGTTTCAATTAAATTTAATTATTCTTTTTAACCCAATGGTTTGGTTTGTCCATTTTTGACCCACTGTTGGATTAATATTTTAAATTTAATTTGAATAACACTTTTAACCCAATGGTTGGGTTTGTCCATTTTTGACCCATTATTGGAATAATGTTTTAAATTAAATTTAAGTAACGCTTTTAAACCCAATGGTTGGAGTTTGTCCATATTTAACCCATCATTTGGTTAAAATTTTAAATGACATTCAAATGACACTTTTTAACCCAATGGCTGGTTTGTCCATATTTAACCCATCATTTGGTTAAAATTTTAAATGACATTTAAATGACACTTTTTAACCCAATGGCTGGTTTGTCCATATTTAACCCATCATTTGGTTAAAATTTTAAATGACATTTAAATAACACTTTTTAACCCAATGGCTGGTTTGTCCATATTTGACCCAATATTTGGTTAAAATTTTTAATGAAATTTATATTACACTTTTTAACCCAATGGTTGGGTTAATTCGTATTTGACCCAAAGTTGGGTTCATATTTTCAATGAAGTTTAAATAACACTTTTTAACCCAATGATAAGCTTTGTTAATTTTTGTGCCAATGTTGGGTCATTATTTTCACTTAAATTTAAATTAAACTTTTTAACACAACCGTTGGGTTTGTTCATTTTTGACCCAACACTGGGTTCATATTTTCGATGAAATTTAAATGACATTTTTTAAGCCAATGGTTGAGTTTGTTCATATCTGACTCATCCTTTGGTTAATATTTTCAATGAAATTTAAATGACACTTTTAGATTAGGTTTGTCCATTTTTCACCCAACGTTAGGTTACAGTAACCCAACATTGTTTAAGAGTGTAAGAATGTACAGTTGATGTCAGAATTATTAGTCCCACTGAATTATTGTTTATTTTTTCCCCCAATTTCTGTTTAACGGAGAGCAGATTTTTTCAACACATTTCTAATCATAATAGTTTTAATAACTCATCTCTAATAACTGATTTATTTTATCTTTGTCATGATGACAGTGAATAATATTTGACTAGATATTCTTCAAGACACTTCTATACAGCTTAAAGTGACATTTAAAGACTTAACTAGGTTAATTTGGTTAACTAGGCAGGTTAGGGGAATTAGGCAAGTTATTGTATAATGATGGTTTGTTCTGTAGACTATCAAAAATATATAGCTTAAAGGAGCTAATAATATTGACCTTAAAATGGTGTTTAAAAAATTAAAAACTGCTTTTATTCTAGCCGAAATAAAACAAATAAGACTTTCTCCAGAAGAAAAAATATTATCAGACATACTGTGAAAATTTCCTTGCTCTGTTAAACATCATTTGGGAAATATTTAAAAAAGAAAAAACATTCAAAGGGGGGCTAATAATTCTGACTTCAACTGTATATCATAAATACAGGAATCATAGTTTACAATTACATATTTAAAAATGCAGTAATACATATTATAAAATTATTTTTAAAGAGTGGAATCAAGATTTCACTGTTAATGTGTTATATTAGTTTAAATCTAAAAAGAAAAAAAACTATAAAAAGTCTTAATTTTCTTCATGCTTAATATGTTCTTGCTTTTGACTCTTAGAGGAAATATGACAATATGTTTAACACAGTAAACGTGTGTACATATAGGTATAATTACATTAAATAAATATTTAATAAATGCACTCTTACATAAGAAATACAAACAAAACAAATAAGTTTCCAAGTTATTAAAGCAATGTAAATATAAACTGCAATTGTTCGGATTTTGGAAAGAAATCTGACATCTTAACAGGTACTCAAAGTGCAAGCATCACAATTCAGGTAGCATAAAAAACATATTTGTACACATGTAGAGTATTAAATACACATTGTACCATACTTCAACAATACAACAACACTCCAAAACTAACCAGAGTTTCACAATCACTGTGAATAATTGAAAAAGTGAAGTGAAATACTTACTGAGTCTCACGGACAGCAGCACTCATGTATTTTCACACTATTTGTGTTTTATAGAGCTGCAGGAAACTTACTGGAGCTCCTGCATGAGTGACTCCGCCCCCTCATGCATATGCATTAAGGGGCTGCAGGCTTTTTGAACTGATATGCTGCTTATCTTTTGCACCAGCAACACCCAGACACCCAGAAAAACACAACTGAAACACAGCTGCACAACAACCACTGAAACCCACCGGGAAAGTAAATATAAACCAAATTACAGTTTTTTCTGAATGCTTAAACCCTAACCGAGATTCTTATAGCACAATTTATAAAACGATTAATTCTTATAGCAAAACCACTCACTGAGTTTGCTAAATTAAAAGCACAAACACTGCTTTGCACTAAGTTTGCAATTTTGTAACACACACTTTTCAAAATTGTAGGTACAATCCACTGCACAGCTCTCTTTTTGCAGAGCTGTAAACACAACTCACTGCTTTACACTGAATTTACAAATGATCAACACACTCTTAGCAAAGCTATACACATGTCTGGCTATTATTTACACTATTTTGCCATCTGTCTGGCACACTGTCACATGTGAAAACTGATTTAGATCATTAGTTCACTTTGCAATCAGATACTTTCCCCGGTGCCTTGGACTAGAGGACATTGCATGTGATGTAGGTGAAATTTTGTGGCCGGACCCAGAGAGAGACGACACGATGTAGTCTGATTTGTTTTTTTTTTTCTCAGTGAAATTACTATTTTGTGTTTTGATTTGGAAAAACTCTTGTGTTTGTTTTGATGTGTGTAAAAAAAACACCAGTACTTGAAGTTTGCATCCCTGTATGTTTACAGAGCTATGAGAAAGGTATGACCTCTTTTAAGGTATTTGCCTTTCAAAAACACAACAATTTAGGCCAAACTCAATTCAAACATAATCTTGCACACACTGACTGAGACATGTCATACAGTGAATCAAATATAAAGCCATAAAATTACACAAAACAAACAAACATACAAATAAACCAACAAACAACAAAAATATATATAAAATAACTTGACAAAAAAAGAACAACATAACGTGCAGACATCAAATAGAAACTCTGTAAGGGGTTAAATAAAGGCATATTCTTGAAACAAATCATATAATTGTTTAGTCTTCTCACTCTTCATTATTTTTAAAGCTTCTACATTGGCGGCAAACTCCTTTTTAAAGATCAGTTGAGGAGCTGTTTTAAAGCAAAAGCCAGATGTAGTTTTTATTTATTCCATCAGTGTGTAGTTGCCGCATTGTGTGCTTATTATTGTGATGGCTTGTGTGAAATGTTTGATACAAAAATACCATTTTTACGAAGGTTTGAAGAGTTCAGCAAGGTTTATCAGCTTTTGCAAGAGAACTAAACTGTTTTGCAGATTTGGTGAAGGGTTTGCTTATTGGTGTGTAGAGTTTTGCAAAAATAGCCAATAGTTACAAAAAATGTGCTTAAGCATTCAGAAAAAAAGTGTAATATAGATGCAATTATAGTAAGAGAGCACTTGGATTTACTGTGTTTATTTGGTGTATGTTTGTTTAAAATGTTAATGTAAAAAAGACATTTCTTTGATTTATTTTGTTTAACAGAATTTATTTGTCATTTACAGCTTTTTGTTTAGATTTTAAGAAATTGACAATTGGTCAGAATATTAAATGCTTTAATTAGTTGTGACTGAAAATCACACCAAATTTTTTTTATTATTGTATTAATGTTTACATATTAATAACATGTTATAAAATAAATATATATTATTAATAATTAATACATTTTTATATATCACCCAGCAGCCCAAGAGCGGTTTCTCACTGAAGCTAAGCAGTGCTGAGCCTGGTCAGTACCTGGAAGGGAGACCACATGGGAAAACTAGGTTGCTGTTGGAAGTGGTGTTAGTGATGCCAGCAGGGGGCGCTCAACCTGCGTTCTGTGTGAGTCCTAATGCCCCATTATAGTGAAGGGGACACTATACTGTTAGTGGGCACAGTCTTTCAGATGGGACATTAAACCGAGGTCCTGACTCTCTGTGGTCATTAAAAATCCCATGGCACTTCTGGTAAAGAGTAGGGCTGTAACCCCGGTGTCCTGGACAAACTCCCTCTATCAGCTTCCCAATCATCCCCATTCACAGAATTGGCAGTATCTCTCTCCACTACACCTATTGCTGGTGTGTGGTGAGCGCACTGGTGCTGTTGTGGATCCAAGTGGATGCTGCACACTGGTGGTAGATATATATATATATATATAGGCAGCACTGTGGCGCAGTGGGTAGCACAATTGCCTCACTGCAAGAAGGTCGCTGGTTCGAGCCTCGGCTGGGTCAGTTGGCATTTCTTTGTGGAGTTTGCCTGTTCTCCCAGTGTTTGCGTGGGTTTCCTCCAACACATCCCCCACAAGTCCAAAAACATGTGGTACAGGTGAATTGGGTAAGCTAAATTGTAGTGAATGAGTGTGTATAGATGTTTCCCAGTGATGGGTTGCAGCTGGAAGGGCATCTGCTGTGTAAAACATATGCTGGAAAAGTTGGTGGTTCATTCTGTTGTGGAGACCCCAGATTAATATATATAAATACAGTTGCAATCAGAATTATTGAACCCCCTTTGAATTTTTTTTTCTTTTTTAAATATTTCCCAAATGATGTTTAACAGAACAAGGAAATTTTCACAGTATGTCTGATAATAATTTTTCTTCTGGAGAAAGTCTTATTTGTTTTATTTCCGCTAGAATAAAAGCAGTTTTTAATTTTTTTAAAAACCATTTTAAGGTCAAAATTATTAGCCCCTTTAAGCTATATATTTTTTCAATAGTCTACAGAACAAACCATCATTATACAATAACTTGCCTAATTACCCTAACCTGCCTAGTTAACCTAATTAGCCTAGTTAAGCCTTTAAATGTCACTTTAAGCTGTATAGAAGTGTCTTGAAGAATATCTAGTCAAATATTATTTACTGTCATCATGACAAAGATAAAATAAATCAGTTATTAGAGATGAGTTATTAAAACTATTATGATTAGAAATGTGTTGAAAAAATCTGCTCTCTGTTAAACAGAAATTGAGGAAAAAAATAAACAGGGGGGCTAATAATTCAGGGGGGTTAATCATTCGGACTTCAACTGTGTATATATATATATATATATATATATATATATATATATATATATATATATATATAAATAATGCTGGGTGGTTAACCCAATGTTGAGGTAATGGACAAACCCAATTTTGCTTTAATTTTCTCAATAAATTGCAACACTAGCTCATTCTGAAAACGTAGCCTTATATACATTTCTGGAGATCACATATTATGTAGCTAGAGGTACTTATGGCTGCATTTCGTCTTTAAAATGAACGCTACGAGGTGGTATGACGGCGTTCCTTTTCACGCTACCAACTGACCGTTTACCTTCGTATGGGCGGCTTTCCTGCTGTTACCAGTTTGTCCAGTAGCTCGCCATGTACGTCGGAGGTCTTGAGACGCAGAAAGGAGTTGACCACGATGATGGGGTTCGAGTCCGGTGAAGAACGGTTCCAGAAAGCAGGTAAAACAAAAGCCAAAAAAATAAAATAAACAAGTAAATAACGATGAGAATGTGGTAAAATCTGAAAACGCTGTAAAAATCAGACAAGGGCCTTTCTTTTTCTGGATTGCTTTTGAAAACACTGTTGGATGGGTTTAGGGAAAGGTCAGTCGGTCAGTCAGTCAGTCGACAGCAGCCTCTGGTGGATTTACGTGAGAACAGCAGGAGCGAATGACACTCGCCAGAGATATTTGAGATCTGAAAAAGCGTACACATCGCCTTCTGGTGGATTCGTGAAAACAAATACTGCAAAATAATGTACCTCTTGGGATGTATTTGGTGCTCTCCAGAAATGTATATAGGGGTACGTACTCAGAATGAACCTGGGTTGGTTAACTGAATTAACACTGTTTAACCAAACGAATGAGTTTGTCCATTTTTGACCCAAGGTTGGGTTATGGGTTATGAGTGTGATTAAATAAATTATCATTACTATCAACTCTTTAAGGTGCACATCATGAATTATTTTGCCCTATTTTGGTTACACTGTGTTTCTAACACCACTCTAAACTGTTTTTACCAAAAATAATACAAATTTTGATAACCTACATTGTAAAAAAAAAACATAAATTATCAGTTTTCCATATTTTGTGATTAATGTTTTTATTTTGTCCCCTTTATTACTGCTTTTGAATTACATTATAGGATCTTGATCTTACTTTAAGCAACTTTTAACCTTGAAAAGTTAAATAAAGGGATTTTTTTGAACATTATTAATAGTTTGCAGTGATATTTTGTCCGGGTTGGTGTTGTATATTACGCTACAAAAACCTTGTAATGAACTACAAGCACATATTCTGTTATTTTACAGACTTATTTCTCTAGATATTATTATTTCTTATACATTATGTTATATCAAACTACTAAAATGTCAATAAAAGTCACTTTGTTAAACTGCAGAGTTGAGTTTTCAACATAAAATGTGGACAGAGCAGAGATCAACATCCTATAATGCAATTCACAACCGTTAATAAACTACAAAATAAATCACAAAGTACAGAATTGTTAATTAACAGATATTTTTTACAGTGTATAGACAAAACGTGAAGGCTACTATGCAAAATTGGTTGTAGTTGGTTATTATGCAAAATGAATATTATCCATTCAAACATTGGATATGTAAAAAATGTCACTGGAAACAGCAGGCATCATGAATGAAACAAAGCATAAAAATGCTGAAGTGAGGAAAGTGAATCACAAGACCTTTGCGGATATGGGAAGTGTGTTTTATGCACAAGTCATGAGTGAGTTTAGCTGAGGTCTGTGTGTGTGTTTTCTGCTTCTTCTCACAGACACCTCGGCTCCAGATGAGCTCTGCAGTACCAGCATACTGTAGATACAGCTTTCAGAAACACTGAAACACTGGCCAAATACTTTAGCTGACACTACCTGGAGCTCAGCTGAAAGAGACGCTTGTGTTTTGGGAAAGTTATGTGTGATGGAAAGCATCCAATCAAGGAGAGATTTCCCCACTCAAAGTTCTGCAGATAAGAGCTGAAATACAACTTGGCAAAATCCTCCAAGGAAAGAAACACAGTAAATTACAGCAGCACCACACCCTGCTGAAAACTGAGCATGTGCAGATTCATGTGATGGTATGAAATATCATAGTAGAATATAAAAATATAAATGTAGGATATAAATATATAATGATGAATAATATACAAAAAAAGACCATTTCGAGGGATGTAAACAATAACAATGGTCCTAATGTATTTCCTGTATTACATTTTAAATTTACATAGCTTCCAACAATCCAAAAAGCTCCACACATTGATAAATAATGTTATGGCAGCCATTTTAGCATTAAGATGTGATTAAATTGCCTCTTGTTGCATTTCTGAAATAGTTTGGTAACAAGCAGGAAGTGTTCATGGATCAGTGACATGGCCACATTAAAATGGTCTATACAAAATATTTTTCAATATGGTGCATAATAATAAACGATAGGATTGATAATATATTAGTGAAATAATATAACAAAATAATAGAATAGTATTAATAAAACAATATAAATTATATATATGATATACATATAATTGATATAAACAATAATCAAATTGTGTAAAAATCTGATTTAATATAATTATATAATTTTACAAAATATTAATATAGATGGTAATGTCATTCATTTTATATATTATGTATAATATCTGATATATATCTTTAAAAATCTATCTATCTATCTATCTATCTATCTATCTATCTATCTATCTATCTATCTATCTATCTATCTATCTATCTATCTATCTATCTATCTATCTATCCTTATAATTTTTTATTATTGAACTAATTGTTTTATTAAAACAAACCTATAATTTAAATCTAAACTCATATATTAAACAAATGTATTCATATCTGCTATGGTGATAGTAGTGGAGTGTTTTCTTCTTCATTAGTTCGAACAGTCTGCTCTTGTATAAAGTGTTATATAAATACAAATAAATAGACCATTTTGAGGGATGTAAACAAAAACAATGGTCCCAATGCATTTCCTGTTTTACATCTTTAAATTCTTTAGCTTCCGAGAATCCAAAAAGAGCCACATATTGATAAATAATGTTATAATAGCTGTTTTAACATGAAGTTTTGATTGAATTGCCTCTTATTACAGCTAAGAAATAGTTTGATAACAAGCAGGAAATGTTCATGGACCAATGACATGACCAAATAATCTGATCAGTTTAGATGCAATCTTGACAGTATTTTAGACGGAAACAAAGCAGTTACCTGACCAAAACCGCATTCAAGGCAATACCTATCACTTTTATAATATATAAATGAATTAAAATGATCCATAAATGTAAACTTCATAATATGAAACTACATTACCATAGGTGCGATCGGGCGCGATTAGTCAAAGACTACAAATCCCATGAGTCCATCTGTCATAACAGAATTGGCGCCATTTCAATTAGAGCAATATTGCTGTTTTTAATCATTAAAATCGAACCAATTCATCAGCATTGGGGAATATGTCGCTTTTTCCTGATTCTTCGACTGAAGTAAGTAATATTACTAACTATTTCTACAGTTTCTCTGATTTTTAGTAGTTTGTTGTTGTGACGCTGCTCTGGTAACATTAGTTTGGATTGTTTTAACAGTCGAACTTTGATTACAGCTAGTTAACATCACTAAAACTCATAATACAACAGTTACAACTGTCAGTGATGTATATAAAACATTATAGACGGTCATAGTCGTTTTACTAACGAGAGTTTGATGATGAAAATGTATATGAATTTCCGGGGTGAATTCATAGTGTGTTTATGCTGGTCTCTAGTGGTTGAACAAACTCAATTAACGTCAATGTAACTTACAGAAATGCATTTACTATAAACAGCTGTTTGAAAACCTTTTCATTCTTGAAACCATTGCAAGGTATGTTTAATTCCCCCCCTATTTTGTGGATCATAAAATGTGCTGTACTTCGTGTCCTCTTTTTCCATGTGATTAATCTATGTTGTCAGTATGCCCCATGTCAAATGCTTAAATGTATTGAGGTAAAGTTGGCTTTATATTCGCACATTCAGACTTTCTCCTTAATAATATAATTTGTTATCTCTAAAATAAAAAAAAAACTGTTTGGATATTTTAGGGCTGGACAATAATTCGATATCAATATATATCGCGATAGAATTTTTTTCAATAACGATGATATGATTTTTGAACCCATTTCCGATATTTCGATATAAATTTGCATATATATAAATATATATATTATTATTTATATAAGATCTTATACATGTATCACTTGTCACATGACGTTCAGTGCTCAGCCGTCAGAAAGAGCGTGATCTGATCTCACTTACGTGATGACGAACAACACAGACACGCTGCCTGCCAGCGCTCAGCACAGCAGTTGGTTTAAGCTGCGCCGCAGAAAGTTTTAGCTACAAAATGAGTGCTCTGAATACAGATGCGAATGAACAAGCTTCCACAAGTAAGAATGCAGACGAAATAGTTGATGAGAAAGGAAAGACTAATGCAGTGGTGTAGAAGTGGTTCAGTAAAGTTAGCAACAGATTCGCAGATTCGTCTTTTCCGGATCAATAACTCATGACCGAAACATTGTTCCTACACAAATAGCACATTTTTTCAACTGTCGCAATGTATACAACCACCTACAACCTTATTTTCCTAAAAATTAGCTTTCCTACGCGCTGGACGCATTATATTGATCTCTATGCCCAGGCGGCAAAGAGACCGATCCTTAGGGACCGTCTACAAAGAGCAAAACGCACAAACCAATACTACAAAAGCTGTCAATGACTTCCCTGTAACTCATTATACTGCCATCAAACTCAGATCACACGTCACTGCTGTCCTGCTGGTTAGACTACAACACTTATTTTTCTAAAAAACTATTTTGCATATTTTTTATGAATTGTTATTATGAAAAATATTCAATAACTGTACTGTAAATTACTGTACTCTCACCAAATTCAGTTCACACATCACTGCTGTCCTGCTGGTTATACTACAAAACTTATTTTTCTAAAAAACTATTTTGCATATTTTTTATGAATTTTTGAGCTTTATTTATTTGATAGTTTATTTCACATTTCTTGTTTGTATAGGCTAAACACAAATAAAAAGTGAACAAATTTTTTTGTACTGTTTTTATTTAAAAAAAAAAAAAGTTATAAGAGTCTGGAGGTATTATAGACTTTGCAAATTCACTTTGCAGACATTTGTAGGTACAGAAGTATTGTGTGCGTTCTTGGGAGTTTTTCCTTTCTTTTTAATATTGTCCATATCGATATCGGAATTATATCGTATCGACCGAAATAAAAAAATATATCGTGATATAAATTTTTGCCATATCGTCCAGCCCTAGGATATTTATGCTAGGTCTATATGGAGGTTTAAAATATATTAATAATCATAAACACTTCAAAACGACTCTGATTGAGTCATTGAACTGAGCTGAATCAACACTACACTGCCTTCTGCTTTGTTATGGTTAAAATGGAATGTATTGCATAACTGAAGAATGTTCTTGTTTATCGCTATGAAATTGTTTTTATCGCTGTGAAATGTTAACTAATAAGAGGTTTTATTACTCACATTTTAATTTATATCTCATAATCCGTTAATGAGGCTGTTTTCAGCATTATGTGTAAGGGCGTAAGGTATATGGACATTTAGGAAAAGTTGTTAGATTATGCAACTTAATAATATGATTAATTTATTCATTACTCAGTAACCTTTAGGGCTCAACAGGTTTTTTTTTACTACGCTCAAGAAAAGATTACTGCTGCTTGTTCAAACTCCCTGTTTAAAATGAGCTGAAACTACACAATTCTTGTCATTTATTTGGCCAATTTATTTGTTTTATGTTTAGTCCACTTACATTTGTAAACCATTAAGTTAACTTAAGCATTTTGTGTTGGAACAACATGAAGGAATTGTGTTGGTCCAACTACCTGGTTAGGGGATTTGTAGTTCTCAGCATGCTTTGTCATGGTTTCTGTGGGGTCTTAAAAAGTCTTAAAAAGTCTAAAATTTAAAAATCTAAATTTTATGCTTTAAAAAGCCTTAAATTGGCTTTTCTAGGTCTTAAATTTGTGCACAGGTCTTATTTTTCCAATGTCCATGTAACTACATCTAATGCTCATTTAAATTCTTTTGTTGTTGTTGTTGCTTGGTTTTCGTGGTGTTGTGGTCCTTTACTTCACTAGTCCTAATGTAATTTGCGGTATTACAACTACAAATGAGACCAGCATGCAATGGCCAATCAGCTTTCTGTTATTGGGCCCAGTGCGCGCGGCGAATGTGACGTCATCGCTGTGTTTGTGGAGGTCCGCTTTCGGTGCTCGTAACATGATTTCGACTGGCAGAGTGAACAGATTTCGGGTGAAAAGTTCGCCCCACGTTTGATTTGAGTTGAATATGAAACACTTTGAAGAGATTTTGTCTGAAACAGGTACGACTGTACACACATCTTTATGATCCATCCATGCGTGATCATCGTAGAGATAACCAGATGACCAATAATTCTTGGCTAGAAATTGCAACAGCCGTGGAAAAGGAGGAAAGTTTTTGTAAAAGTTTGGAAAAACCTGAAGGAAGAGTTTGTTAAAACAAAAAAAAAGATGCCATGGCAAAAGTGGAGACCCAGGTGGTGATTAGCTACAAACTAAAATTAAGTGACAAGTTATGTCTTTGATAACTGGAAAATAATATATGAACCTATCAGTTTCCAATATACTGATGCCCAAATTCTGGGCTTTGTTGGTGATAATGTTCAGGAATGTTGGACCATTATTGCCTTTTTAACCTTTATAGGACAGAAACTAGCCAGACAATAATGTGTGAATTGTTGAGTGCGCAAAATAAAAAAAAACGTCAGTATTTTTAGTAAGTTTTTTTTTTGCTTTTATTCTTACCATAATAAAGAATATAATTGTAGAGCAACCCATTTTCTCTTGTCATTGATATTTAACTTTAATAAGTAGAACTGTCCGAGATATGAACAAAAGCAAGTGATGCATCAAAGTTTGATTTAAAAAATCTTGAATGGTTATAAAAATATTTATAATCATTATAATAAATTATAAAAATAATAAAAAATAATTAGTTTTAAAATCTTGAATGATATTAATGATATGACGTAATTCCGGAAACGTCCTACATCTCTGTTTATCCGTCTGACTTTACGGTGGGTTTCTTTTGACCGGCCCCTGTCATTTTAAAGAATATCACAACAGCGAACGCATCAAGTATAAACGCCTCGTCTGTTTCGTGAGGTGCGCACACAGTCAGTGGAGGTGCGCGCTGCGGCGCCAGTGAAAGTATAAATCAGCCTTAAGATGTTTTTTTTTTCCATCTAACCTGTCTTTAGTACAGTTCAATTTAAATACATTTATTTTACCACTAATTTAGTGATTTTGCATTTTCTCTCACGTGTTTTTGATATTGTGATAAAGGTCTTAAATTTAATACTTAATGGTCTTAAAAAGGTCTTAAAAAGTCTTAAATTTGACATTATGATATCTGCAGAAACCCTGTTTGTGTAGGATTGAATTAAGAGAGGGAAATGTTGACAATAAAAGTAATCTTAGGTGTTTAAAGTTAACAGAAAGACTTGTTAGAGTTTAATCTTCACTTTAGTTTGAAGATTTAGAAGATTTTCATGTAATGCTTTGAGTTTTGAGGTTACCACCTTGCAGAAGCACCCATGGTTTGGGTGTTGGCAGCTTAATTAGTAAAAATGCAGTTTGTTGCTTTGCTCAGTGAGCAATAAATGTCTTATATAAAATTAGTTCTGAGATCAGTCTCAATCAACTGTATATGTAACTCATGAAATAGTCTTAAAAATGTCTATTTAGTTAATTTAGGATAACTTCAGATAAAACTAAGAGACTTCTGTACTCTGTAGAAATGAACGGCACATAATAGACGTACATGATATTATCAGACCTTTGAGTTTAAGTTAAATAAAAAAAAAATCCAAATGTATTTAAACTTTTATTTGATAAAATCATGTTGGACCAACTCAATTGCATTTAATTATGTAAATATGTACAGTTGAAGTCATAATTATTAGCTCCCCTGAATTATTAGCCCCCCTGTTTATTTTTTTTCTCAATTTCTCAATTTCTCAATTTCTGTTTAATGGAGAGCAGATTTTTTTCAACACATTTCTAAACATAATAGTTTTAATAACTCATCTCTAATAACTGATTTATTTTATCTTTGTCATGATGACAGTAAATAATATTTGACTAGATATTCTTCAAGACACTTCAATACAGCTTAAACCAGAGGTGTCCAAAGTCGGTCCTGGAGGGCCAGTGTCCTGCTGACTTTAGCTCCAACTTGCTTCAACACGCCTGCCTGGAAGTTTCTAGTATACCTAGAGCTTGATTAGCTGGTTTAGGTGTGTTTGATTAGGGTTGGAGCTGAACTCTCCAGGACATCGGCCCTCCAGGACCGACTTTGGACACCCCTGGCTTAAAGTGACATTTAAAGGCTTAAACAGGTTAAATTAGGTTAACTAGGCAGGTTAGGGTAATTAGGCAGGTTATTGTATAATGATGGTTTGTTCTGTAGACTATCGAAAAAATATATAGCTTAAAGAGACTAATAATTTTGACCTTTAAATGGGTTTTAAAAAATTAAAAACTGCTTTTATTCTAGCCGAAATAAAACAAATAAGACTTTCTCCAGAAAAAAAATATCAGACATACTGTGAAAATTTCTATGCTCTGTTAAACATAATTTGGGAAATATATTAAAAAGAAAAAAAATTCAAAAGGGGGCTAATAATTCTGACTTCAACTGTATGTATATATATTAGTTGCTAGTGTTAAACAAATTTATTGGATGAAAATCCTGCCCTCAATTAAATTGAGTTATTTTATTGAGTGTACCAAACAAGTAGTACTACTAATGTTTCCTATAGTTTAATCACACAAATGTTTGTAATCTTAGTTTTCATTTTGTATATTTGTATTTTTATATACTGCATTTTTTCCCCAGTGATGGGTTGCAGCTGGAAGGGCATCCGCTATGTAAAACATATGCTGGATAAGTTGGTGGTTCATTCCGCTGTGGCAACCCCAGATTAATAAAGGGACTAAGCTGAAAAGAAAATGAATGAATATTGTATTTTTTTAATAATAAACATTAAGATATATATTTTTTATTTTTAAGTGAAAATAAATACATTTGTAAATTAATTAGAAATACTTAATCCAAACAACTGTTTTTTCAGTCCGCATTTTCACTATATAATAATCACACACATAAAAGAAATGAATATAATAAACTTTTTATTTTAATAAACATTAAGATTGATTTTTTTTTGTTTATAAAAGAGAAAAAACAAACAAATAATATACTTTACATTACATTAAATTTCTTTTAAAAGAAATAATTAATTAAAAATGAGATGATAATAAAAGAAACTAAAATATTCATTCATTTATTTTCCTTCGGCTTAGTCCCTTATTTATCAGGGGTCATCACAGTGGAATGAACCGCCAACTATTCCGGCATTTGTTTTACACAGTGGATGCCCTTCCAGCCGCAACCCAGTACTAGGAAACACCCTCACATTCTCACACACACACACACACACACACACACACACACACACACACACACACACACACACATACACTCATACACTACAGCCACTTTAGTTAATCAATTCCCCTATAGCTCAGGTGTTTGGACTGGGGGAACCTGGAGCACCTGGAGGAAACCCTCACCAACACGGGGAGAACATGCAAACTCCACACAGAAACGCCAACTGGCCCAGCCGGGACTCGAACCAGCGACCTTCTTGCTGTGAGGTGACAGTGCTAACCACTGAGCCACCGTGTCTAATATAATTAAATAATAAATGTCTAAATAAAAAATGAATAATATACAAAGTTAGTTTTCATATATTTGTTTCATTATAATAAACATTAAGATCATATACCATATTATAGATTTATAGTATAATTTTAAAAATATTTTTATCATATTAATATTTATTTCCCTTTTTTAAATATGTTTTTATTTTATTGCGTGGCCTGTTCAAAACACTGACCTTAAGACTAAGTAATGGAAACCTTTGTCTTACCAAACGCTGCTAATAAACTTTTAAAGCCATGAAGATATGCATGTAAAAGACCGTCCTATGTGAACGTTTACTATTTATAACCTCTGAATACACAATCATTAAAATCCTCCACCCAACAACAGCATTTCAGATTCTGATTTGACTCTCTATATCTGGTCTGAATACTTTTGACTGCAAGATAAGACACGTTTCAGAGCACAGCTGGTCGTTTACATCCACCGATTTTTATGCGCATTTTAGAATATTGCATAAATAGATGCTTAATAAAAATGCCAAGATGTGCATGCAATTTAAAAATGTGCATTAAAAACATATGCACACACTTGATAAGGATTAACATTTCGTCCGATGAGAAATAATGTGCATACAATGCAACAAATTTAGTGAATAAATCTGTGCATGCGCTTCAGCAGTGTGTGGGATGTGATTTAGTTTTTGACAGATGATGATCAGATACAAAAGTGTTTGATGAGATGCATTAATAGCAGCACATGTTTCCAGCACGTTGTAAAAGATCTGAAATGTTGTGTTGCTGATTGTAAAATGCCTCAGCCGTCAGTCCGTCATCACTGTGCTTCAGTATTATTATTCTTCTGTTATTATTCACTCCAGAACTGTCTTGAGCAGGGATGTCAAACTCATTTCCTGGAGGGCCGCAGACCTGCGCAGTTTAGTTCCAACCCTAATTAAACACACCTGATCAAACTAACTGAGTCCTTCAGGCTTGTTTGAAACCTACCAGTAAAGCTGCGGTCACACTAGAGTTTGAGCTTGCGAAATTCTGTTGTACGGCGCTGCAAAAAGGGCCGGGATTAAACAAAATGATTAGACATTAAAAAAAGCGAGCGATTGCTGCATGTTTTAAATTTCTGTTCAGAGAGGTCATGTTTTGATCCTGGATTGGTCTCACGCAGTCAAGTGATGCGATTTCGCAGGTCAGAGTTCACCAAGCTTGAACTTTGCACCGCAGCGAAATGCGAAACTCGACGCATGACCCTGCGTTTCCGGTCTGACGCATTCGCGTGCGTATGAATGGACGTCTATGGGGAGAAAAGTGCAGTGTGACCGCAGCTTAAGTGTGTTGAAGCAGGGTTGGAACTAAATTGTGCAGGGCTGCGACCCTCCAGGAATTGAGTTTGACATCCCTGGTCTTGAGCATCTGTCTGCGCTCCCAAAGAGCATCTTGCGCCTCCAAAAGCCACACATTCAATGCGTTCGTTGCGTTTCATCTTCTGAGGCGCAACTCATTTATTAGAGGAGAACAAACACCGCAATGGCAAATCCCATGGCCACAGCCATATCACCATGCAGCCCAAGACCGGTTACTCACTGAAGCTAAGCAGGGCTGAGCCTGGTCAGTAGCTGGATGGGCGACCACATGGGAAAACTAGGTTGCTGTTGGAAGTGGTGTAATTGAGGCCAGCAGGGGGCGCTCAACCTTTGGTCTGTGTGAGTCCTAATGCCCCAGTGAAAGTGAAGGGGACACTACACTGTCAGTGGGCACCGTCTTTCTGATGAGACGTTAAACCGAGGTCCTGACTCTCTGTGGTCATTAAAAATCCCAAGGCACTTCTCGTAAAGAGTAAGGGTGTAACCCCGGCCAAAGTCCCTCAATCGGCCCTTACGATCATGGCCTCCCAATCATCCCCATCCACCAAATTGGCTCTATCACTGTCTCTCCACTCCACCAATAGCTGGTGTGTGGTGAGTGCACTGGCGCCGTTGTCCTGTGGCTGCCGTCGCATCATTCAAGTGGATGCTACACACTGGTGGTGGTGTGGAGAGACTCCACTCATGATTGTGAAGCGCTTTGGGTGTATGACCATACACAATAAATGCGCTATATAAATACACATTATATTACATTACAATAACCTACATTTCTCTGACTCATATTTGTGCAAGTTTATCAGGAAGTGATGATTTTATTCTCTTAAGTTTCTCATTGGATGGAAACACTCCTTTATTTGCTAACGTTTTATGCAATATTCCAGTTTTTTTTTTGCATAAATCTAATTTGCATCTTGGAATGGAAATGCAGCTATTGATTCAAGGAAAGAGACTCTCTATCAGTAACACAATCTCAATTGTTCCTCCTTAGCATCTGAGAAGGAAAACACACAACTGACACACATCATTAGCACTCATTCTGTGCAAAACAATGAGTAAACTAATACAAACAAAGCTGGAGTCTGCTAATGGTGTGTTTGTTGAGCTGAGGAAGCATGTGAGCGTCAGATACACACGCGCACACACACACACACACACACACACACACACACTCACACTGGTGTGTGTTTGCTGAGTCAGTGATTCCTCCAGCTCTTCTGTCAAATCAGAGGAACGGTGTGTAAACAGGACAGAAACAAACACTGAAAACATTCACTGGGAATGGAAATGCAGGAAGAAACAGACGCTTGTGTTGAGAGAGAACTGTGGGTTTTAATGTCCTCCTCAATATTTGAGAAATTAGCGTTTTCAAAAATGTACATATTCGATTTAGTAGCTAATTAGCTACTAAATTGAATGTGTAAATCTTTGAAAACCCTAATTTCTCAAATATTAAATATGGGTAATTTTGGAAAACAAGGTTAATTTTACAGTGGAATATGCTAACACTGCTTGATATACAGTAGTACCAAATATGATTAATTAATTCAGTTGTTTTAGTTTATCTTTAATATTAAATATAATATATGAATTATAGTTATCTATTTTTAATAGTGGAATACTGCTTGATTAATTTAATAAAATTTTTCTTAAATATGAAGTACACTGTAAAAAGTGATTAGTTACTTAAAGCGGGTAAACCATTTGCCTTAAAAGCAACAAGCTGACTTTGTTGAAACCCATTGTAAATTGGAACTGTTAAGGTGACTTAATTTTTATAATTATGCAAATTGTACTCACTTTTTTAAAAATAAACTAATCACTTTTTTTCCAATACACCTTTATTTATTAGTTTTTTTTGCCAGCTTTTCTGTATCTAGCAAAATGACATACAGTAAGTAAAATAAACCTGCTCTTCCAGACTCCAGTGTGTCTTCTAAATTCAATACAGACTAATTGTAGATTTTTTAGGCTTAATGAAGCACCAAATATTAGGGATGGGCGATATGGCCTAAAATCCATATTGCGATATACATTGCAGCCTCTTGCGATAACGATATATATTGCGATATATAAATTATAATAGAACCATTTCAGAACAGGTTACATAGACCCTTAGGAAAGCCAAACTGCTATTTTTTTTAAGAAATAAAGAAACGTTGCATGTCATTTTGAGAACATTTATTGTGCAAAAGCAAAACTGTAATTAAACAACACAATGTTGCAGATAAATAAAGTAAATGTAGTGCCTTTTAGAAAGAAAGACTTTTCTTTTAAGTCCTTGGTTCCTAAATGCCAAGTTGCAGAGAACAAAAAAAACTGGTGTCTTTTTAGTTAAGGAACTTACACTGTACTGAAATTACTTCCAGTTTTAATTAGTCAAATAAAATTGTGTATTGCAGATACTTTAAATAAAAACAAATTTCAAACCTGCAGCCTAAGGTAAAGCATTTGGTTTTTAAAAATTTTGATCTCCTAATGAAATGAAAACTGGTGTCAATTAATAAAGGAACGGACACTGTGAATTAGGGCTATACTTCCAGTATTAGGCATGGATATTTTAAATAAAGAAAATTCCTTCATTCTTTCCTTCTGCCCCAAAGTAACACCATCTTTTCTATATAACTTTAATGACCTTCAGCAACAGAATAATTTCTTATTGATTTCTTATTCTTATTTAACAAACAAATTTAAAAAAAAGTTTGTTTCTTTTCAGTGAGCACCACTGACAGGTCAAATCTGCTTTCTTTCTCTCTCTCTCTCTCTCCCTCTCTCTCTGTCTGCTGTAGTGTTGATGCTGCTGAGAGATTGAGATGCACCAGACAAAGTTTGCGTATAAAGTAATGCAAAAATGAATACAATTAATATCGAAAGCAAAAGCAGAATCTTGGACATGTCCGGTTGGTAAAGTCTAGATTGGATACGCGGCCGGCCGGAAATGCGATATGCACATTAATATAGCGGCATTTTTATTTACTTTCACGTCAAGCGGTCTTTACATTGTAGCAATACATAGCAATGCATGGCACTGAATGGGGTAAAGTCTAGATTGGATACGCGGCCGGCTTTGCTCTTAATTTCGCGGGTAGATTACGTCATCAAACATGCATTATCGCGATAGTGCAATAGAATTAAAATCTCTATCCTAGGCCAATTTTGTATCGTTTATATCGCATATAGTTTATATCGCCCATTACTGGTAATATTGTCATAATTACAGTAATTATTTGAAAACGGACTAAAAGTCTGACACTATAAAAAGGGATTAGTTGAAAGTCAACTTAACAGTTTCGAGTTACAATGGGTTTACTTAATTTTAGTCAACTTGTTGCTTTTAAGGCAATTAGTTAATTTGCTTTAGGTAACTAATCACTTTTTACAGTGTACTAAATCAAGCAGTATTTACATATTCCACTATAAAAAAAGTTATAATTATAATTAATATATTATACTTAATATTAAAAATAAATAAACTAAAACTTAACTAAGTTAATTTATCAAATTTGCTACTAAATCAAGCAGTGTTAGCATATTCCACTGTAAAATTTGCCTTCGTTACACAGTTTTATATTTTCTTCACAGCACAGCAATTCTTGTATTAAAGTGTATAAATGTATTTATATACTATTTGTAATACAATTTTGTCCTTTAATACAAACAGTCAGATATATAAACTGTACCTTTAAACAACACGAGAATTTATAGCAAATAAAAAAATATAAATATCTCGCTGGCTTTCTGCCTTGTCTACCAAGTTCTTTCTTACACCCCTTTGATTGGTCACAAGCTCAACAGAAAGGGCTGTGATTGGCTCTTACACGCTGGCGCGCTTCACAGATGCACTCATGGGCCACAGTGAGAGAGAGAGAGAGAAATGGAGATTACTTTCATTCTCTTAATCGCCGTGAAATAGGGGCTTCTGCTGTAAGTGTCAAGTGAAACACTGTCCAGCAAACACACACGCAGTGAAATTGTGCACAGTTTATGAGTTTTTAAGTAGTTGGAGTGTTGTAAATACTCGCGCTCGCCTCCCTCGGTATAGTAAGCTACGGCGACATAGCGCAAATGAGATAAATGACGTCAGTACATAATAACCGGTTATGATTATTACTGAACCGATACCGAACTGCATCACGGTGCACCGAAGAAACAAGTAATTTTGACACCCCTAATATTGAATCCCATAAAATTATTCATAAATTTCATATTTAAAAAAAATTAAATTAAATTAATTGAATTGATCAAATTTAATGCTAAATCAAGCAGTATTAACATATTTCACTAGAAAATTTTAGTTTGTCAAATTTCAATTTGACAAATAAAAATTGTCTAGTGGAATATGTAAATACTGCTTGATTTAGTATCATTCATTCATTCATTTTCTTGTCGGCTTTGTCCCTTGCGGGGTCGCCACAGCGGAATGAACCGCCAACTCATCCAGCACGATTTTACGCAGCGGATGCCCTTCCAGCCGCAACCCATCTCTGGGAACTTCCACACACACATTCACACTCATACACTATGGACAATTTGAGCTTACCCAATTCACCTGTACTGCATGTCTTTGGACTGTGGGGGAAACCGGAGCACCCGGAGGAAACCTACGCAAACGCAGGGAGAACATGCAAACTCCACACAGAAACGCCAACTGACCCAGCCCAGCCGAGGTTCGAACCTGCGACCCAGCGACGTTCTTGCTGTGAGGCAACAGCACTACCTACTGCGCCACTGCGTTGCCCTGATTTAGTATCAAACTTCATAAATTAATTTAAGTTAATTAGGTTTGTTTATCCTCTTAAGGCCCAAGGTGTTTTTTTTACATGCATTTTTTTTTTTCTCTTTGCTATTTGGGCTTATTGGAACCTAATTAGAATAAAAATCTAAGTATCATCTTTTGATATGATGTACTTTTAGAGAAAAATGATGTCCATATATGTGGACTCGTGGTCCGAATTTACATAAAACACTTTTTCCTGAATTTTCTTTTATGCATATTTAACAGAATTTTTTTTTTGAACTTGCTTTGACTATCAGAGAGTAAAAACAAATTTTTTTTCCCATTTTGGACAGTTAAAAATAGGGTTTGGGACATTTCATATTTCAAATATGCAAAATTTCATATGCTGTCCACGTATGTGGACACTCGGGCCCAAGGAGGTTATCTTATAATATAATATAATATAATATATGTCATATCATAATCTATGAATTATAATTTTAAATATGTGACAAATCATGTCATGATGAAATGGATTTCAGAATCAAAAAAATCTGGGTTCTATATTAATTAGAGCTATACAATTCTGGCTAAAATGAGAATCGCGATCTTTTTGCTTAAAATAAAGATCACGATTTTCTCACGATTCATGTAAAATAAAGGTTAATATGAGTAGGCTATTATTATTATTTTAGAATACAACTATTCATAATTCTGATGTTGAATTATTGTGTTTGAGACATATGCTTGCAATCTGTCATTGACAACATTGTTAGACCATTTTTTTTTCTTCAGGTAAAATCAGACAGTTGTCATTATCAGATTCCCTCTTGCATTATATTCAACATTATATAGGCTAGAGTAGTTATACTGACACTGTTAAACATTTATTTTCATGCACAACACTCTTGTGTTCACTATGATGAAAAACATTTTAAATGCTTGTCGTAATCATAACTCCTAAATGCGATATGATTATTTAAATTGTGTGAGCGCGCTTTCGGTTTCATTTTCACTGCCAAGTGCGGTTCATCATACTTCCCGCGCGGCTTCCAACTGATCACTCTGTGCCACAAACTGAATGTTATTTACAACTTTATTACCTCTTATTCACAGCCTATGCAGGTTCTGTTCACTAAAGTGGGCATCATTCACAGGCGCGCGCCCGCCCTCTCTGTGGTAACAGCTCACGTCACGTGTGTTTTCGCGGCCACAAATACATCATTACATGAAGACAGAAATTACATTTTTGGTTGAATTATACCTTATAAATACAGTATGTGACTCTTTCAATACCAGTTGGAGGTGTCCACGTTGTTGAACATTGTTTATAAAACAACGTGAAGACTTGTGCGGCCATCTTTGCTTCTCTCCTGAACTTGAAAATATGATTGGCAGAATCGTATAAATGCTGGATTAAGATCGTCTAGGGGGTCGAATCGAGATCGCGATCTTTTTGCGATTAATTGTGCAGCTCTAATATTAATGTTTAATATTTTCATGTCACTATACTGTATATATATATATATATATATATATATATATATATATATATATATATATATATATATATATATATATATATATATATATATATATATATATATATATTGTGGAACAATTTGTAGACATTTAACAATATACAGTACTTCGTTTACATTTAATTTGCACATAATATACTTATAATATTGTGCATATAGTAATGCGTTTGTCAGTTTGTATATTTTTATATTCTCTATTTGCTTATTTTTTAATTCCTTTATTATCTGTTTTGTCCTGTCACTGTCATTTTGTTACACTAGGGATATGTCTGTCACGAAAAATATTATGTGTAAACATACCTGACAATAAAGCTCTTTCTGATTCTAATATATACAGTACATTAGTGCTGTCAACTAATTAATCATAATCAATCACATCCGAAATAAGTTCATATTTACAAAATAAATGTGTGTGTACTGTGTGTGTGTATACATACTGTACACAGATATAAAATTAGATTCAGACTGCTATTTCATATATTTTAACTGACATGTCATGATGCCTGTTATGATTTCTGTAATATTTCTGTTGGCACAACCAAGACTTTTAGCATAATTTACAGCATACTGTGCTTTACCCTTTTTTACGAATCAAAATGGATGAGAAATGGATCTGCTCTTACCTTAACTGAACTGTTCTCAAAGTCTTTTCCCTGTTTGTTGCACCTCCAGCTTTTATTAATGGACTTCAGCGTGTCGCTCCTCCAGACAGAATACTCTCTTTAAAAGTGCAGTTCACTATTACGCAATATTTAATGCAGGTACATGCCTGTTTCTGTCAAGCTGATGTCAGATTTTTTTGCAAACCAAATATTAGCAGTCTGTGTGATAACATAAAGCAGTCATGATCTGTGTGGCTTACAGTGAACAGACTGGAAAAATGGTTTTAACTTGCTGAACTGCTGTAAAAACATTATTATTATTATTAGCTAAAACATCAGAGGATTAATCAAGTCTCAACTCACAGAACGCATTAAAATCTCATAATGAGGAAAAGCAACAATTTCACTTAAAAAGCAAAGCTGATAAATCAGAGATTCACCGAGTGTTTCTGGTCTGATGCAATGCTGTTTGTCTGATAATTCAGAGAATCATTAACTACCCATAAAGGGTGTGTTTATTGATTAATCATTTCAGACTAATTCACTATTAATTGACGTTCACCTTCATTCAGTATTTTTTGGTTGTATTTTTTTAATCCACAATAAGAGCATACAAAATGTATAAACTCAAAATCACTTTGACCATTATTTTGTTACTATTAATATTTTTGTGATTTTTCAGTATTTTTTTTGTGATTTTCAAGTTTTTCAGTCTTTAATACTTAATTTTAAGATTACAAATGTACAGAACTAAATGGTGATTCAGATAACAAATCACTTTATTTGAATAATAATAATTCTTTAAATTGAAATAATAATAATGATGATGATGATGATGATGATAATAATAAACATTCTGAGTTTCAAAATGCATATTAAACAATGTGTTTTACAAAAACATTTGTGGCGATTCAGATAACAAAGCAATTGATTTGATTAATAATAATGAATATTGCATAATATTCAAATTGATATAAGAATTATTTTGTAGTTGAGTTTCATAAGGCATAATAAACATTGTTTTACAATAAAATCACTAAATGGGGTAATTCAGATAACAAAACAACTTATTTTAATAATAATTAATATTACATATTTAAATTGATATAATAATAATAATTATTATTATTATTTTTATTATTATTATTAATATTATTATTAATATAAATTTTGGGGTTACAGAATGCATAAAATACATTGTGTTTTACTTAAAAAACCACAATGTGTTAGTTTAGACAGTCATTTTTTTGAATAATAATAAAATTGTGATATTTTTATTAATATAATAATAATTAATTTTGTGAGTTTCATAATGCATAATATGCATTGTTTTACACAGAAATCACTACATGTGGTAATTAGATAACAAAGCAATTTATTTGAATAATAATTAATATTACATATTTAAATTGAAATAATACTACTAATAATATTATTATTTTTATTTTATTTCAATCATTCATTCATTCATTCATTCAAATGTAATAATTCAAATAACAAAGCTATTTATTTGAATAATAATTAATATTACTGTTTTGAAATTGATAATAATTAATCATAATAATTAATTTTGTGAGTTTTATAATGCATATTATACATTGTTTCACTAAACAAACCACTAAATGTAATTCACATAACTATTTATTTGAATAATAATAATGTTTCATATTTAAATTTATATAATATTATTTAATTTTGTTTAAAAAGTTTCACAATGCATATTATACATCATATGTTTTACTAAAAAAATCACTAAACAATACAATCATTTAAACATTTTCAAACAGTTTATCTTGTCAATTTGTTAACATTATTTCAGTGTTCTAGTTAACATGAGACAAAAATGATCAATAATAGTATAGCATTTATTATTTTTGTGTAATTAGCGTAATTTTTCAAGCATCCCAACAACAGTTTTTTTGTACTTTAAAATATAGTAATAATTATAATGTTTATTATTATTAATATTAACATTATTATTATTATTATATACAATGATTGTTTATTTTATATAATAAAGTCATATTATATTTTAATTATTTATCCTTGGACACAATACTTTGTAATAAAATAAATACAGTTTTAGAGAGCACAGATATTTCGGTTATGATCAAGGACACTCAGATATATCTTAATATTCTGAGTTTGTTCACTGTTGTCTGTTTGCCATCACCCTCAAAATGAACTATAAGATGGTATAAATGTAGACATATAAATAAAACATATGCGATTATTAGTCCTACCTGCAGCAGCTGTTTGTGTGTGTGTGTGTGTGTGCGCGCGTGCGTGCGTGCGTGTGTGTGTTTGAACTCTGTTCTGTGCAGCAGAAGTTCAAAGAGCATCAGGTCTGTTATCTGCAGGAATTCTCTCAGTGAATGAGAGCTGACCACAATCAGCAGCGTTTATGTTTTGAAGAAGGCCTAATCACTGCGGGGTCAAAGGTCAGAGTCAGTGGACACCATTTGCCTGCTTCTCATTCACATGACTGACCTGCAGCTGCAACAAACTACAGCATTACGCTGAAAATACGCTTTCCTTAGAGTTTTTATCTTAGTCCAAAAATTATTATTTCTTAAATCAAGGAGCATTTTCTAGACGGGCAAAGATATTGTTTTGTTTTTTAGAAATATAGCATCAAAATTAAGTGAGTTTCTCCGTAAAACAATGGAAATAATCTGCCAATGGGGTAAGTAGAATTAAAAAATGTACAGTTTGAAATATAATTATTTTGCTGACCAGACTGGCAGATTATTTTGCTTGATTTAAGGAGAAGCTCACTTAATTTTGACTCATTATTTCTGAAAACAAAACCATGTTTTTTGCTTGTCTAGAAAATGCTTCTTGATTTAAGAATGTGTTGATATTTGGACTGGAAACAAGACAAAAAACTAAGTGCAGATGCTGTGTAAGGCCTGAAATGCCTTAAAGGGGTCCTATTAGAGGGTTTAAACACAGTTGTGTGGCAACAGTGTGTGAATATAACCAGCCTCTAATGGAAAAAGTGAATTAATTCTATGTTTTGTAATAGAGCTGACCATTTTGAAAGTAGACATGACCAGGGGGCTATTCCATAAAAGTCGTTTAGAAAAGCGGGGATTAAAGTCAAAAGCCTGACTTCAGTGAGCCAAACTAAACATCCACGCTTAATTTGGTTCCATAACAGTAAGTTGAAGATCATTTGATCTAACTAGTCTGAGTTCAGTTTTAATAGTCTAGATAACTGCTCGTGCACGTTTCTGTCGTGAAACCTTAAAGGTCGATCATAGATACATCGATTATGTTTTGTGCTACCATGGCAACTTCGAGAACTGAAAGAGCTCTGAGATGAGACAGCTGTTCACAGCGAGTGAGCCGCATTAGTTTTTAGAGTTCAAACATATAATAATTTTAACATAACAAAATAATACGGCTTGCAAGAGAGAAGGCTGACAAGAAATTGCAGATCGTCTCAATAGGCGACATATGTAGCAATATATTTTAAAATATAAGCCATTATTTAGGCCTATTAACATTAAATATTTCATAATAGATAGAAATTGTACTTGCGCGTGCGAGAGAGAGAGAGAGAGAGAACGCGCGCTTACTGCCATTTGTTGCTTGCAAGGAAAAGCTTTATTGCATTGCAGCCTCAATGTAGCATACATAATGTGGTAAATGTAAGCACATTAAAATGGCAACAAAGAGTCGTGCACACACAAGCGGTGGGATTTTTTATTTGCTCCCGAAACTGCTGCAAATAGCTGCTTTCCCTTTGACACTTGTGTTTCCCGCGCCCCGTGGGAAATATCTTTACATTAAAGTGAGCGTACTGCATGGCCCGGATCATTCATTCATTCATTCATTTTCTTGTCGGCTTTGTCCCTTGCGGGGTTGCCACAGCGGAATGAACCGCCAACTTATCCAGCACGATTTTACGCAGCGGATGCCCTTCCAGCCGCAACCCATCTCTGGGAACCGGCCCGGATCATCTCCTGGTTATTCCACTCAGGGTTTGCAGCTTTAAAGTCATTATTTAAGAAATGTAGTCTGTTTCCTTATATCAGTCAGTGCTTTCGTCTCCCCGTGTTCGCGTGGGTTTCCTCCGGGTGCTCCGGTTTCCCCCTCAAATCCAAAGACATGTGGTATAGGTGAATTTGGTAAGCTAAATTGTCTATAGTGTATGTGTTTCCCAGTGATGTGTTGCAGCTGGAAAGGCGTCCGCTACGTAAATCATATGCTGGATAAGTTGGCGGTTCATTACGCTATATATATATATATATATATGTTCCCAGAGATGGGTTGCGGCTGGAAGGGCATCCGCTGCGTAAAATCGTGCTGGATAAGTTGGCGGTTCATTCCGCTGTGGCGACCCCGCAAGGGACAAAGCCGACAAGAAAATGAATGAATGAATATATATATATACCCCTCACAGATCTTTCTTTTAAGTTAATATTTTCTACAGGATGCTTTACAATAATATATTTGTGCATATACATTAAATTATTCACTACCAAATCAAAATTTGGAAATAATCTAACAAAAACTATACTGAAGATCACAGTGCAAAAATTAGTACATCCAAATAAAAATGTTGGGGAAAAATGTTAAATACAATTTTAATAACCAAGAAAAAAAAAATTCAACAGAACCTCTATAAAATTTAGTTGAAAAAATTTAAAATATAGTTAAAATGTTGTAGTTTGTATTTGTTTTGTTTGGAATAACTTATATGAATTTAAATATATGGTCACACTTTATTTTGATGGTCCGTTTGTTGAATTTAAGTTACTCTGCATATATTTGCCAACTAATTCCATTAGATTATAAGTTAGGTAGGGTATATTTAGGTATATATATATGTTTACTATTAAGTGACTATAAAGTTTTAATCATTATTAAGAGGTTAACTAAATAAAAATGGCATCAAACTATGGCAGGTGAATGTTAACATTACTTTGATTACGCTTGAACTTGACTTAGCCTGAGAGTTAGCCTGCCCCAGACCAGGCTAGTTTCCCAGCATAAGTTGCCAGGGTAACTAAGTTTGAACTATCGTAAATTTGATTTATGAAACCGAATCCGCCATTAATAAACCTGACTTACCAAAATAAGCCAGGCATTTTCTCTAAGCTTGCTTTATGGAATAGCCCCCAGGTCGTACATACGAGATGCAGAATCAGACACTCAAGACTCACACACGCATATTTATTGAAAGGAGAAGAAAAACCTGTTTGTGACTTGTGTACGAATATTTTGACGGTAAAGAATATTTTAATAGAATGTGTATTTTTAAATGATATTAGAGAACGTTTTTATTCTGTAAATATTTTAAGTGAAATGTTTGAAAAGGTACCTTCTGGAACACTTTTAGAATATTATCTTTAATCAGACTAAAAGATTGTATATGACTCTTTCAGTATTGTTGCTACTTGTATACTTTTTGTTGTTGTTTTTTACAATGTATGTTTGTTAAGAAACTGATTTTATTGTATGCTTCTATATTGAAGATATATTAGTATATGTTTTTGCCATGAATATAGCCAATGCTGCTGATATGGCATTAAAATCTAAATAAATAGGTAATAGAGCTGCACGATATTGGGAAAATTTGACAATGCAATGTTTTTTTTCTCTGCGATGTATGTTGCATTATAAATGCAATTAACTTATATTGATTTGGATGATTTTGTCGGGCGTGAAATAAAAATATGTTTTCTTGTCATTTATTATATACATTTAATAAACAAACTACAGTCATAAACACAAATGTTAAAGTGAAATAAACTGCTTAATTATTTTCTAACAGTATTCGGTTACAGAAATTGAATATTCAAATGTAAAATAACAGTGCATGGACTTAAAGGTGCAGTAGGTGACTGTCTTCAGAAACATGTTTTGTTGTGCTGGTTGAAAGTATCTTCACATTCCAATAGTATTGGTTAAAGTAAATGATCTAAATGTGTTTATATGTATTTTTATATGCTGGGTGAGGCAAAAAAAACAAAAAAATGTTCATTTAATTAAATATTGTCAGGCCGATAATTCTGCCTTCACATGACAGGAGCTACAACCACGAAAATGTGAACCGCTGAAGATGAGAGAATGAAAATAACACTGACAGATTTAGTTTTAGAAATCCCCTAAAGTCGCTAATAATGGCACATCTTATTAGTGATCATGTGCTGAATGTTAATCCACCATTTACACTTTTTCAAGAGTGGATAAAAGACTTCCAGTGGCTTCAAGTCCACTATGAAAATAACTAAAGACATTCACTGTAAAGTCTGTGGGACGGGGTTTGCAGGTAACAGCGTTTGCCACTGAATCTACACATTTTAAGCGTGAGAGGTGCTGTATAATCCTTCATTTACTCCTCATGATGCTGTCAGCCGTGCAAGCGGCAGCTATATGTAAAATTTAACACAGCTCATGAAAAGACCGTTATTGCTATTAAGATGACATGCGAATAATAAGTTATATATCAATAGAAATGTGGGGCGGGGTGATGGATCACAATGCCGGCTCAGCATCATGAAGATTATCGGCCTAATATCTTGTGATGTGACTATTGCGGACGCACACATTGCCATATCAATGCTGAATCGATATATTGTGGAGCTGTATTTTATAATCAGACTTGATGATAAAACAGTCTGCAGAAACACTTTGATTGACATTCTCCCTTTGTATGTTTCATCAGAGGGGGAAAGCCTCGCCCACTAGTGAGCATATCTCCCTCATTAGCATAACAAGCCCTGAGTGAGAAGCAGCCGTCTGTCCAGTAGAGTGTTTGAGCTGCTGAAGATAATGTCAGCATAGACTAAGAGGATTATAGATGCAGAGTTTTAGATGAAGCACAAATGAACAGCGACAGGAGTCTCCATAGACTGACAGAAGCATGAAGCACACATTGCCACTGAAGTACACATGCAGACCTGACGCTGATAGTGCTAGTGCTGTTGTACATTTGGCATTTGTAGCTCCGCCCTGTTTTGAAAAAAAAATCTCATTTGAATTTAAAGCAACAGCGCAATTAGGATCAAAGCCTATAGGGGCAGTTTAAACAAGTTATAAAAACAATTTGTGTGGTATTTTGAGCTGAAACTTGCGACATCAAAGACTTATTTATAACTTAAAGGGGCATAATAGGCCTCCTTTTAAAGGCATTTGGCGTGAATTGCATGCGTGTTTTAAGTGGTCAGGCCCTGATTCCTGCTTACTCCACAGACATGCCATCTAATAAGAAACTTGGCATTTTGCACCGCTCATCTCTTTCCTGTGTTGGAATTTGCTGATGTGGTGTCTTAAATTTATTAAACACCACATCTTGTTTTATTAAGTTGCTATCATTGCTGTTTCAGCTGATGTGTTTCTGTATTTCTGATGTCTTCCAGCCAGGCTTGCATGATACTGGACAATTATGCAATATGCAGAATTATTGTTGAGTATTGCGATCGGGATATTTCTTATGATATAAGGGTCAAAATGAAGAGTTTTTTTCTTAAAACAAGCTAAATATTCTGCCAATGGGGTAAGCAAAATAATCATATTTTTCGCTTTGAAATCAGACTATTTTACTTACCTCAAGGGCAGATTATTTAGCTTGTTTTAAGTACTTTAAAGCTCACTTAATTTTGACTTAAAACAAAATTTTTTACTTGTCTAGAAAATGCTTCTTGATTTAAGAATTTGGACTAGAAACAAGACAAAAACTGTAAGTAAGGAAAGCAACATTTGCAGTGAATGCACAGTTGCTGTGCTAGCGTGAGTTGGATGATCATCACTAGGTGAACTGAAAAAGCATGACACAACAGGAAATCTGGCATTCTGTAAAACCCAAAGCAAGAGTTGCTGATATGAGGTTTAAATGCAGTAATTGCATTGCAGTAAACCCCACATATGAGCAAATAGTAAATTCATGCACATGACTGGAGAGTGTCTACTGTCAGCTTCAGCTACAGATGTTTGACTATCTGTCTCCCTCTGTTGGCGAAATGTTTATACTGCAGTCATGAAAGAATTGAAGAGTTCAGATGCAAAAACCTCTAAATGCCATCTGAAAACTACTTCTAAAATGAACATGAACATAGGAGGCTGAGAAAAATGCTCAAGTATTTTACTTATTCGTCACTATAAAAGTACGATTTCAGAGCTTACACATAAGAGAAAAATGCTAATTTTAGAAGAAAATATCAAATGGCATTTTTGCATCTAAACTATTCAATTCTAACAGTTTGGAAAAAATATTAACAAATATGCATATATACATTTGCTACAGTTTAAGATGTACAATGTTTTCTTTCTTGTATAGACATCTGACGTCTGTACTTGTTTGTACAAAATGATTGGTTTTCAGTAAAATAAAATCAGTCAATAAATGCAGGGTGTTTTTAGGACCTTTCTCATTGCCCAAAATGGACTGTCAATTAATATACAAGTGCAAACTGTTAAATGATTTCTTGTTATAATCCATTATAATATAGCTATAGTCTATAGTTGTGTAGTTGACAAATATACAGTAACGCATTTTTGCAAAAGACAATTTTTTTAAGAATAGTTATTTTTATGTAGTTTAAAGTCTGATGTTTGAGAAAATATAATTATAATTCATTCTTTCACAGTTTTATTTAAAAATTATTTTTAATGAAGTGTTCCGTAAATATGTCCTATGATGTGATGCACCAAAAATTAAAGTTAAGGACTCTTAATAATATACAAATAGTGTGGGAGATTGTTGGACACTTATTTTTATATGGTGTTATTTATTTTATATGAACTTCTCATAAGTTCTCAGTATAGGCATGGGCCGGTATAACATTCTGACGGTATGATAATCTTGGATAAAAATATCACGGTTTCACGGTATTGTGATTATTGCTCTAAAATTGATTCTTTTTAAATGTCTGGGTAAAAAGCAAAAACTTTTTCCCCTTTTGAACACAATATATTTTATTTTGAGAAACATTTAAATATTTTGGAGCAGAAAACATGCCAGCCTATGTAATTCAAATGAATCATTAGCTATGTTTCCATCCACCTATTTTTATGCGCATTTTAGATATGCGCATAAAAAAATGGTTGATGGAAACGACATGATGCGCATAAATTTTGAAAATGCGCTTAAAAAACATATGCGCATAACCGAGTAGGATAAACTTTTTATTCGATAAGAAAAGATGCGCTTAAACTACGATGGAAACACTTTTACCGCACAAATTCCAGTGTGCGCATTAAAAAAAGGTCATGTGATTTTGTTATAAGAGATCATGTGATGATAAAAATGTGTGTAAATGGACAAACCAGCAGGCTGAGCACACTGTAAACCATCTGAAATGTTGTTTTTGTCATTCTAAAACGCCTTACCGTTTAAGTATTAGTGTTATTTTATTAATGACATCCAGAATCAAGAGTGTCTGTGCTCCGTGTCTAACAACTTCAAATGCCACCGCGTGTTCACTGCGTGTCTGGATTGCCTTCTGAGGCGCAAGTCATTTATTATATGAAGAAATGATTGACGCAGGTTCTCCTACTGCAGCAAACTCAATTTTTAATGTTGATATTTGGCGCCAGATAATCAGGAAGTGACGATTTTGTTCGCTTTGACTTGTTAGGTGGAAACGCAACTTTATTTGCATGTCTTTTATACGATAATCCAGGTTGCGCATAAAGTTCATTTGCGTTTTTGGATAGAAACATAGCTATTGACTTCTGCTGTTTTCATTTATTTCAAAAACAGATTTTTTTTACAATTTAAAACGGCATCTTTGGATATCTTTTCTGCGGGAGATACTAATGTCCTAAAAAGCAAGAAAAAAAAGTAGATAAATTCGTTCACAAACCTTAGGAACAGTATATAGCAGAAATTTTTGACGGTTTTAAAACCTTGACTTTTCCAAACCGCGGTATACCTTGAAAATGGTTATCGTCCCATGTTCTCAGTCACTTGTTGCACATTTTCAGAAATTAGGGGTGTCACACCAATGGACAAAAAAAGAATTTCATAGTGGATCTAAAAAAGTTAAATCCTGAGACAAAAACTACTGGTCATAGGCTTCTGGACATCTGGAAGGGGGTCCTACAACTATATAATGTTTTCTGTGGAATTTCCTTATGTAAAATGAGCACATAGTGTCACACCAGAGCACATGGTTTTTGGTTTTCAGTGGCAAAATAAATCAAGTTCCTGTGTTTTTAGAAATATATATGGATGAAAAAAATTATTGCATTTATCATTTGAAGTGGCAAATAGCCATATTTATGATTTTTAAAAACTTGTATTTGTAATTTATTGAACTATGCTTGAGACAGTCACACCATTTTTTGAGATTTGAGAACTAGCGCTTTTTAATAGCAGGAGGTCAATGGAAAACAAAGAAAAGTTTAGCCATTTACTGCATCTTAGCAATACTACTAATTATAATTATTTTTGTGATGTATGGAAGTGAAAAAGCAAAGTCACGTAAACAACAGTTATAGTCTGTACATAAAGGGATTTAAAGGGGTCCTATTTTGCCTCTTGTTTACAAGATTAAAAAGAGGCATAACAAGTCTCTAATCTCTCTGGAGTGTATGTGTGAAGTTTCAGCTCAAAATAGCACACAAATAATGTTTTATAACTCTTTGAAACTGATCCTTTTAGTCTTTGATCCAAATTGTGGCGTTTTGGTGACTGTCGCTTTAAATTCAAGTGAGATTGTGCTCTTTACAAAAGAGGGCGGAGCTACAAATGCCTATGTGTCAGCATAGTGGCAGATTCAAAAACGAGCCTAATGTCCTGGTCTGGATCTGGGTGGGGCCAAGTAGGAGTGCTCACGCTGATCTTCTGAGCTCTGCGAGGGTTGTGGAAATTTCAGATTGAACCAAAACAAAAGATTACAGTTGGCTTAAGACTGGCAAGGAAAATTCGGCGTATGCATCAGTAGGCATGGTACAATAACCGTTTTCAAGGTATACCGCGGTTTGGAAAAGTCAAGGTTTTAAAACCGCCAAAATTTTCTGCTATACCGTTCCTAAGGTATATGTAAGATTTTTTATTTACGTTTTTTTTAGGACAACAGTATCTTCAGCCCAAAAAATATCCAAAGATGCCATTTTAAATTGTAAAGAAATCTGTGGTTTTGAAACTAATGAAGACAGCAGAAGTCAATGATTCATTTGAATTAGTTAGCCTGACACGTTTACTGCTCCAAAATATTATAAATCTTTCAAAAAATAAAATATATTGTTTTAAAAGGGGAAAAACGTTTTAGTTTTTTTACACAGACATTTAAAAAGAAGATATTTTAGAGCTGTAATCACAATACCGTGAAACCGTGATATTTTTATCTAAGGTTATTATTCTGTCAGAATCTTATACCGGCCCATGCCTATGCATCAACCAGCAGAACTTGGGGATAAAAAATAAAATAAAAAAAAGTAGGGATGCACCGATACCATTTTTTTAAACCGATCCGATCTCGATACTAAAATTCTGAGTATCGACCGATACCGATCCGATCCCGATATTGTGCTGTTTTTTATTATTATTTTTTTATTAACATAATATGGTTTCTATAGTTCTGCTGATTAACTCAAATAATATATCTTCTTCAGTAAAAATAACAGACCTATACTAAATATGATGCTTGCTATAAACTATGGACTACATTATGACATTGATCTGATGTGGTCCAGCCTATGTTTCCTTTTTAATATTCAGATTTTTCTTTGAAATCTGTAATAGGCTACCACTATTGACCCTAATCATTGGTAAAACAATTGGCCTTTTAGCAAAGCATGATATTTTCCTGCAGGTTTGAAGCAGACTAAACTAAACCGTCTGAGGCCAGTTTTACTTAATAAACATTCCCTCGCCTATAGCCGCGTGACATGGAGAAACTGAAAGCATGTCTGTAAAATAATTGTTTGTCTGAAAAATTATCTTTTTTAAACGAATTTCGTTTGGTATAATTTGTTGGTTTTGTTTAATGTATTTTTGTTGGTCAGTTATCTACAAAATAAACAAGAATATTTGATGTGAAGTTCAAAACAAGGTCCGCTTATATGCTTTAGTGCACAATCTGACAAACTGGTCTGTAAAATAAAATGTTAATATATATATATAAAATTACAGCGAAATATTCACAGTTTCAGAGTAGCCTATATTAGGCTAAATACTTTTCTGTTAATGACAATTCATATGCCCCCCGGGCCGTCATTTTCACTTTTAATAATTTAATCAACTAAACCACAATGAGCCAGGCTTTACAAACTTTTCGCGGCACAAACATAAAAAGGAACAAACATTCGCGGAAGGAACATAATAACAAACTTAGCCTATTATAAGAATAATCTTATGGAGCGGCTCATGACGCGTCTGCGCAGCCGGTGCCTGAATGAAGCTCTTGCATCACTGAGACACAGCGCGCAGCCCTCCGGTATACGGACACTTCCAAAACAGCAGCACAAAGGGGAGAAATCAGTGCGTTGAGGATGTCCAATGATTATTGAGCCTTTTCTAATTTAAAGTTTCAGGTAGGCCTACTTTGTGTGTGAAGTGGAGATAATAGGCTATTAGGCTGGCTAACCCTACTCCAGTGTTGTGAATGCGATCTGCTGATCTAACAGACACTGCGCGTGATTTAGAAACAGCAATGATCTCTATGTTTCAGGTCAAAATGAACCCATTTAATGCAAAACTAAATGCATTTCCACACTGATTATTTAAACTAACAAGAACAAACAGTCTTGGAGAAAGTTTTTCGTGCTGTCATGAACGCGACACGCAGCTTGAATTGTGAATGAATGGAGAATGATTGACAGGCGCAGCGGCGGGAAGCGCTGAAGTGAACATGAATTTAACCACGTGAATATTCATCTGTGCTTCACATTAAACTATAGAATGGCTTTAAAACATTTATGATATAGTAGGTCTGCTTGACAACTTTCTAGTGCTTTATAATAGGCTTCCTTCGTGGCTTTTGTTGGCTTATAAATTACACAAAATACAGCGCACGCGCAAGATCGGATTTGGATCGGTACCAGCAGGCCGATACCCGATCCAGCAAAAATATGCGATATCGAACCGATATCCGATCCAAGTATCGGGATCGGTGCATCCCTAAAAAAAAGACTAAAGACTAACGTCCTATGCTAAGAAAGAGAGATGGTCACTAGAGCGCAGGGCTTTCCTCCTCTGATGGGGAGAATGTCAATCAAAGTGTTTCTGCAGACTGTTTCTATCAAGTGTGATCATAAAAATAAAATTATTATTTATTTTTACCATTGGAAGCTGGTTATATTTTATAGCTGTGTTTAAACCCTTTATAAAACTGAATTTTGCACAATAGGTCTACTTTAAAGAGTAAAGCATGACAACAGTAGACCTTAACTGTTTTTACAAACATGATCATTTTATTGATTTCACTTGGTTTAATTTCAATTATCAAGGATGACTGCAGTCAAATAGATTTCTGTAAACATAACAGCATTATTCCAGTCAACAGCAAACAGGCTGTGTCATTCACACCAGAGTCGCAATCACATTTCACTCCGTTTGCGTCGCCTTCAGTGCTGTGGATTCAATTTCAGCCTGTAATAGATTGTGTAAGCTTGAATGTATAATAATGGCGATATCTTGAAGCTGTGTCGTCTGTGTCTTTACATGTTGAAGAGCACAGGCAGCGCTTTTAGCATGAGTGCATCACCTACAGTAAACGAGAAAGCAGAAAGACAGTCAACTTTTAATGTAAAGACGAGTTCAAATCATTCAGAATACAGAAGAGGGAAAAATTAACATTGGACATTTTTCACAGAAGTGTGCTTTGTGAGTTATTTTTGATTATTTATGCAGTTGCTAGGGTGTAGGTTGCTAAGTGTTTTGAATATTTGATTTTGTTGCTAGTGATGTGTCACTGTGGTGTTGCTATGTGTTCTGAATATTATGAGTCCCAAATCGCATACGATCATCATAAATAATATAAAAAAATAGAATTAAAAATACAATTAGTTTGTCTTTTAAGTGGAGAGGATTTGATAAAGATGTTTGAATAAATGGTCCTTAATTATTATTTAACCTGCTGGAATAGGTTTATTTCCCATTTCCCCCATTATGTTCCATCTGCAACAGCAATGTGAATTTCTCTGCATGAAAGACATGGGAATTAACCTGCGGCTGCTACTTCAATATAGTAGGAAATTAAATATGCTAGGAATATGGATAATGTAATGAGATGATTGACAGGGTTTGTAACTAAGCAACATAACTGTTCATTAAAGGTCCTGTGAACTGTGAAGTGCTTTGAAATGTGCATTTTGTAATTCGATGTTTGATGTAATCTCAACCCAAGAGCTTAGAATCACCATGAGGCGACACAATAGAACGTTCCATTGCAACAGCAGTGCCCAGCAGCAGCCCTGCGATTCTGACATTTTGGAGTGAAAGCGATCGGCCGTCCATTGGATCTTATTGCTGTCGCGATGGCAAGCAGCTGCTTTGATTTATACTTATTTATTTAAAAAGCACATTAACGCTAAGATACAACTTGAAAGACGACAATACAACACTTACAGTCACAAGACTGGTGATCACTTTTAATAGCACTTTTAATAGTTTATTTTACAGACTTGATGTCTATTAACCAAACTTGTTTTCTTGGAACTGTCACTTTTAGGCGAAATTACTTTAAATTACTTTAATTTAATAGTTTATGCTCTAGCATACAAATTAATACTGACATGTTAAATTAAATTAACATGACTTTCAAAATGAGATGTTGATGAGAGACTGACAGTACACTTTATGTTGCATCATTACATGTTATAATTGTATTTTTTCCAGTGATGTCTGTTAAAAAAAAGACTAATAAAGCTTTTATGTAAAATATGTCAATATATGTATATTATATTATTATAAATATGTCTCCCGGTTCAGTTTGCATGTTCTCCCTGCGTTCGCGTGGGTTTCCTCCGGGTGCTCCGGTTTCCCCCACAGTCCAAAGACATGCGGCACAGGTGAATTCATTCATTCATTTTCTTGTCGGCTTAGTCCCTTTATTAATCTGGGGTCGCCACAGCGGAATGAACCACCAGCACATTTTTTACGCAGCGGATGCCCTTCCAGCTGCAACCCATCTCTGGGAAACATCCACACACTCATACACTACGGACAATTTAGCCTACCCAATTCACCTGTACTGCATGTCTTTGGACTGTGGGGGAAACCGGAGCACCCGGAGGAAACCCACGCGAGCGCAGGGAGAACATGCAAACTCCTCATAGAAACGCCAACTAACCCAGCCGAGGTTTGAACCTGCGACCCAGCAACGTTCTTGCTGTGAGGCGACAGCACTACCTACTGCGCCACTGCGTCGCCGATACAGGTGAATTGGGTGGGCTAAATTGTCAGTAGTGTATGAGTGTGAATGAGAGTGTATGGGTGTTTCCCAGAGATGGGTTGCAACTGGAAGGGCATCTGCTGCGTAAAACATATGCTGGATAAGTTGGCGGTTCACTCAGCTGTGGCGACCCCAGATTAATAAAGGGACTAAGCCGAAAAGAGAATGAATGAATGAATGTCTCCTGGTCTGAATCCAATTGAAAACAAATTGAGAGTTCTGAAAAGACAGCAAGTTGAGCATCTTTTTGAGCAACTCTAAATAATGAGTCATTTTTAAAGAATAGAAAAGATAGATGTTGCAAAATGTCGCCAACTTGTTCATTTCATGCATAGAAGTCTTGCTGCTGTCAATAAAAATCATGGAGGCCATACAAACACGAACACTTGATGATAATAATTGTGGAACCAACATCACTAATTGCTACACACTTTTATACAAACATACACTTATTTAACACACTTTACATGCCAATTTGCACATAACATCTGCACATATAATGTTGTACAGGTATATAGTAATAGAGCTGTACATACACTTGTCAATTTGTATATTTGCATTCACTACTTTTTAAATTATATTTATTATCTGTTTTTTTTAGTCCTGTCTCTGTAATTCTGTTGCACTGTAGAAGCTCTGTCACCAAAACAAATTCCTCGTATGTGTGAACATACCTGGCAATAAATCTCTTTCTGATTCTGACAAACTACTAGATGAAGTAGTTGTTGATTGTGGGGTTTACTCATTTTTGTATTACCCTAATTTGAGTAAAAAAAAGAAAAATAAATAGTAATTTAAGTTATATTGTATGTATATATTAGTATTTGAACTCATATTTAATGTAATATTTTGATTCATTCTGTCTAACGTTAGTTATTCGTGCTGTTATTATTGGAATTTTCATTCCTGAATGGCTGCCGCGTGACACTAGTGGCTGTTTCCCAAATAGCAACAGTGTCACCTCTTGGTGATTCTATGGCTGTTTCTCAATATGCGTTCTTCAGCGGTCTTGCGTCCTTGTGTTCTCGTGTAACGTCATCATCAGCTGCCAAAGTTCAGTTCCAATACTCAAGACCGCAAGAACAGAGGACGCGTGAAACTTCTCGGATGTGTTCTTGATATCGAGGACGCACCGATGCAGATACCGATCTCGCTCTAGAAGTCCCAGAAGTCATTGCGACTGGAGGTGGGAAGCGAAGCATTTTACTTAGATTTATTATTAAAGTTCAGAGATATAAGTTATTTACCTCAGTAGTTACCCTAAATGAAACGGTGAATATAAATATTACTATGGACATCTTAATAAAGGAATAAACACATTAAGGGTGTTTGTTTGCTAAAATTCGTATTAAAATCTGTTTTATTTATATTGTGCAACGTATATTTATAATGTTTTTATGCATAGAATATATTTTGAAAAGGGGAAAAACAATAAATCGTTGTATGAATGCTGTAATGTTGAAATAATTTTCCATTAAAAACGCGTGAAAGTCACGTGACCATCAGGAAGAACGCAGCATCTCATTTCTCACAGGACGTGTTCTCTGTTCTCGCGGTCTCCCGAGTTCATTCTTCCGAGGACACCTGGCAAGACCGGTCTCCACAAGAACGCAAGTCCGTTCTCTGCGTTCTTGGAATTGAGAAACAGCCTATATTCTTTGTCAACTGAAACATGAAGAGAGGGCAGGGCATAGAGTAGCCCCTCCCCTTTAAAAAACAGCCAATAGCATTTTGTTTAATCACAGCTCTGCTAGTGAGAGTGGTTGAGCTCAGGCACTTCAAATGAACAGCCAATGAGAAAAAGGGGGTGGTGCATGTCAGATACTAGAGAGCAGTTGATTGGTCAGAAGATTTAATGAAAAACGGAAGTATGAGTTGCTGTCAAAGAAATCGACCCATTTAGGCGGAAATGACAAACTGCAAACTTTGAATGTTAACATCTTCTAAATGTGAATTTCGTCACTGTTTTGGAGCACACTAGCTTATAGATTAAAACTAACAGACTGATACTAACATCTAAAAAACTTTATTTTAAATTCATGAGACCTTTTATTGAGCAAGAAGCTTGCATACTGTTGTTGTTATACACTCAAAAGTCTTCACAAAAAAAGTACATACTTCTAGGACGTAGTATATGTAGGCGAATTAGGATGCATCATTATTTTTGCTATCCTGTTGCATCCTATGATGTTACCAGTAATAGCTACAGTATGTGTTTTCTATAATGATTTGTGTTTAATTATTTCCTTCAGTCTCTGGCTCGTTCAGGGTAAGTATATGTGCTTTTTGCTGTGTAATTACACCAGTAACAGTGATGCTCGCCTTTGTTTTGAGCCGTACCTCCGTTTTCCTGCCAGAACTGAGTTGAGGTATTTCTTGGCCGCCATCTGCTTGCGGTAGCGGCTGTAGTTGTCCGTAAAGACTGCGTCTGAGTGACGTTTCACAGGCATCTCCTCCACACCCAGCTCATCACTGCAGCAGACAGACAGAAAAATGACCACGTCTCACTGCACATCATTATTAAAAGCTTAACTCAATCAGCGTCACAACAGATACCATATTACCATGTGATACTAAACACACTCAGTTTGGCAATTATTTTGACCATCTTTAGTTCATTAGTGATGCCCAGTTTTCTGTGTTTTTTTTCTATAGAGATTTAAAAAAAAGACATTTTAAAGGATAATAATGAACTAATGCAGCCAGCTATGGGGAGAATCATAACAATACAAAATTAAATTATTAAGCATAGAAGTAAATAAAATTAGATGAAGAGACAAGGGTGTGAACTTAACATCTGTTGGTGATGTTTTCATCCACTCTGGGGGGATTTTGAGTCTTGTTTTGAGTCTGTGTTTCAGCAAATGTAATGATTTTTGGTGACTAATTAGGGATGGGCGATATGGCCTAAAATCCATATTGCGATATACATTGCAGCCTCTTGCGATAACGATATATATTGCGATATATAAATTATAATAGAACCATTTCAGAACAGGTTACATAGACCCTTAGGAAAGCCAAACTGCTATTTTTTTTAAGAAATAAAGAAACGTTGCATGTCATTTTGAGAACATTTATTGTGCAAAAGCAAAACTGTAATTAAACAACACAATGTTGCAGATAAATAAAAGAAAAGTCTTTCTTTCTGAAAGGCACTACATTTAGTTTAAGTCCTTGGTTCCTAAATGCCAAGTTGCAGAGAACAAAAAAAACTGGTGTTTAGTTAAGGAACTTGCACTGTACTGAAAATACTTCCAGTATTAAATTAGTCAAATAAATTTGTGTATTGCAGATATTCATTCATTCATTTTCTTGTCGGCTTTGTCCCTTGCGGGGTCGCCACAGTGGAATGAACCACCAACTTATCCAGCACGATTTTACGCAGCGGATGCCCTTCCAGCCGCAACCCATCTCTGGGAATTTTCCACACATTCACACTCATACACTACGGACAATTTAGCGCAATTTACCCAATTCACCTGTACTGCATGTCTTTGGACTGTGGGGGAAACCGGAGCACCCGGAGGAAACCCACGCAAACGCAGGGAGAACATGCAAACTCCACACAGAAACGGCAACTGACCCAGCCCAGCCGAGGTTTGAACCTGCGACCCAGCGACGTTCTTGCTGTGAGGCAACAGCACTACCTACTGCGCCACTGCGTTGCCGTATTGCAGATACTTTAAATGAAAACATATTTCTAACCTGCAGCCTAAGGTAACACATTTGATTTTAAACATTTTGTTCTCCTAATGAAATTAAAACTGGTGTCTTGATCTGCTCTTTCTCTCTCTCTCTCCCTCTCCCTCTGTCTGCTGTAGTGTTGGTGCTGCTGAGAGATTGAGATGCACCAGATAAAGTTTGCTTATAAAGTAATGCAAAAATGAATACAATTAATATCGAAAGCGAAAGCAGATTCTCGGACATGTCCGGGGAAAATGTATTGTCACCCCAAATAATGAGCTGGATCAGTCTATTTAGTCTTCGCGTTCTTCTCAAAGCTGCTATAAAGTCAGGACAACAGTTCTGTATCCAGCGCGTCTCTGTGGGTCTGCATGCAGAGCATGTGAGTCTGTGGCAGAGTGTTCTCAGTTTCTCGCGAACACAGAACCGGGCCGCCCCAATAATATATCAGCCGCCCAGGTAAAATCTGTGTGGGAAGCGCTGTATGGGAATCTGTGTGACAAGCCACGATATGCCATGCATGAGGCTCGCAAGTTGTGCGACACGCCGCCATTCGGTGCCATGCGTTGCTTAGTGCTGTTGTTGAGAGCGGGTAAATTGCGTCATCAAACATGTATTATCGCGATAGTGCAATAGAATTAGAATCTCTATCGTAGGCCAATTTTGTATCGTTTATATCGCATATCGTTTATATCGCCCATTACTATGACTAATCTTTTTTTGACTCATCATCACCTTGGAATTATAAGGTTTTATCTGCGTTCTAAATGATTTTGTGATATTGAGCTTCAAAGTTTTTGCATTTCATAGCAAACAGTATGTGTGTAACATTTGTTTTTTTTTTAAATAAAAGGTCTTAATGTAAACAACTTATTAAAAAAACATCCCATAATGTAAATAATTTGTCATTTAATAAGAATATGTCAATAACTCAATTTTGACAAAAATGTCAGATAGAACCTTATAATTCTAAGGTGGCGACATATTCTGGGAAAATACTTTGAATATTTGCAAAAACTGAAGAATACACTCTGGGCAAATTTACTACCTATTGGTTATGTTGGGGGCTGTTTTTCCCTTATTGACTTCCATTATAATCACATTTTTGACTGCAAAGCCATGACACCACAGGGATCGAAATTAACTTTTTTACTTGGGAGCACCGGTGCTCCCAACTTCAAAAATGTAGGAGCACCAGAAAAAATTTAGGAGCACCCACCAAAAATGAATGAGCACCACTGCAAATTGTATATTAAAGGATTTATTGTATTTGAAAACAGCATCAATTAGGACTAACAAAAACCAGAAACAACTAACTAATTCTGTGATGACTTATTGATATTTGTGCAATAATTCCAAAATGAATGTTTAATAATTATAAAATAGTATTGATGACGATGAGGACAATAATACTAACAATGAATTACATTTCTCATGATCATGCTGCCCTGAATGTGCTTGAATGTGAGTTATCAGCAGGGCCAGACGGAATCTGCGGACGTTTTTTGCTATTTCTGCGGAGAATTTCGGTGAAAATCTGCGGATTTCTGCGGAATTATTTTAGGAGTATCATAATTAAAACCTTAAAATGTGAAATAAAAAATAATATCTTTTTAACTTTTATTTAAATTTTAAAATGCAAATCCAATTAGATTAACTGTAAATAGTTAACTGTAAGTAAACAAACAGAATTAATGATGGGCTAAAAATCTGCGGAAATCTGCGGAAAATCTGCAAAAAATCTGCGGAATTCTGCGCGCGCAGATTCCGTGTGGGCCTAGTTATCAGCTATAAAAAGTCCTAGGCTGCGTCCGAAACCGCCTACTACTCAGTAGGTACTGCATTTGAATTTAAACGTACTACTCGGCCGTTAGAAAAGTACGTTCTATACAGTATGAATGGAATTCATACATACTACATCCGCCATTTTGTCATGGTCACATGACCTACCTGCGTCAGTTACGTTGCTTCACTCCCATTCATGAATTCTCTCACAGGGCATCATGGGATAGCGCAGCGTGCATGGGATGCGCACTTCAGAATCTCGCCGGAAGTAGTAAGTCATCCGGGTACTTCTCGCATACTGATTTTCGAATTCTATGAATTCGGACATACTACTCGCCTCGCATACTGATTTTAGCGTACTGTATAGTATGGAAGTATGCGGTTTCAGACGCAGCCGTACTGTTACATTAATAAAAAATAAATGTATGTTTGCATCAAACATAAATGAAGCATTGCAGTAAGAAATATTCATTTTGCACTATTGTTTTTATACGCATGCCAATTTAATAAATAATATATCTGCTACAAAACAAACGTAAGATTATAATAAATTATTCAATTCAAGGCTGAAAGCTGCAAAGCAGTCATCAGTAACTAAATAGAAAAATAATATTCATTTCAAGAAAGAATGGACAAAAGAAAGGAAGAAGAGTCTCAATTCTGCCACTCTTTAAAAGTTTTGGTTTCAGTTTGTGTCATTTTAAATGCTCAGTCTTGTTATGAGCTGATTTACAGTTTTCTGTGTTTGTTGAAAAGCAGGCGTGTCGGATCCAATATATGAGCGGGCAGAGCAGGACTCTCGCGATAACCACCGGCGCAATATCGTTTTTGTTATGAGCCGCAGTTTCAGTTTAAACTTAGTAAAGGCAAGCTTCTTTGGCGATGATGTGTAGTGTAAGATTTTACATTTAGAGGACATTTGCGCTGAACACGCAGTGAATGCAACGTGTCGAGATTCGGGCAATCTCTCTGAAAACACTCGATTGATCTCGGCTGGCGGATCAACATTCACCACATGTTCGCCATCATCGGCGCCATTATTTGTAACTTTAGGTGGGGTTTGCAAACCTGTGTACTTTTCACTCTTCAGCTTTTTGCATTTCCCGCGTTCACAAAAGCTCCCTGTCATCTGACAGCGGAAAGCCTTGAGTGACAGCTAATATGAACCAATACAGCGGCAAGGAAGATCGATTCAGCACGTTTTTAGAAAAAATCAAAACAGGTCGCACCATTATATGCAGTCGCACACATGCTCCCAAATATATTAAGAGGTTGCATAGATTAAATATCAGGCGCATATGCGACTAAAATGGTTGCAATTTCCAGCCCTGCACCATATAATCATGCATTCTTGATTGTTGCTGGTTTTCCCTGTTGGAAAGAAAAAAAAAGCTTAGTTTCTGGCTTTTATATAGAGTATATGGTGCGAGTGTGAGAGAAACCTTTGCAAACTTATTTTGATATGTCTAAGAAAATTAAAATAAGCACCTCAGCACTCTATAGTAAAGTTTTCAGTAAAAGTGTATTTCTGCACGCACACACACACACACACACACACACACACACTAGAATCCGCTGTTTTACGGAACTCCGTACAAAAGCCAGAAACTTTTTGCACAGGCCTATCTAAAGGATAAATGGTGCCAACTGATGATCATCAGTAAAATGTCAAACCACCAATGCATGATTATATGGAGTAGGGATGCACCGATCCCGATACTTGGATCGGATATCGGTTCGATACGGCATATTTTTGCTGGATCGGGTATCGGCCAGCTGGTACCGATCAAAATCCGATCTTGTGCATGCGCTATAAGCCTACTAAGCCATGAAGGTAGCCTATTATAAGGCACTAGAAAGTTGTCATGTAGGCTACTATATCCCAAATGTTCTGAAGCCATTCTATAGTTTAATGTGAAGCACAGATGAATATTCACATGCTTAAATTCATGTTCAGTTCAGCGCTTCCCACCGCTGTGCCTGTCAATCATTCTCCATACATTCACACTTCAAACTGCGTGTGGCGTTCATGACAACACGAAAAACTTTTCAGTGGAGAAATGCATTTAGTTTTGCATTAGATGGGTCTATTTTGACCTGCAACAAGGAGTTAATTGCTGTTTTTATATCATGTTGCGCTGTGTCATTTACATTTTCTCCGTCTCACTCACGGCGAGATTTGGCGAGGGATTATTAAGGAAAACTGGCCTCAGACAGTTTAGTTTAGTCTGCGTCAAACCTGCAGGAATATACCAGGCTTTGCTAAAAGGCTGATTTTTTTTTTACCAATGATTACTGTCAATAGTGGTAGCCTATTACAGATTTAAAGGAAAAATCTTAATATTAAAAAAGGAAACATAAGCTGGACCACAACAGATCAATTTCATAACGAATGCTCAAATAATGCAGCCTAGTTTACAGCAAGCATCATGTTTTTAGTTAGATTGTGCCGTCTGTCAAGTAGTAGGCCTATAGGTCTGTTATTTTTACTAAAGAAGACATATTATTTGAGTTTAGCATAGAGCTTTAGAAACTATTATGCTTGGAAAATGGCAAACAAACAAACAAAAAAACCCCCAAAAAACACACTGTATCGAGATCGTATCTGTATCGGTCGATACTCAGAATATTGGTATCGAGATCGTATCTGTATCGGTCGATACTCAGAATATTGGTATCGAGATCGTATCTGTATCGGTCGATACTCAGAATATTGGTATCGAGATCGTATCTGTATCGGTCGATACTCAGAATATTGGTATCGAGATCGTATCTGTATCGGTCGATACTCAGAATATTGGTATCGAGATCGGATCTGTATCGGTCGATACTCAGAATATTGGTATCGAGATCGGATCTGTATCGGTCGATACTAAGAATATTGGTATCGAGATCGTATCTGTATCGGTCGATATTCAGAATATTGGTATCGAGATCGTATCTGTATCGGTCGATACTCAGAATATTGGTATCGAGATCGTATCTGTATCGGTCGATATTCAGAATATTGGTATCGAGATCGTATCTGTATCGGTCGATACTCAGAATATTGGTATCGAGATCGTATCTGTATCGGTCGATACTCAGAATATTGGTATCGAGATCGGATCTGTATCGGTCGATACTCAGAATATTGGTATCGAGATCGGATCTGTATCGGTCGATATTCAGAATATTGGTATCGAGATCGTATCTGTATCGGTCAATACTCAGAATATTGGTATCGAGATCGGATCTGTATCGGTCGATACTCAGAATATTGGTATCGAGATCGGATCGGTTCCAAAAAAATGGTATCTGTGTGCATTCCTAATATGGTGTCAAACAAAAAATTTGGTTATAATGCAAGTCAATAGGGCACACATGCAGTACTTACAGTATACAGTAATGGATTATTTCTCCCATCCCTAACCCTCATGTCATTTCAGTCCCCTGAGACCTTTGTTTATTCCATATTTAAATGAGATAAATGAAACAGAAAAATAATAAGTGTTGCATGTATTTATGCTGCCGAAGTTGCTTAATTTGGACAACGATGGATAACTTAATAATTTTAAGGATTTGATGCAGGAAGGCACTTTGTTCACTTTTTTTTTGTAATATGGCATTTCAATTTTATATTCAGAGCTAGTTTATCTTGAATATAACTTCTTTGAATGTAACTTGAATATATTTTTTTTTTAAGATGGCAGTACTGTCACACATACAGTAGATTTCAATCATAAACCAAAGCAAAGAAACTCAATTTTGGTTAACATGTAAAGTTGGAAAGATGCAATTGCACAGCTGAAAAAAGTAGAAAAAAAATGTAGTTCAAGAGTCATTTTGTAATTGAGTTGTGAAGCCCAGAATTGGAATCGGATTGGATTATGACGTCCCGTTAGGGCTGCAAGATATTGATAAAATCTATCATTGTAATTTTTTGTTTTGCTGTAATATATATTGCAAAAGAATATAATTTCACTCGATGATTTAAATTTTATTTATAATGATAATTGATAATTTATAGTAATTTCTACAATTATTTTGCGCTCAGAAATAAAATATTAAACTGGACATATTTGGTAACGCTTTTGTTTTATATAGCTGCTCAAAAGCAACAACTCTCAAAAGATTTTCACTGCTTGTTCAAACTACTTATTTAAAAAGAGCTGAATCAACACAATTCTTGAGTTTTTCAGGGAGGAGAGCTAAATTGTTATGTTGTTATGTTGCCACAATGGAATGAACTGCCAACTATTCCAGCAAATGATATAATACGCAGCGGATGCCCTTCCAGCTGCCACCTAATATTGAGAAACACCCATACACTCTCTCACACACACTCTGCCAATTTAGTTCATCAGTTCCCCTATGATCACCCTTTGATTGATAGCATTTTAACCAAAGTTCACCAACTACAAAACCGGTTTTATCATATCATTTTTTGCTGGATTCCAGGACATGTCGGACTTTCAGGAAATGAGCGAGCTGATGCAGCTGCTAAAGACGCTTTGAAGCAAGTGGTGAACAAATGTCAAATTCCTCCTTCAGAGATGAGACCTTTTATCAATGTTTACATTTTAAATAAGTGGCAAGAGGAGTGGGATGCATTGGAAAATAATAAATTACATGAAATACAACCTGAAATCTCACACAGAATTTTAGGACATTTTAAGACTAGATTTGATCAAGTGATTTTTACTAGATGTCGTATTGGACATACCAGACTAACCAACGCTATCTCACGGCAATTCGTAACTTTTTGATTAGTGGCTAATTCGTATGAATTCGTACGATCTAATTCGTACAAATTAGTACGATTTGCCCATCACCCAATGACGGTTGGGGTTAGGGGTGGGGTTAGGTGCCAAGCCTCCTTTTTAAAATCGTACATTTTCGTACGACTGAACTCGTACGAATTCGTACGAATTAGCCACTAAACTGACAAAACGTAAAATACTTACGTTTCCTCGTGAGATCAGGCTGGACTAACCCATGCCTTTTTACTTAAAGATGAAGACCCCACACAATGTTTGTACTGCACAATTCCCCTTACAGTAAAACACATTTTACTGGACTGTCCTGCTTTTAATGATTCCAGGAGACGTTTTATGAAATGAACTCTCTTAAGGACATTTTTAACAAAGTGACACCAGGAAAAATTTTAGAATTCTTATCAAGTATTAACTCTAAAAATCTTATTTAACTTTTGTATTCATTTGTATCTCTGCTTTTAATCTTTTAATAAATAATCTAATCCTGCGATGTGACTTTTGCTGATACACGCATTGCGATATCGATGTTCAATTGATATATTGTTCAGCCCTAATTTCCACCCTGAGAATGAAGCTGAGAAATGAATTACAGAATTTGTATTTTGGTTAAACTGTCCCTTTAAAGGTTTATCAGTTACTGTTAGCTTCTCTGTAGAGAAAATGAATTGAGTTATTACTTCCAGAATGGATTGATATGGTCATTTACCTGACTCTCTTGGCCAGTAAAGACTCCAGATACTCTTTAGCAGACAGCTGGCCGAGCAGTTTGCTGTATCCGCTCGTGAACAGTCCATCAGCATGTCTGGATGGTCTAAAAGGAATAACACGTATAAAAACACATTTTATTTTACTGTAAGATGGTCTTCAGTGCTTTCTCATAAACTCAAAGCTGTTTGCCTCCACAAAAGATGGTCGTAATCATCACATTTACAGCTTCGGTTCTTTCCTCTGGAAATCTGTAATATTTTTTTACGAGAGAGTAAATTGAAGCCGTTGCTATTGTCGTGGTGTTGTTTTTTTTCACACACCTCTCAACAGTGTTAGTGAGTTCATACAGGAGTTTGTACGCCTCCAGATCCTGTAGTGACGGATCTCTCGTCCAGTCGTCCTCTCCGTCTTCATCAAGACCACCGGGTCTGGAAAATAAGATGACAAACAGAAATTATGCATGTGAAATATGATTTTTTTTTTTTTTAAACAGAGGGTATTTGTTGCAGTGATTTTGTACATGTATGTAGAACGTTTGGGTCAATTTTATTGTTCTTTCTTATAGTGCAACATAGGGCTGGACGATATTGGAAAAATTTGACATTGCAATATATATTTTAAATACAATTTCACCAGATGACTTAATTAGCTCTATTTGGCAAGTCATTACTTAAGATGGATTGGGATGATTTTGTAGGGGAGTAAAATACAAATATATTTTTATTATAGGTGAGCATAGATTAATTTTTGTTAATCTAGATTAATCTCACTGTAATCTTGGATTTAATCTAGATTAATCTAGATTAAAATGGCTCATTTGAATTCTGCTGAAGGCATTCAGAATATGTGTGCTACCCAAATAATGACTAAAAGTAAGTCTTTGAGAACGGGTTTCTCAAGCCAGGTGGCGCATTAGACCAGGGGCTCATCTCCTGTTTCCAAAATGCATCACAAACTGCTTGAGAAACTGTTCTACTATGATAATTGGTGATGAAAATAAATGATGTTCAATAAGATGTACTTGTGTTTACTCACTGTTTATTCAGTTAAACATCAATGGTGAGCTGTAGGCCTACATAAGCTCCAAAAAGCAAATTTTTTTTTTTTTTTTTTTTTTTTTTTATGACCTTAATCCGACTAAAGTCATAACTGAACTAAACAGAAGTGGAATTAAGATGTGGAGTATGCAGATATTAGTGGCATTATTGAAGTAAACACCAAGATCAAACTATTACCCTCATGTAGGTCTTTTCACCATATTTTCCCACAAGATCCACACACGCGGCTGTCAGTAAAGGACCGCACACACACGAATCGCGAAATGTGGAAGGTTTTTTTCTTTCCATTAGGTGTGCGTTATTAAATTCCATAACACTCTCACCAGTCCTTACTTCCTATTTGCGTCTAATACTCCAGTTTGTCACGGGGGCATGAATGAAATGTTCATGAGTGAACGTGAAACTGCCGAACTGCAGTTAAAGTCACCCAAAATTACAGGAAACTCTTACATGAAAGCACTTCACGTAAACACCTTAATTATATTATTGTCTGTTAAGGCAAATAACTAGATTACAGATGTCCATGTCTTCGAAGTAAGTGTAAGATCCAGAAGGGCATCCTGCTGATTTGATTCAGAAGGACACTTTTTTCTCAGACGGCTCACCAGTCAGGTATACATCTGCGCTAAAATATCTAGGTGAAAGTCATCATAGCTTGCGTAGAATAGACCCAGCTCCCAACCCAACTTTGAGAATAGATTAACGGCAATATTTTTTTATCGCCTGATAAGAGTCTCGCGTTAACGCCGATAACGGCCCACCATTAATTTTTATGTGATTTACTATATACATATGATAAACAAACTAGTCATAAATAAACACAATGGAGCAAATATCACAGTGAAATAAACCATGCTTTATGGTTTTCTGGAGAGAGTAACAGAAGTTGAATAATTAAATGTAAAATAACACTGCATAATAGAAAATTAATCTTTATTAGACTTTATGCACAACTAAAATGCTTTAAACTCTTTTAAATGCTCATGGGCCTTAAAACACTTGCAGATGATAAAAATTCACTTTATTATGGTTAAATTTTGCAGTGTCTCCACAAATATAATGTGTTTCATCTGTGGTTTTTGGACAACTATAATCTCAACTCAACATTACATATCCTGCGATGTGACTATTGCGGACACACATTGCAATATCAATGCTCAAACCATATATTGCGCAGTTATTATATTAATATGGTGACAGTTAGATATACTTTAACACCTTATATATAATAATATTTGTAACATCATGAAAATAATGTTAAAGGGAAGCTCTAATAAAATGGGTTAGTTACCCATAGTAGAAGCTTAGTTGTTGTATTTATTCATTCATTCATTTTCCTTCGTCTTAGTCTCTGATTTATCAGGGGTCGCCACAATGGAATGAACCGCCAACTATTCCAGCATATGATTTGATACGCAGCGGAGGCCCTTCCAGCTGCCACCTAATATTGAGAAACACCCATACACTCTCACATTCACACACACTCATACACTACGGCCAATTTAGTTCATCAGTTCCCCTAGCTCATGTGTTTGGACTGTGGGGGAAACCGGAGCACCCAAAGGAAACCCACTGTTTTATGTTCAATGCACTTAAATTTGTAAAAACAATTAGGTTAACTTAACTGATCTGAGTTGCGACAATATGGAGGAATCGTGTGGAACCCAGTTTACAGTGAGGTGCTACACAACTAAACATCATGGCCCAGTTTCACAAACAGCGCTTAGATTAAGCCAGGACTAGGCCTTAGTTAAATTAGGCTATTTAAGCCACATTTATAAAAACGGCCTTAGAAAAATATATTACTGGTGTACACCTGGAGACAATAAAATGACACTGACGTATTTTAAGACATCTCACTGCAAGTTATTTTGAGACAGCTCAAACATGCAATTTAATCTTGACTAGCCTTAAACCTTGTTTGTGAAACCGGGGGTATGAGTATAAATTAATAAAGCATTAAAGAAATGTAGCATGAAAGCAACAAGTAGGTAATGCAAACATATCAACACACAGAGGAAACACAGAATACAACATAAAAGTGTTATCAAGCTAAATAAAAGCCTTAGAAAAACAAATATGAATTTATTTATTGAATGGGATAGCCCCTTGAGATGCATCATTATGAATTAAGAAATTCATAAATTAAACAGAGTAAAACATATCATGACTGACATAAATATGGGTAACACTTTACAATAAGGTTGTATTTGTTAATGTTAGATAATGTATTTACTAACATAAACAATGAACAGTACATTTATTACAGTATTCATCTTTGTTAATGTCAGTTGATAAAAATAATATCAATCATTGTTAGTATGCTTACAGTGCATTAACTAATATCAACCAGCACGAATTAATATTTTAATAATGCATTAGTAAATGCTGAACTATAACTAATAAATGCTGTACAAGTATTGTTCATTATTAGTTCATGTTAGTAAATACATTAACAAACCTTATTGTAAAGTGTGACCATAAAGTGTTTTAATAAGTGAGGATTTAAGAGGATAACGTATGGTATGAGATGATGGATAAAGGTAAGCAGCGTGGGATTAAAAACTGTACAAAACAAAATAACCTCATTTGTATATATCATTTCAGCATTGATACCGCAATGTGTGCATCCGCAATTGTCACATCGCATAGATATGCAATGTTGAGTTGACTTTGCAGTGTGATTTTTACATTTACATATACAAAACCACAAAGCATGCACTGTTTATTTCACTTTTATCTTTGCTTTGTTGCAATTATCTATGCTTATTGTTTGTTTATTACATTTTATGCATGATTCACTGCCCTACAGAATCATCCCAATCAATCAAATATAATACATTTGGGACCAATTTCTCTTTATTAACTAGTAGCTTATTATCATGCATGTTATTGAGATATTGGATATACACCCCTGATCCCTAAACGTAAAAAAACCTAAAAAATCTTAACTATTAATATGTAGCAAAATAGGTGTTTATTAAAGCAAATGTCATAAGGGTTTGCTAAGAGCGAGAATTGAACCTTCAAATAGTGTGACCAAAAATTCTTTCCAAATAGTGCTATTCAGTCATTTGGTGGAATTGTATAGAATCAGTGTATCGCAATGTATATTGCGGAAAATCAAACTATTGCAATGTCAAATTTTTTAACTATCGTGCAGGCCTACTAATTTGTATGATGTTTATTGTTTGGATGCTTGAAAACGCTTGTTTTTTTTTGTCTTAGACCTGTAATATCATACAAACACTGTGCCTTAATTTTGATTCCTTAATTTTGATTTTGATTCCTTCCTCTCTTATGCACCCGGCAATTTGTTAGTAACTCTTCTATGTTTCTGTTTGTACAGATAGCTCTTTTATTTATATATATTTATATTTATATATATATATGAGCAATTCCAGCGTTATGGATGTGACATTTGCAGTAAAATCTCAAAACATAAATTGACAGAGGAAGTATATGTTAACATCATATTGAAACGTCTGTTTATATTTTGCAAAACAACTGTCCACAGAGTTGTGGAAGCAGAAAAATATCAATCTGTAAACATTTTTTATATTTTAAATGAGGGAAAGTAAACATGCGTTATGGATGTGACGAAAAAAGTATGCGAGTTTGCAGTATACAACATACTTTGTAGAAATTCTGTGAATTAAACTACACAACCCAAAAGAAACAATGCTAATCAACAGGATAAGTGTTGGCTCTTTATAAACAAACATGATTGATTTTATATGATTTTACATTTTTACATTTATGAGGAAAAAGCTTTGTTACGGATGTGACATCTCTCTGTTATGAATGTGACGGATGTGAAATTGCCACTTGTGTGACTTTGGTAAATCAAATATAATTGTTTGAAAACATTGACAGAGACATTTTTGAGTATTTTTAAAGCACTGTAAAATACAAGCCTACACAAAAAACGCTGAAACGGTTTCGCTATTTTTACCAAAACTTTAGTTTTTTCATGGCAAGGTTGACATTTGCATGGAATTGCTCATGTGTATATGTATATATATATATATATATATATATATATATATATATATATATATATATATATATATATATATATATATATATATATATATATATATCGTCACTTTAGTCACCTTAGAATTAATAGGGTTCTATCTGACATTTTTGTCAAAATTGAGTTATTGACATATTCTTATTTAATGACAACTTATTTACATTATGGGATGTTTTTTTATAGGTTGTTTACATTTTAAGACTTATTATTTAAAAAAAAATTTTTGCACACATACTGTATATGGAGTGCAAACACTTTGAAGCTCAATATCTCAAAATCATTCAGAACGCAGATAGAACCCCTTTTAACTTTTTCTTCTTTTTTTAATATTTCCCAAATGATGTTTAACAGAGCAAGGAAATTTTCACAGTATGTCTGATAATATTTTTTCTTCTGGAGAAAGTCTTATTTGTTTTATTTTGGCTAGAATAAAAGCAGTTTTTAATTTTTTATAACACCATTTTAAGGTCAATATTATTAGCCCCCTTAAGCTTTATTTTTTTTCCGATAGTCTACAGAACAAACCATCGTTATACAATAACTTGCCTAATTACCCTAACCTGCCTAGTTACCCTAATTAACCTAGTTAAGCCTTTAAATGTCACTTTAAGCTGTATAGAAGTGTCTTGAAGAATATCTAGTCTAATATTATTTAAATCAGTTATTAGAAATGAGTTATTAAAACTATTATGTTTAGAAATGTGTTGAAAAAATCTCTCCGTTAAACAGAAATTGGGGGAAAAATAAATAGGGGGTTTAATAATTCAGGGGGGTTAATCATATATATGTGTGTGTGTGTGTGTGTGTGTGTGTGTGTGTGTATATTATATATATATATATATATATATATATATATATATATATGTGTGTGTGTGTATATATATATACACACACACACACACACACACACACACACACACACATATATATATATATATATATATATATATATATACATACATACATACATGTTATAAGGTGTGGTGGTGTAAGCTTTTAACTGCATATCATACTGTGCATGACTCTGTATGTGACCAATAAATTTAAAATTGGAGTTTGATTAAAGCATTTACTGACAGATAACAGCAATATATTAATTGTGTTCTGTGTCTCACCTGATGTCAGGATATCCAGAGATGGCAGGCAGTGCAAGAGTCCTGCAGCAGAAAACACTGCAGACGGCCACCAGCAGGAGCGTCTGACAGCTGCTCAGAGAACTCATGGCTTCAGCAGATCTTCAAAACAGGTCAGAAAACACATATGCATTAGACTCGATACTCACACCCACTTATGTTTTTCTTCAATGTGTGCTTTTGTCTTTTTTGCATAACTGGCACTTGGAACTGAAGTCAGAATTATTAGTCCTCCTGAATCATTAGCCCCTTGTATATTTTTTTCCCCAATTTCTGTTTAACGGAATCATTTTTTCAACACATTTCTAAACATAACAGCTTGTTCTGTAGACAATCCAAAACAAATATTGCATAAGGGGGCTAATAATATTGACCTTAAAATGGTTTTAAAGAAATTAAGAACTGCTTTTATTCTAGCCGAAATAAAACACACAAGAATTTCTCCAGAAGAAAAAATATTATAGGAAATACTGTGAAAAATTCCTGAATCTGTTAAACATCATTTCACAGGAGTGCTAATAATTTTGACTTCAACTGTATGAGCTCCTTTTGTCTTTTTGTGCTATTCATTTGTCAAGATTTTAAAGTAATATAAAATTCAAGGGAAATGAAATGCACATTATAACACTGTAACATAGCTGTAACACTGTAATAAAGCTGTAATATAGCTTTTTCAGTATGTTTTAAGATGTAACAAATGCATTTATACCCATGTAGTTTCTCAAAAAACATTGTGTTAGAAGTATTTGTGTTAAAAAGAAAAAGTTAGGATTTATCTGAGAATAAATATATTATGTTTCCTGTACAAATAACTTGCATAATTATAATTAAAATAATTTACAAGTATTATGCATGAATTCTAATAATAACATTTATATATATGTCTATATAAAGTAAAATAATTTGGTTCAATTTATAAAACTAATATTTTATTATATTATATGACCTTTTTAGAAGATTTTAGATAAATTAAAATGCATCTCTGAAAAAGAGGCGCTTTTAATCTTGATTAAGGATATATTTGTGTAACAAAACAAGCACACATATAACTCCGATTCTATCCATAATTTTTTGTATGAGCTTATTTTGTTTTAATCCCTAATATTAAATGGACTGACACAGTTTTAATTTACTAGAACTTCTATGTGAAGCTGCTTTGACACAATCTACATTGTAAAATTGCCATAAATAAACATGAATTGAATTAAGATTTTCCATTATATAAAAATGCAAGGGAAAATTACATTGCAATTGATTTTTTTTAATCACCTTTTTAGTTCATTTTAATGAGAAGCAAATTCTTTAAAATAATTACAAATATTCCATCTAGTTTCTCACATAACAGTACACATCCATTTGCTATATTCACTAAAAAAGTATTAGTGTTTAATCATGCAAAAATGTTTTTATAAGTTTGCATTTGTATACAAATACTAATATTAGCTTTACTTACAGTCAAGTTGTGTGGCTGGTATATGATCTCTGTCCGCTGACACTTGTTGGGATGAAGAATAGTTTCCTCAGCTCAGTTCAGTCCGTCTGTGTGTCTCTCTCCTGACCGCTTGCTTTTATACACCTGATTATTCACTTTACTGAAGATCCCTCAACGTCTGTCCTGCGTCACGGCAGTCCCGGTGGGATACACCTAAACGGTGATCTGGCGGTCATACTTCAATTGGGTTTCTCGGAAAGCTGTGTTATTGCTGACTCATGTTTTATATGATGCTTAAATGACACTTGGTATGTTTTAGTAGATTTACAGTGATTTTCTTTGTGTGTGTGTGTGTGTGTGATTTTCTTATTTAAAAATGTTTTAGAAAGTTCATATCTCAGAGTTCAGGGTAAGACAGTCTCTGGTAGTAATTCAGCATCTTCATTAGATTGTGAAAAGTATGACGTGATGTTAGTTGTATGAGGGTCATTATAGAGGCATCGGCCAATTGTATTACAGAATTCTGCAGGTCTTCTAATCTAATATTTGTCCACCCACACTGTATTCAGGTCAGTGTACAGTACGAGGTCAGTTCAGGTCTGGAGCTTACTAAGAAAATATACAGCCAAAAATATGCATGGTTCTGAAAAGAAAACTTTTGTGAATGTTTGCATTAATAAATGCATTGATTTGTGTGCTGGTTCATGTTCCAAGTGTTTTTAATGTGCTGCTATGGTGTTCCAGTGTGTTGCTGTGCTGCTCCAAGTGTTTAAGTGTGCTGCTATGGTGTTTCAAGTGTTTTTAGTGAGTTGCTATGGTGTTCCAAGTGTTTGCTGTGCTGTTCCAAGTGTTTAAGTGTGTTGCTGTGGTGTTCCAAGTGTTTTTAGTGAGTTGCTATGGTGTTCCAGTGTGTTGCTGTGCTGTTCCAAGTGTTTAAGTGTGCTGCTATGGTGTTTCAAGTGTTTTTAATGTGTTGCTATGGTGTTCCAAGTGTTTGCTGTGCTGTTCCAAGTGTTTAAGTGTGCTGCTATGGTGTTTCAAGTGTTTTTAGTGAGTTGCTATGGTGTTCTAAGTGTTTGCTGTGCTGTTCCAAGTGTTTAAGTGTGTTGCTGTGGTGTTTCAAGTGTTTTTAGTGAGTTGCTATGGTGTTCCAAGTGTTTGCTGTGCTGTTCCAAGTGTTTAAGTGGGCTGCTGTGGTGTTTCAAGTGTTCTTACTGTGCTGCTATGGTGTTCCAAGTGTTTTTAATGTGCTGCTATGGTGTTCCAAGTGTGTTTTGTGTGCTGTCATGGTGTTCCAAGTGTTTTTACTGTGCTGCTATGGTGTTCCAAGTGTTTTTAATGTGCTGCTATGGTGTTCCAAGTGTTTTTAATGTGCTGCTATATTGTTCCAAGTGTTTTTACTGTGCTGCTATGGTGTTCCAAGTGTTTTTAATATGCTTCTATAGTGTTCCAAGTGTTTTAATGTGCTGCTATAGTGTTCCAAGTGTTTTTACTGTGCTGCTATGGTGTTCCAAGTATTTTTAATGTGCTACTATGGTGTTCCAAGTGTGTTTTGTGTGCTGTCATGGTGTTCCAGGTGTTTTTACTGTGCTGCTATGGTGTTCCAAGTGTTTTTAATGTGCTACTATGGTGTTCCAAGTGTTTTTAATATGCTTCTATAGTGTTCCAAGTATTTTTAATGTGGTACTATGGTGTTCCAAGTGTGTTTAGTGTGCTGTCATGGTGTTCCACGTGTTTTTAATGTGCTGCTATGGTGTTCCAAGTGTGTTTTGTGTGCTGTCATGGTGTTCCAAGTGTTTTTACTGTGCTGCTATGGTGTTCCAAGTGTTTTTAATGTGCTGCTATGGTGTTCCAAGTGTTTTTAATATGCTGCTATAGTGTTCCAAGTGTTTTTAATGTGCTGTCATGGTGTTCCAAGTGTTTTAATATGCTTCTATAGTGTTCCAAGTGTTTTAATGTGCTGCTATGGTGTTCCAAGTGTGTTTTGTGTGCTCTCATGGTGTTCCAAGTGTTTTTACTGTACTGCTATGGTGTTCCAAGTGTGTTTTGTGTGCTGTCATGGTGTTCCAAGTGTTTTTACTGTGCTGCTATGGGGTTCCAAGTGTGTTTTGTGTGCTTTCATGGTGTTCCAAGTGTTTTTACTGGTGCTGCTATGGTGTTCCAAGTGTGTTTTGTGTGCTGTCATTGTGTTCCAAGTGTTTTTACTGTGCTGCTATGGTGTTCCAAGTGTGTTTTGTGTGCGGTCATGGTGTTCCAAGTGTTTTTACTGCGCTGCTATGGTGTTCCAAGTGTTTTTAATATGCTTCTATAGTGTTCCAAGTATTTTTAATGTGCTGCTATAGTGTTCCAAGTGTGTTTAGTGTGCTGTCATGGTGTTCCAAGTGTTTTTAATGTGCTGCTATTGTGTTCCAAGTGTTTTAAATGTTTGCTAAGGTCTTTCAAGTGTTTTTATTGTGCTGCTATGGTCTTTTGAACTGTTTGCTGTGGTGTTTTAAATGTTTGCTATGGTCTTCCAAGTGTTTTTATTGTGCTGCTATGGTCTTTTGAACTGTTTGCTGTGGTGTTTTAAATGTTTGCTATGGTCTTCCAAGTGTTTTAGTGAGTTGCTATAGTGTTCCAAGTTTTTATTACAGTGTTCCAAGTGTTTTTAGTGTACTACTGTGATGTTTCAAATGTTTTTAGCGTTTTGCTATGGTGTTCCAAGTGTTTTCAGTATGTTACTATGTGATTGCTATAGGTGTTTTTTGTGGTTGCTAAGGTGTCCGTCATCTGTGTTCATTCAGCATGTCTTCATCCGCATGTCAGCAGTAAGCAGAGCTGTTCCTGCAGTAATGGTGGTCTGTGATTTTGTAATGACCCCCTGAGGACTTCATTTCCTGCGGCTGCATCTGAGGGACCGTCAAACCAGATATCTGGATGACAGTTACTGTTGAACCAGAGATGGAAATTAGCCGCTGATTAAGAATGTTCTAATGATGCCCTTTAACGAGAGAAGTTTTTGTTTCTTAATAGTTTTTCTACAAACAACATGTCGCTCTTTGTCTGGAGTATTTGTTCTTTTTGTCTTCTGAATAAGAGACAAAACGTTTTTTGCAGAAACCCATGTATGTGTTGGTGCTTTAAAAAACTAGAAATTAATGTAAATATCTAAAGAACCACTAGTAAACCATAAGGAATTGTTGACGACAAGGCATTGAGTTATTCAAAATAAATGCATACATAAGGTAGTGTGCATTATTTTCTAATAATTCATTAGACGGAAGTGAATTATTCTGCTTATAATCTGGGGCCGGTTGCACCAGCAATGCGCAAGTTAAAACGTAGCCTAGTTGTGACTTAGAGTGACACTAAGGCTACGTTCACACTGCAGGCAAATGTGGCCCGAATCTGATCTTTTCGCCCATATGTGACTCAGGTCTTGACAGTGTGAACAGCCCAAACCGCATGGAATCTGATCTTTTCACTTCAGATTTGTGCCACTTTCATATGTAGTCTTAAATCAGACACAGATCTGGGGGGTATTCCAGAAAGCAGGTTATGTGACATACCCGGGTAAGTTTGAGAGTAAGTAAGTGGATAACCTCAGCTTTCGGTTCCAAAAACGGAGGTAACTTTCTGGGTATGTATGTAACCATAGCAATTTACTCTCTGAACATAACCTGCTTGCCAGCAGGTTATGTTCCAGTGTAAGTTTGTTTCAGAAGGTAAGTGAGCATGGCGTGCCCTTTTGATGAGGATCCTGTGGACGTAGAAGCACAAATTATACAAGGTTTTTTTCGTCGGGAGAGGGTTATAAGACCACGCATTGATGTGTTTTCATACCCTAATGATTATTTGAAGGAGCGTTATCGTTTTTCGAAAGATTCGTTAGTTTATTTAATACGTCTTTTAAAACCGCATATTGCGAATGTCACAAGCCGTGGTTCTGCTCTTAGCACAGAAAACATTCTGTGCATAGCACTTAGGTTTTTAGCGTCTGGCCATTTTTTGTACAATGTGGGCGATGCAGAGCATGTGGGAAAGGCAACTGTGTGTAGAGCTGTTCGTACTGTATGTCTGGCCCTTAAACACTTCTTACACACGTTTGTACAGTTCCCTGGTCACAAACCTCTGCGAGTTATTAAAGACGAATTCCACAGAGTGGCAGGTTTGTTCTTTGAAGGAAAATTTATGACGCATATTTAATATGTAGTCTTATTACTTATAGCTATACATGTTTTCATTATGCACACACTTGATACTTCCATAACTTTGTTTCAGGGTTTCCAAATGTAATTGGGTGCATTGATGGCACCCACATTCCTATTAAAGCTCCTTCAATAAATGAGGGAGACTATGTTAATAGGAAATCTACTCATAGTATCAATGTGCAGGTAACAACTTAATTGTGTCCCTAATTTTTTGCCTTGTTAAAATCATAAAACTGTAAGATTGCTTTTTCCACTAACTAGGTAATATGTGAGGCAACCCAAATAATTACCAATGTCGAGGCAAAATGGCCAGGATCTGTGCATGATGCCAGAATTTTCCGCGAGTCATCATTATGCCAGACATTTCAGCAAGGTATATTTTGCTTTATACAATGATTTCTTTTTTTTACTATATTGTAATTTACACTTCAATCATTACAGGACAGTACAATGGTTATTTGCTGGGGGACAGAGGATACCCTTGTCTGACCTATTTAATGACACCCTACCCCGAACCTGAGCCTGGACCACAGACACGGTTTAACCTGGCTCACAGCCGAACACGGGCCAAGGTGGAAATGACTATAGGGATCCTCAAATCTCGGTTTCAGTGTCTGCGTGGGCTCCGGGTCAGTCCAGAGAGGGCATGTGACATCATAGTGGCTTGTGTTGTGCTTCACAACATTGCCACTATAAGAGGAGAGAGCCACCCTCCTTGTATTGAGGAAGATGGCCCAGAGGAACACTTTCACATTTTAGAGGCCAACAGAGACGGAAGACTTTTGAGAAACAGGATCTGTCAACATTTGTCTTAGTTTTTTTATTTTGTTTTTTTGCACTATTCTGCCAGACATTTTATTTCTTTCATTCCTGAAAAACAATAAAAGTACAATTCAATAAAATGTTTTTTATATAATAAATTGTCACACACACAATACTTTTAACATGCAACAGATTAATATTCACACTTCTTACCTTAAGACGATGCTCCAGTAATTGAATTTCAAGTGCTGCTTTTTTAATAAGTAGCTTTTTCTCTTCAATTTGAAGCTGTATAAGGTCCATCTCCATGTCACTTTTTCTTATTTGTTTTTGAAGATGGACCTTATACAGCTCCTTTGCTGGCAACTAGGAATGGGAAAAAAATGTAATAAAAAGAGATTGTTTGCTCAGACAATAAAATTAATATATGTACAACTGGACACAAATTCTTACACTGCTTAGATTCTGTGTTGATGTTGAAGGACCCTCATCTGTGGGCAAGTCCCCAGGTATGTACTGTGAAATGACAATGACAGTTTGTTACTCTCATGCAAAAGGGGGCCATGCATTATAATGGTATGCATTATACCTCAGTGGACCTAGCAGCATTGTCCACTTCTGTCACAGCAGATGTGGTCTCTTCATCGTCATCATCATCCTACAAGAGAAATATGCAAATTTACATTATCTGACAAAAAGAAAATAATAATAATAAAACTAAAAAGCAACTAAAGGTCCCTAACAACAAATCACTTACAACTGTGACAGAATGTGTTCTCTCTGGAGGGTCCAATAATACAATATTTCCATCAGTATCTATAAGAACACACAACCCATAAAATTCTCAATATCATCAAAGAAAACAAATATTACATGAAAGAGTAACATGTCACAGTAATACAACGAAGATCACAGTAGTCTATACATCATATGCAGTTAAATAAAATAAGGCTGCATAAATTAAGCATGTTCAAAAAGCATTCAAGTGACAGAGATAGTCAAGTCAAAAAATGAAAACAAATCATAGAGGTAAACTTACATTGCACCATTTTTTCACCATCACTTCTGGAGTATGGTGTGTGCGATGAACTGCCCCCTTCAATGCCAGCAACCACTGGTCGCCCTTTATTAAGGGATAGAGCCAGCTCCTCAGATGGGGTGAGGGGAGGTGGTGGGGGGCCCCCGCCAGTTAGACGGGCTTCAGCCTTCTTTCTATTAGCTACAGTACATGACAGAAAGAGTATACTAAATCGTGTTTAATTAATAGTTCAGTAATTGTGTAATGAAATATTACCTTTTTGCAGAATGTTTTTGTGTTTCATTTTAACTTGGCTTAAAGTTCTTCTGGCACCAGAAGGATTACATCTTAAAAAAATATAAAAAAATAATAATTATTATTAATATATATATATATATATATATATATATATATATATATATATATATATATATATATATATATATATATATATATATATATATATATATATATATACACAGAGAGAGAGAGAGATATTAAACTAACGAAATAAATGGCAAGAAAAGTAAATGCTTTCACAGAGATATAACAGTCAAAGTGATGTAGACATCACATTTAATTATGTTGCATTATAATAAAACAGAAAACAATAACACATTTGAAATTTAATACACTCACGCATTTACTCTGTCTGTTATTTTTTGCCAAGCCAACTCTCTTTCCTTAGCGGATGCAGCTGTATTGCTTTTTTTTAATATTACTGGCTTAAATTCCTCATACGCATACATTAAAACCTCCAACTCCGCCTCTGTAAAATACGCCGCTCTTTTTTTCTCGCTTTGAGTTTCCATAGTGACTCGTCAAATCAGCGATCCATTGAGAATGTCTTTATGTATGCCCTGTGCACGTGCATTAACTCTGGGTAACCAATTGGGGGTTGATTAAACTAACTCTTCTCAGGTGTTTTGGAACCAACATACTCACGGTAAGCAGGTTTTGGGTTAATCAACCGAGAGTTCAGGGTTTAGCGGATGGTAAGTTAACCCAGCTTTCTGGAATACCCCCCTGATGTTTTGCAGTGTGACCGCAGTGTAAACGGTTATGTCGGATTTCATGTGACGTTTACATGATCTTCGAGCGACATGCGTCATCATTCTGTGCTGCAGACATCATCTACACCACTGCAGCATAGTAGAATAACACACAGGGCGATTACTTTACCACAGAAAGTTGGTTGTTCATTTTGAAAAAGATTTTGAAGGCAAAACTGGTGCTTGTTAACCACTCTGGTTAACGATCGGGGCACGGGATGATCGCGATGCTAAAGAGCGTCGGGGGTGTTGCGGAAAGGGGATCCGTGCACAAAGGAGGGGGCACTTTCATTTTAAGGACGAACATTATCTCAGAGTGAATAAAGGGCAGGAGCTCAAGCACCCAAACCCCCCCATCTGCACGTGTCTGCTGTTTATAACGAAGTAAAATAAAATAACTGCAAACGGAGATAAACCAACTCCGCCTTCACAGTTCAGTCTGCGGCTGCTCATTAACCCTTGATGAGTTCACTACACCGGTGGTCAGACAGACGCGCGCCACGGTTGTCATAAATCACAAATGATCAGTGTGTTCAATCACGAGGGACTTATTTTAGGTTTCAAATGCCGAAATACACATTAGTAGTAGCAGAAAAACCCTTTACAGTTCATGTAATACACCACGGTTGTCTGTGAAAAGGGCAATAATCATATTAAGCATAATCTGACAACGTGCTTCATACAGTACACACACTGTGTGCATAATTAGACATTTTGTGTTGTCCGTAACTATACTTCTGCGCATGCGGGTCAGTTTACGACCATGATCTGTTCACACTGCAAATCTGATATTGCCCACATTTATAACAACAGTGTGAACAGCTAGGCAAAAAAATCAGATCTGAGAAAAAATCAGATTTGAGCACTAAGCCTTGCAGTGTGAACGTAGCCCAAGTTACAACTTACACGCTACTAAATATTTTTGTGTTGCACCAGTAAATTTAGGTTAAACCTAATGCTACGTTCCAACTCAATATTTACGGCAGCCCCCCCCATGTATAACGGTAGATGACGGCGAGATTAGTTTACATTGAGGAGCTTGCGATATGATAATAAAGAATGATCTCCCTCTACTCACAGCCTTATTTTACTCCCAAATGTCGCATTGTTTTCGGCTTGTGAAAGAAGAGTTTAATTTTCTTTCAAGGAGTGTTTTCTGTTAATTGTATCCATCAATTAAAATGAGAAATTCTTCATGACTGTGTTCTTCTACCTGCTCTTTTCTCTTTCATGATGTATAAAAAAACCTACTATGATATCATATTTTAAACTTTAGTTGATGTGTAATGTTGTTGACAAAGCACAGCTTTCAGAATCTCTCCCTGTTCAGTGCTGGATACGGTTAAAACTCCAACTGACGAAGCTGTGGATTGTGAGCCACAACCTGTAAGTGTTTTTATTTGTTAAAACATCGGATCAACTACAGGCACAGTGTCTAGAATTAACGGTATGTTGAGGATGTAAACAAGGATGTAAACAACGGGAAATGCTGTTTGGCACCGCTAACAATTTAGCTACAAATTCATATGGATCAGCTAAACGGCTGTAAACACCCACAATCTTCAGCAGCGCTTTCAGTGTCTCTCTATTCAGCCTCTTTCCGCACATTCTACATCTCAAAAAACAAACTCGCAAAAGATATGTGAACGTTTCATATTACTTGCACATGCTTATTCCAGATATATGTGAAAAACACTTGTCAGATTTTATTTTAGAGAGCAGGCGTGAGGATCAGCTGTGTGCTAACCTTGCTAATGGCTGCTCTGACTGACTGCTTACCAGTGGTGGAAAGAGTACTGAAAAATCATACTCCAGTAAAAGTACCATTACTTGGCTAAAAATGTAGTGCAAGTAGAATAAAAGTATCTGTTGTGAATCTTAATCGAAGTATGAGTAAAAAGTAGACCTTTCAAAAGTACTTAAGAGAAGTGAGTAGTGAGTATTACGCTGTAAAAAGCTGATGCATTTACGTGTAATTTGGTCATTGGTGTGTGTAAACGTGACATTCTGTAGTGCATCTAGTTTAGGGATGCACCGATACCATTTTTTTGAAACCGATCCAATCTCGAGACTAAAATTCTGAGTATCGACCGATCCGATCCCGATTTTGTGCTGTTTTTTGTTATTGTTATTATTTTTTATTAACATAATATGGTTTCTATTAGGGATGTCAGTTTCTACAAAATCCCGTGATCGATGATCATTTAAATTAACGATCAATCAATCAATTAATCGTTAATCCTTATAAACCATATGTTTATAAAATACATACGAATCTAGGCTACTGAAGAATGAGCCGAATATGCAATGCATTATGATTCTTGCTTAATCGTCACAACGAAATAAGCTAACGGCCCATTCACACGGGGCTTCAGCGTCAACGATTGACAGAGGGCGTGTCTGAAGTTGGGGCTGACGCGATCGTCATAGCAGCGTCAGCCAATGAAATTAGTCAGCAATCGGCTACTGTTGGAGCTGATGTATTTGCATACAGCGATCTGATTGGCTGACGCTTCCGTCGGCGCTTGAAAAGTTGAGCATGTCCCAACTTCTGCAGCGAGCAACGCCTCTGAAGCGGCGCCGACGGATCCACAATGCAGTTCGGCAACGCCTGACGTCACCCATTCAAAGTGAATGGGAAGCGTTGAAGCTGAAGCCTCGTGTTAATGGGGGGTAAGCATTCATTTTATAGATATAAACTATAAAAATATAAAATAAGACATTTTAAGTAATCAACATTATATGCAAAAAACCCAAACTAGGCTACAGGCTGAATGCGTCAGAGGTGAACATGCGGCACACACTTCTGTTAAAGCTTCAGTGAAGAACAAACCATTTAGGCTATGACAGACCAATGCTATCTCACGGCTAGTGTTGGGCAATATAGGAAATTTTCAGATTGCCATATAGTCCCCCTGTGAGATCGCCGACACGATATATGGGCGCGGCAGTTTTAGGTTTCTAATTTGCTCATTTATTTAACCGTTTGTAAACGTATTGAATAGGCCTAAACTTTCGGCTGCTTTTTTAAAACTTATTTAATAATCTACTTCATTTGCATTATGTTTTATCTCAGAAAATAATTCAAACCAATGCAAATCACCGCGCTCCTACAGCTAAAAGACTCTGGAACAGTGCGGCGCGGGTCCGCGAGACAGGATTTGATGGTGACTTCAGGTGGTTCGATGGCTCCATGCCGTTATCAGCGGGACTGCTGCAAAATGCATATAATATAAATGGATGCAAGCAAATGAAATTATATTTATCTTCGCACAGAAGAAACAAGGATGCATGCATTAAAGTCCTTTCAGATGGGAGGCAGACGGAGGTCTCACTGCCTGCGCGTGACTGTTTCTATGCGGTGCGTTTATCCATGTTTTGTTTTTTCAGTAGAGTGCGCCGCGGCTTCAGGTCTGATCATCATCATAAAAGTAGTCATTAACAGTGTCACCTCTGTATTTGCTAAAATCTAACACAATGTTGCGCTTGGGATATGTGTTTATCGTTTGTCTGATAATAGAAACAGTTTCGTTTAGACTATTGCCGACGTGCCGCAGCTCTGGCTCTAATATTAGCCTACATACAAAACATTTCACTGAGCTCAGTAAAATGTTCTTTGATAAGTTATTAATAACCTGTTCAATAATTCGTTAAAGTCAAAACGAATGGTAATTTATTATAGACTATTAAAAAAATAAATAAATAAATAAATATTATATATATATATATATATATATATATATATATATATATATATATATATATATATATATAATTTATATATATATAATTTATATATATATAATTTTTATATATATATATATATATAATTTTTATATATATACATATATAGCCTATATAAATAAATTTAGGCCTAACATATTTTTTTTAAATTAAATAAATAGGCTATTTTCTAAAATATGCGCATGTCTGTTTTTATCATTCCATCGAATTAATTCGATTCCAGCACCTGTTATTCCAGAACAGATCATTTGAGCTGGTTTTAGTTCTTTTCATTTTCTTTTTTCTGTAGTTTCATTTTTACAAATATTTATATTTAAATTGTTTGTTAATTAAATTTAGTTATTTAGCCTTTTATTTTTATACAACAAAGTTGCAAATTAATTTGTTATGAGATGTGGCTGTGTATGGTAGAGCCCTCATGTGCAGCGCGCGTCAGCTGCTGCGAGAGAGAGAGAGAGAGCGAGAGAGAGCCCAATGGAAATAATTAATTTTTCACATGCTGATGTGTGTGAAATTGCGAATACATGTCTATAATCGCCTTGCAATTTTAAAAATTATTGTCTATTTCAATTCATGCTAAAGATGCGTGGTGCTGAAGTCCGAAAGTGCCGGCCAAGGGATGTTGATGTGAACAGCTGAAGCTGTCAAATTATTTGTAGTTCGTTTATTATTAATGATGATGATTAAAATAATAATGCTGTTCATTTTGTATAATAATGTAATTAAAACATGTAATATATCATCTGAAACAAGCTATATCGTCTTTAAAGTCGTCATGCGGGTCTCAGCTCTCTGCGATATATTTGCCTATATCCTCAATACACAATAGCCTATCCTCCATTAAAACAAGCAATTTGACCACAATGAGCCAGGACAGGCTTAACAAAATTTGCAGCACTAAACATGTTCCCAGACTGAGATTGATTGATGACGAGAGAGCAGAAGCCTGTGAAAGATGTTCACCGCATGTCTGGCCGTGATGAGCGATTTTTAAAATGAAAGCATATTTGTGCCAGTGTGTCAAGATTGCTTAAAACATCTTAATATTTTAGAGAAAATAGTTAAAGTTTGCATAACCAATGATCTCATCCACGCGTGCGTGACCCACCCATACTTAAATATCATGCGACCTATTTTTTGATTACCTGACCCGCAGATTAACGGCAGCACCTGTAAATATAGCCGAGATCCCCGCGGGTTTTATGCAGCCCAATATGCAGTGTCAAGAGAGTGACTCCATGGTCATGTAAACTGTACACACTTGATTATGTAATGTGTAAAGTCGTGAATAAGTGTCTCGCAGTGCAAAGCATATCTTATCCTTTAAATGTCCATGCTTAATCGGTCATCGATAAGCTCTATTGATTAAAGGCTTATCGACAATTAATCGATGATCGAGTAATCGTTAACATCCCTAGTTTCTATAGTTCTGGTGCTAAACTCAAATAATATATCTTCTTTAGTAAAAACTAACAGACCTATAGGCCTACTGTAGATGACAGATGGCACAATTTAACAAAATATGATGCTTGCTATAAACTATGGACTACATTATTTGAGCATTCATTATGACATTGATCTGATCTGTTGTGGTCCAGCCTATGTTTCCTTTTTAATATTCCGATTTTTCTTTGAAATCTGTAATAAGCTACCATAGGGCTGGACGATTTTTAATTTTTTTTTTTCGATTTTTTTTTTTTTTTTTTTTTTTTTTTTTTTCCGATTAATTCGAATTTACGTTTTAAGACGATTTTATTTTTTATAAAATCGAGGAATCGTGATTTTTTTTAATGAAAATATTAAAGCCGCTTTTCCACTATCGTGCCAAACCGTTCTAAACTGTTAGACAACCGTGCTGAATTGTGCTGATTCTGTGTGTTGACGTCGCGGCTCTGTTGATGAGCTACCACAGCTGATTTAGCGGAAGCGCGCCAGGGCGGACTGGCCATTGGGAACACCGGGACATTTTCCCGCTGGAGCAACAACAGCCCGCAAGCAGCCAGCCAACTTCGCTAATGTTTCCACGCGCGTCGTGCTGTTGTTCGCGTCCCCGCAGCCATCTGTGTCTCCCGCGCGAGCTGCGAGACGGGCGCGCGAGAGGAGAGGAGAGGAGGCTTGACAGGCGGAGGTGTGGGCAAGATCGCTTTCAGTCACTTTGGCCCGCTTACCCATCGCTCCACACACACGAGGAAATAATTGCACCTAATTCAAAGCCCAGACGTCTGGTTTTGTATATTATACCCGCGCACCACCTGAAGGACGGTTACGGCGTGTTGTAAATGTGGGTCACCGCAGAAAGTCAAATCTTTCTTTAATTTGGACCTTTGCTTGAGTTACGGAGTGGCACAGTAGCTGTCAAAGATACTGTATGAATTAAATCATAACCCATATATGCACCAATAAACAAGTCAAATGAATGAATGAATAAAATAAATATGGATTCTTAAATGTCGGTATTGTTTTTACTCCAAAAAATATCAATACGTATCGACAAATGTTTTATAAAAATAAATTAAGCAATTTCCAACATTTCAGCTATAGGCTGTTAGATTCAGTTAAATATAAGATAGACATTTAAATATATATAGATATGTAACAGGTTTCTGTGGGTTTTTTTGTTTTGTTCACGGTGATCTTAAATATATACTGGGTGGTGTAGCTACGCACAAATATTTTCTAAAACGTCAAGCAGATATTTGTCTATAGCTCGTTAGTTATTTATGAAGACAAAAAATAATTAAAATGACAAAAATAAAACTATAAAATTACAAAGATAAAAAGAGCAGCATTCTGCTAAATATAGTCCTTTATATCCTGATATGCTGTGTGTTGTTTCATTCGTTTTTTTATATTTAACTTGATGCATTCGTTATTTAATGTTTAAATACTGAAATCGTTTAAATGGCTATATTTTACCATCAAAATGTAGTATATTATATATCATTACCAACTTTTGATATAAAACCGCTGTTATTTTATTGATTGTTATGAAATAATTTAAGTGCTATATTTTTTATTAGTGAAAGTGCCCGCTCACTTTGACAAGGTCTGTCTAAATATATATGTCTGCCATGCCACTAATACAGATAAACTATTGTTGCATTATCATTGTTTATTTTTCTGTTATGTACAGAGATTTGAATATTTATTTCCCCTCCAATCCTTTTCAATCTTCACATTACATTTTGGTCATTTTCTCTCCAAATAAAATTTGCCCAAAGCTGCACAACATATGACCTCTACATAAATACGGGTGCTGTGACTTCTATTGTAGCTATGTTTAGCATCCCTATATGAGAGAGTGGCATAACCGCGTTTAGTCACACTATTGCTTTTCTTTTACAAGTGAGCATGAAAAAAACTAGTTTCAGCATTTATTTAAATTTAAATGAACAAGGTAAGCTGGTAAGGTAGTTACACAGTAAAAAAAATTTAATAATAAATAAAAAATCGAAATCGAAATCGTGAATCGGTCAAACTTTATGAAAAAAAATCGAGATTTTTTTTTTTTTTTGCCATATCGCCCAGCCCTAGGCTACCACTTTTGACCCTAATCGTTGGTAAAACAATCGGCCATTTAGCAAAGCCTGATATTTTCCTGCAGGTTTGAAGCAGACTAAACTAAACTGTCTGAGGCCAGTTTTACTTAATGAACATTCCCTCGCCTATAGCCGCGTGAGATGGAGAAACTGAAAGCATGTCTGTAAAATATTTTTTTTGTCTGAAACATTATCTTTTTTAAAACTAATTTCGTGTGGTATAATTTGTTGGTTATTTTAATGTATTTTTGTTGGTCAGTTATCTACAAAATAAACAAGAATATTTGAGGTGAAGTTCAAAACAAGGTCCGCTTATATGCTTTAGCGCACAATCTGACAAACTGATCTGTTAAATAAAATGTTAATATATGTAAAATTACAGCGAAATATTCAGTTTCAGAGTAGCCTATATTAGGCTAAATAATTTTGTGTTAATGACAATTCATATGCCCCCCGGGCCGTCATTTTCACTTTTAATAATTTAATCAACTAAACCACAATGAGCCAGGCTTTACAAACTTTTCGCGGCACAAACATAAGAAGGAACAAACATTCGCGGAAGGAACATAATAACATAAACTTAGCCTATTATGAGAACAATCTTACGCAGCGGCGCATGTCGCGTCTGCGCAGCCGGTGCCTGAATGAAGCGCTTGCATCACTGGACACAGCGCGCAGCCCTCCGCTATACGGACACTTCCAAAACAGCAGCACAAAGGGGAGAAATCAGTGCGTGGAGGAGGTCTAATGATTATTGAGCCTATTCCAATTTAAAATTTCAGGTAGGCCTACTTTGTGTGTGAAGCGCAGGTAATAGCCTAACCCTACTCCAGTGTTGTGAATGCGATCTGCTGATCTAACAGACACAGCGCGAGAAGCAGCAATGATCTCCATGTTGCACGTCAAAATGAACCCATTTAATGCAAAACTAGATGCATTTCCACACTGATTATTTAAACCAGGGGTGCTCAATCCTGTTCCTGGAGATCTACCTTCCTGCAGATTTCTGTTGCAACCCATATCAAACACACCTGACTGTAATTATCCAGTGCTGTTCAGGTCCTAATTAATTGGTTCAGGTGTGTTTGATCAGGGTTGGAGCTGAACTATGCAGAAAGGTAGATCTCCAGGAACAGGATTGAGCACCCCTGATTTAAACTAACAGGAACAAATAGTCTTGGAGAAAGTTTTTCATGCTGTCATGAACGCCACACGCAGTTTGAATTGTGAATGAATGGAGAATGATTGACAAGCGCAGCGGAGGGAAGCGCTGAAGTGAACATGAATTTAACCACGTGAATATTCATCTGTACTTCACGTACAACTATAGAATGGCTTCAAAACATTTATGATATAGTAGGTCTGCTTGTCAACTTTCTAGTGCCTTATAATAGGCTTCCTTCGTGGCTTTTGTTGGCTTATAAATTACACAGAATACAGCGCACACGCAAGATCGGATTTGGATCGGTACCAGCTGGCTGATACCCGATCCAGCAAAAATATGCGATATCGAACCGATATCCGATCCAATTATCGGGATCGGTGCATCCCTAATCTAGTTATTGCCCAGCAGACGCACAACATCATAAGACATTATTATTAGGTTAGATTTAGGTTGTGATGTCAGGTGACCAAAAAATGTTATGTCTAGCCAGCGTCTAAGGGCGCCGTATAATAATGACATCAAATGAAGTTGATATTTGGTTGAGTTTAGGTTGTGTTAGAAAGTGACCAAAATTCTACGTCGAGCCAACATCTTAAACCAACGTCATATTGACGTCAAATACTGACATTTATCCAACATCTGATAGACGTCATAGTGGTAACGTTCACACAACGCTAAGCTGTAGCTTCATTAGACATTGATATTTTGTTGATTTTAGGTTGGATGTTGGACATTGACGTCACCCTGACGATGGGTTCTGACATCAACCCAATTTTCATTTCCAAGCAAAATGCAACGTCCCCATGACGTTAGGGTGCAACGCCGATCTGACGTCTTGTTGACGTCTTGTGCCTGCAGGGTGTATAAGGCCATTTTCGTCATCAAACAGTAAACATCCATCATTTTCTCATCAGTGACATGCATCTAAACAGTCTCTGGGTCAATGCAAGTAATATCTTCCTGGACACTTTTAATGCTTCCAAACAGTTTGCTGCATTTATAAATCACCCATGTCTTGAGGTTGTTCATTATGATGCGATTTACCTTCTACGGTATGTGCGATTTGATTGGACAGAAATCACAGGACTGACTTTTCTAATCCCCATAGATGAGACAAAATAAAGTAATGACTGCAGGTTGAAGGAAAGTATTGGAGTAGAAGTACTGATAGAGCACTATAAAGGTACTCAAGGGAAAGTAAAAGCACACATTTAGGGCGTACTCACACTATGCTATCCGAACCGTGCCCAGGCCCGTTTCCCGGATCGTTTGAGAAGTGTGAGTGCTCTGAATCAGGCTCAGGCACGGTACGCTTGGGCGGCCTTGGCCCGGTTGGAAGAGGTGGGCCAGAGCGGGGTTCACTTGGGATTAGGCGCGGTACGCTTACAGTGTGAGTGCAAGCGTGCCTAAGCCCGAAGCTGAAAGCGAGACGTGACTTTTAAGGGACTGTATCATATGAATTAATTAATCATTCGTACTGTTTAATGAACGCAAACTGTCGTAGATTATTAAAGACGCAAACCCCTCACTCCACGACAGCTGCGCCTTCAGCAAACCTTCTAATTCCTGCAGCACGAGGGCTTTATGATTGTTTATGAGCGTCAAAAGTGGCTGATCTGTTCGGCGAAATATTTGACTGCGTGTCACCGCATATCAAACGACTTAAACGATATAACTAAAGAAATCTCCACTGTGCTGAGCGAGAGCGCTTACTGAACAGCACGTCATCAATGACGTAAGCGTGCCCAGGCCCGAATGTAATGTGAGTGCGGGCCGTCCGGGGAGACGGGACGAGGGACAAGCGTGCTTTGGCTCGGTTTAAGGCAACTGTACATAGTGTGAGTACGCCCTTATAAACTACTTAGTAAATTACAATTCCTGAGAAAAACTACTCATTTACAGTAATTTGAGTATTTCTAATTAGTTACTTTACACCACTGCTGTTTACACAGTGCAAAAGCATGTGCTTGTAGGGGGTGACGTGGTAAAGTCTAGATTGGATACGCGGCCGGATGGAAGTGCGACTTGCACAATCATATAGCGACATTTTTTTATGACACTGTATAACAATAATTCATATTTTTACAGTACTGTGATGGTTGGGTTTAGGGTTGGGGTGGGGGTAGGCGTTAATAAAATACAATTTTTTGGGTAATTTATTAAATAATATAAATAATTCTTGTTAACTTCTGGCCGCAACCATATCCGATCTAGCAACAACCGCGTGACGTGGAGCCAATCCGCGAATCACAGCACATTATGTTAGCTGACCAATCAGAGCTTTTCGGAGGGCCTTTCAGAAGAACTAGGAAATATGACAGTGGTTTTCATGTTAGCTGAGTAGCTGTATATAATCAAAGTAAGATATATGAAAAAATAAAGTGATTTTCTACAAGTGAAGCATGGGCACTTAGCATCTTATAAACACAACAATGTCTTAAAAATACACTGTGGACCACCCCTTTAACATTTTGATAACTTTGTTTATTTTGCGTGCATTCACAGCTCATTCACAGTGTGCGTCGTCTGTTATAGTGACTGACTGTATTGTTATGATGTACTATAAATATGTAATTTGTCATTTCATTTTCATAGGACAATTAAATATAGGCGCATTAGTTGCAGAATTTTAAAGCAGTTTAATGATTAAAATGCTTCTTTTCGGATATTTATTCATTCAGTGCGACTACGCATGACTTTATGGAGAGCTTACGACCTACTAACTACGGTTTGCCTTAAAGAGCCCCTATTATGCCTTTTTGAAAATGACCTTCCATGTAGTGTGTAACACAGCTCTAAGTGAAGATATTTTCTAGCTAAGGCTTAAATCTGAAAGTGCACTGTGTTTAAAACTATTGATTCATCTATAAAAGAGTCGACTTGGAGTGCTTCAAATGAATCGTCTTGATAACAAGTCTTTAGCCGTGCTGGCGTGACGTCAATATGGAACTTAAGCCCCGCCCATTTGTTGCACACACAGACCCGGGGAAATTGAAACCCCCGGCCCACAAACACTGTAGCAAGAAAAAGAAGTTCTGTTCTGTATCTGGTTAACTCTTTATATTCTCATATCACGTCTAAAACCACATTGAAAATGCGGCGCGTGCCACTTTCTTTACAGATTTAAATGCGTTTGTGAGCTCGCGATTCTCTGTTATTTGTCGTTGTTATGGCCACCGTCAGCTGTTCCTACACACGTGCGGCGGTCAGGTTTCAAAATAGTTCAGCTTTTGCCTCTGTGTGGATTAATACTGAATGTGTGTCATGGTTAAGAGTAGAGCAGTACGCTGGTGTTTAACAGCATCAACACACTTTACTGCACTCCTGCATTGGGCTCACACATACACTCTGCACTCGGACTACTTCAACATTGTTGATGAGCCGTGGTGGGCGTTTCTCTCTGTCTCGCACTGAACGCAGTCGCCCAATCCCAACAGACTGGGTCATCGGACCAATCAGCGCCGATTAGCATCGCTCTAAGGAGTGGTTTGGGAACAACTGAATCACTGAATGATCATATGGGAGTTGTTGGCATAATTAGGTAAAAATAAATGCGTATTATATAACAATGAAAGTGTTTTTGACCTTGCATGCATATCAGCCTGTTGTTAAAGACCTCCCAAAACAAAAACATGACCTTTTTAATGCATAATGGGGCTCTTTAAGAACATGTGGTGCAACCGAAGTAAGAACAAATTTAGTTACAGGCTACCTAGTATTTGCTAAGCCCCTAGTGTGGACTTTACGTTCAAGTTTAAGAAAGAGCTTATGAACAGCTGGTGTAACCCTACATACACAGCAGGGTTTCCGCGGGGTCTTAAAGTCTAAAATTTAAAAATCAATTTTAGGCCTTAAAAAGTCTTAAATTCGCTGTTCCAGGTCTTAAATATTTGTGCACAGGTCTTATTTTTCCAATGTCTATGTATCGCTACATCTAATTCTCATTTAACACTAGAAGTCCCAGGTTTTATAATCCTCTTTTAGCCAAGTTGCTTGCTAGCTGGCTAATTTTTGGCTATCATTAGCATGAATTCATGTGTAAATGTGGTCATTACCTGAGGAACCTGCAGGGAAGTGGGGTGTGAATGGTTGCTGGTGGCTTGTCTGTTTGTGTGTCAGGGGGGGAGGGCTGCTAAAAGACCTAGAACTTCAGCCGGATTCAGACTCTGAACTGTCTGAGCTTTCTTCAGGTAAAATTTAATTTTTAAATAATTTTCTATTTAATATTTCATTTCAAACAAGAAAGTGGAAAATACAAAAGAGTGCAGCAAAAAATTCTTTTTTGTTGTTGTTGTTGCTCGGTTTTCGTGGTGTTGTAGTTCTTTATTTCACGAGTCCAAATGTAATTTGCTGTAGTACAACTACAAATGAGACCAACATGCAATAGCCAATCAGCTTTCTGTTATTGAACTCGGTGCACGCGGCGAATGTGACATCATCGCTGTGTTTGTGGAGGTTCACTTTTGGTGCGTGCGGCATGATTTCGGCTGGTTGAGCTCAAATTTTTTTGAGACTCTGGTGAACAGTTCGCGCTGCGCTGCGTTTGATTTGAGCTGAATATGAAACACTTTGAAGAGATTTTGTCTGAAACGGGTATGACTGTACAGATATCTTTATGATCTGTTTGTAATCATAGAGATAACCTGATGACCAATAATTCTTGGCTAGAAATTGCAACAGCCATGGAAAGGAGGGATAAGTTTGTTAAAGCAAAAAGAGAGGCCATGCAAAAGTGGAGACCCGTGTGGTTTAATATTACAGAATATGTTTTTCCACCATTCATAGGTTTAACGCTGATGTATATGATACAATTTTGAAATTTAAACAATTTAATAGTTAGAAACTAAAATGAAGTAACAAATTATTTCTTTGATAACTGGAAAGGAATATTTGAACTAGGGCTGGGCGGTTTTTCCGATTTTTTTCGATTAATTCGAATTTACGTTTTAAGACGATTTTGTTTTTTACAAAATCGAGGAATCGCGATTTTTTTTTAATAAAAATATTAAAGCCGCTTTTCCACTATTGTGCCAAACCGTTCTAAACTGTTAGACAACCGTGCTGAATTGTGCTGATTCTGTGTGTTGACGTCGCGGCTCTGTTGATGTGCTGCCACAGCTGGTAGCGGAAGCGCGCCAGGGCGGACCGGCCTTTGGGAACACCGGGACATTTTCCCGCTAGAGCAACAAGCGCCCCGCAGTCAGCCAGCCAGCTTCGCGAATGTTTCCACGCCCGTCGTGCTGTTGTTCGCGTCCCGCAGCCGTCTGTGTCTCCCGCGCGAGCTGCGAGACGGGGACCCGCGCTCCACCTGAAGGACGGTTATGGCGTGTTGTAAATGTCGGTCACCGCAGAAAGTCAAATCTTTCTTTAATTTGGACTTTTGCTTGAATTACGGAGTGGCACAGTAGCTGTCAAGGTACTGTATGAATTAAATCATAACCCATATATGCACCAATAAACAAGTAAAATGAATGAATGAATAAAATAAATATGGATTCTTAAATGTCGGCAGTTTTTACTCCAAAAAATATCAATACGTATCGACAAATGTTTTATAAAAATAAAGCAATTTCCAACATTTCAGCTATAGGCCATTATACGATTCAGTTAAATATAAGATAGACATTTAAATGTATATAGATATGTAACAGGTTTCTGTGGGGTTTTTTTTTCACGGTGATCTTTAATATACACTGGGTGGTGGAGCTACGCACAAATATTTTCTAAAACGTCAAGCAGGAGTTTGTCTATAGCTCGTTAGTTATTTATGAAGACAAAAAATAATTAAAATAACAAAAATAAAACTATAAAATTACAAAGATAAATGAGCAGCATTCTGCTAAATATAGTCCTTTATATCCTGATATGCTGTGTTGTTTCATTCGTTTTTTTAGATTTAACTTGATGCATTCGTTATTTAATATTTAAATACAAAATCGTTTAAATGGTTATATTTTACCATCAAAATGTAGTATATTTTATATCATTACCATTTTTTGATATAAAACCGCTGTTATTTTATTGATTGTTATGAAATAATTTAAGTGCTATATTTTTTATTAGTGAAAGTGCCCGCTCACTTTGACAAGGCCTGTCTAAATATATATTTCTGCCATGCCACTAATACAGATAAACTATTGTTGCATTATCATTGTTTATTTTTCTGTTATGTACAGAGATTTGAATATTTATTTCCCCTCCAATCCTTTTTAATCTTCAAGTTACATTTTGGTCATTTTCTCTCCAAATAAAATTTGCCCAAAGCTGCACAACATATGACCTCTACATAAATACGGGTGCTGTGACTTCTATTGTAGCTATGTTTAGCATCCCTATATGAGAGAGTGCCATAACCACGTTTAGTCACACTATTGCTTTTCTTTTACAAGTGAGCATGAAAAAAACTAGTTTCAGCATTTATTTAAATTTAAATGAACAAGGTAAACTGGTAAGGTAGTTACACAGTAAAAAAAAATTAATAAAAAAATAAATAAAAAATCGAAATCGAAATCGTGAATCGGTCAAACTTTATGAAAAAATCGAGATTTTTTTTTTTGCCATATCGCCCAGCCCTAATTTGAACCTTTCGGTTTACAATATACTGATGTTCTGTAGGCATGGGCCGGTATAAGATTCTGACGGTATGATAACCTTGGATAAAAATATCACGGTTTCACGGTATCACGGTATTGTGATTACTGCTCTAAAATATATTCTTTTTAAATGTCTGGGTAAAAATCTAAAAGTTTTTCCCCTTTGAACACAATATATTTTATTTTGAGAAACATTTATAATAATTTGAAGCAGTAAACGTGCCAGGCCAAATAATGAAAATCAATCATTGACTTCTGCTGTCTTCATTAGTTTCAAAAACACACATTTAAAATGGCATCTTTGGATATCTTTTCTGCTGGAGATGCTGTTGTTAAAAAAAATATGTAAAAATAAAAATCTTACACATACCTTAGGAATGGTATTAGAGAAAATTTTGGCGGTATGATAACCTTGACTTTTCCAAACCACGGTATACCTTGAAAACGGTTATCGTCCCATGCCTAATGTCCTGTTTTTCTAGGCTTTATTGGTGATAATGGTAAGGAATGTTGGACCATTATTGACTTTTTAGCTTATAAGTAGAGGACAGAAACTAGCCAGACAATACTGTGTCAGTTGTTGAGAGGGCAAAGTAAAAATAAAAAACATTACAGTGTTTCCTCTAGGATTTTTTCCAGCTGTGACGTAGAGCTGCACGATTCTGGCTAAAATGAGAATCACGATTTTTTTGCTTAAAATCAAGATCACGATTTTCTCACGATTCTATGGATGTAAAATAAAGGGTAATATGAGTGGGCTATTGTTATTGTTATTTCTCAAACATATGGTAAAACAACAATAATAATATTATGTGTATCTACTGTTGGTTAAAATGCTAAATTTTGCATAGATTTGAATGGTGGACTTTAAATTTGTCCTGGTCATTAATGCACAGTAAAGTGATGACATCAGAATACAGAATATTCATAATTCTAAAGTTGAATTATTATGTTTAAGACATATGCTTGCCATTTGTCATTGACAACATTATTAGACCTTTTTTTTCTAATGGTAAAATCAGACATTTGTCATTATCTGATTTCCTCTTGCATTATATTCAACATTATATACACTCTCAGAAATAAAGGTACAGGAGCTGTACTGGTATCTCAAAGGTCATTTTTAGGTACATTTGGGTACTAATAGGCACCTTTGAGGTGCCACTGTGGACTCTTTGGGTACAAATATGTATCTTTTGAAAAGGTACTGCCCCAGTGACAGCTCCTGTACCTTTATTTCTGTGAGTGTAGGCTAGAGTAGTTATACTGACACTGTTAAATATTTATTTCCATGCACAACATTCTGTGTTCGGTATGAAAGAAAAACATATTAAACACTTGTCGCAATCATAACTGTAAAATGCGATATGATTATTTAAATGATGTGCACGCTTTCGGTTTCATTTTCACTGCCAAGTGCTGTTCATACTTCCTGCGCGGCTCCCAAACGATCACTCTGTGCCACAAACTGAATGTTATTTACAACTTTATTACCTGTTATTCACAGCCTATGCAGGTTCTGTTCACTAAAGTAGACGCGCGTGCGTCTATCATTAAGTAGGACGCGCGCCGCCCTCTCTGTGGTAGCAGCTCACGTCAAGTGTTATTTCGCGGTCGGGAATACATCATTACATGAAAACAGAAATTAAATTTTTGGGTGAATTATACCTTATAAATTCAGTATGTGACGCTTTCAACACCATTTGGAGGCGTTTACGTTGTGAATTTGTCTCCAACCTTTATTAGATTTGCTAGGAATATTTATGAATGTCTCCAATAGACCTACAGAGCGGCATTAATGCATCCAGAGGTAAAGTGAAACGGCTATAAACTCCAGCAAGATAAAGTCTTTGTTTGTTGTATGCAGAGCCATAGACCTTCATCTATAAATAAAATATAATTATGGAAACTGTGTTCATCATAACTGAAAGCTATACGACTTGTTTGAAGGCCACACGCATCATGCACCTGTCAGTCAGTCAGCCACCATGTCACCTTAAAGAGTTAAACAAATAACGCACAGCACTACTACGGTTACAGAAAAGTTTGCGCTGTTATAATTCACTTACCTTTTAATATGTTTTGGTGCGATTATAATCCACTATTTAAAAAAAATGACAATGTTTTGAATGAGAAGCTGTAATGTGTAGTCGTGGCGGGATGAATTTTAGCGTGGCGCCCCGCCATGGTAGAATGAATGTAGCGGAAACCTTGCATTAGTATTTTTAGTGAGTGTACTTTTAGTTTTTTTGCTTTTATTCTTGCCATAATAAAAAAAATAATTGTAGAGCAACCCATGTTCTCTTGTCATTGATATTTAACTTTAATAGGTAGAACTGTCCGAGATATGAACAAAAGCAAGTGATGCATCAAAGTTTGATTTAAAAAAATCTGGAATGGTATAAAAATCTTTATAATCATTATAATAAATTATAAAAATAATAAAAAAAATAATCTTAAGTATTTTGAATGATATTAATGATATGACCTAGTTCCGGAAACTTTCTACTTCTCTGTTTATCCGTCTGATTTTACTGTCTGTTTCTTTTGACCGCCCCCTGTCGTTTAAAAGAATATCTCAATGGCGAACGTGTCAAGTATAAAAGCCTCGTCCATTTCGTGAGGCGCCAGGCGAAAGTATAAATCAGCCTTAAGATGCTTTTTTTCTTTTTTTTTTTTCGTTCAATGGTGCATCTAACCTGTCTTTACTGTTCAATTTAAATACGTTTATTTTACCACTAATTTTGGGATTTTTGCCTTTTCTCTTTGTGTATGCGTGTTTTTGATATTATGATATAGGTCTTAAATTTAGTACTTAAAGGTCTTAAAGTCTTAAATTTGACGTTATGATATTTGCAGAAACCCTGCACAGGTCTCCTGGTCTAACCCTAACTGTTCAGATGTTGTATTTGAGACTTTATTTGTCCTCAAACTGCTCCTGTGTGTGGCACTAATTTCTTCCACATCTCCTCCAAAGCCTTCTGTTGTGTTTTTTTTTTTGTGTGTGTGAAATGAATTCAGCGTAGTGATATGGAGCTGTAATGCACACAAAACCTGCCGGAACTACTTTAGCTGTGGGTTTATTTGAAAATAACTGCACAGCTTAGAATGCTCCTTCACCAGAATCGGGCATTGAACAGCCCTGTATAACAATAACCATTGAAGAATGCCTATTTGTATGTCCAGCAATTATTTGAAATCTAAGCCAATTTGCAAATGATTTAAGATTATGACTCCAAATTGATCCATATATTTCATTCTTTGTCCTCTAAAATGACCATTATATTGCATTTAGGCAAAAAAAATATATTTATACTCTGTCTGACATTTGCATTAGCGTGATTATGAGGCAAACGATGGATACTGAACATGTGAAATCAAATCAAATGCACGTGAAATGAATGCAAAAGATAAGCAGCATGTTTTGGTGTTTTCAGGCGTCTTTCAGCTGCATTCCTAAAGGCTTTAGTGATTTGTCATGCTTATATTCACTTTTCTTTTATACCAAACATTTGACAAATGATGTATACGCCACAGACCTTCAGACAGACAGCGAGTGATTCGATTCAGATTCTGCGAAAAGGGCAGTTTGTGTGACATTTGATCTCATGCTTTGTCTTATAGTAGAATAAATGGCAGCAGTTTGATAAATGACGTCTGGATGAGGCATTTGCTCCAGATTGGTTTTCCCGTAATGCATGAATAGCCGGATTACAAGTGTTACAAGTGTTCAGTATGACGTGGTGAATATTGTGTTCATCACTGATGAATCAGAATATAATCAGTGAAGCGGGTTTCTCATCATCCTTTTATTGTGTGTATCATTAAAAAGACGTTCATTCATTCATTTTCCTTCAGCTTAGTCTCTTTAGTCATTCGGGGTCGCCATAGTGATTCACAACTCCCCTATAGCGCATGTGTTTGGACAGTGGGGGAAACCAGAGCACCCGGAAGAAAACCCACGCCAACACGGGGAGAACATGCAAACTCCTTTTTGCTTTGCTGACCACTGAGCCACCATGTCACCCTAAAAAGATGTTTTAATAGTTATATTCTTTTATGATTCAGCATTAAACATAAATTTTTCATTCCATTAACCAGATTCACACTCTAAAATATGCTGGAGGTTTTAAACCTATAACATTGGGTCAAATAGGGACAAATCTAACCATTGCATTAACCTTGCATTAACCTGCATTAAACTTAACACAACTTAACTCAACATTTAGTTTTTCAGTTTTTTTTTACCTAATATTGGGTTAAAACAACCCAGCATTTTTTCAACCCAGGCTCATTCTGAAAACGTAGTCCCGTGGACGTTTCTGGAGACCGCGAAATACATCCCAGGAGGTACATATTTTTGCAGTTTTTGTTTTTGCGAATCCACGAGAGGCCGCTGTGTACGCTTTTTCATATCTCAAATTTCTCTCACAAGTGCCGTTTGCGCCCGCTGTTCTCACGGAAACCCACCAGAGGTTGCTGTCTGACCGAATGACCGGATGAATGACTGACTGGCCGGCCAACCAATCGACTGACCCACCCTCCTTCTTCCCTAAACGCAACCAATTTTATCGATTGACACGCCCAGCCACTTACTTCCCTAAACCCAACCAACGGTTTACAAAAGCCGTCCAGAAAAAGAAAAGCCCTCATCTGATTTTTTTACCACGTTTTTGGATTTTACTGCATTCTCACCCTGTTATTTTACTTGTTCATTTTATTTTTTGGATTCTGTTTTTGTCTTACCTGATTTCCGGAACCGCTCTTCCCCGAACTTGAACCCCGACGTCGTCATCGTGGTCAAATCCTCTTTGCATCTCAAGTCCACCAACATAACATGACGAGCTAACGGGACAAACTGATTGCGGCAGGAAAGCCCTCCACACGGAGGTAAGCGGTCAGCTGGTAAGCGCGGAACTGTGTCATACCGCCCTGTAGCTAGTAATGGGCGATATAAACGATATGCGATATAAACGATACAAAATTGGCCTACGATAGAGATTCTAATTCTATTGCACTATCGCGATAATACATGTTTGATGACGCAATCTACTCGCGAAATTAAGAGCAACGAGCTGCAGCCGGCTGCAACGCATCATCTTGAATAAACATGGCTGAAAGCGTCAGCGAAACAGAGGAGCTCTTGAAAAAGACTGGTGCAACGTCTGTTATTTGGACAGGGCTCGACAGTGCAACCATTTCGCTCGCATTTGCGACAAAAAATAGACGTGTGCGAACTGGAAAATTTATTTAGGCGCACATGTGTAATTTTCTTTTTTAATAAGCTCGATTGATAACTTAATTCACTCGGCCACGGTAAAACAACACGCTCTTCACACTAACTTATGGTGTATTACGTTGGAAATCTATTGTGACTGTAGCACATGCTGACGCTCTCAACAACAGCACTAAGCAACGCATGGCACCGAATGGCGGCATGTCGCACAACTTGCGAGCCTCGTGCATGGCATATCATGGCTTGTGTAGTGAACATCAGCGCCTCCCACACAGATTTTACCTGGGTGGCCGATATATTATTGGGGCGGCCCGGTTCTGTGTTCGCGAGAAACTGAGAACACTCTGCCACAGACTCTCATGCTCTGCATGCAGACCCACAGAGACGCGCTGGATACAGATGTTGTCCTGACTTTATAGCAGCTTTGAGAAGAGCGCGAAGACTAAATAGACTGATCCAGCTCATTATTTGGGGTGAAAATACATTCTCTTTTCCCCGGACATGTCCGAGAATCTGCTTTCGCTTTCGATATTAATTGTATTCATTTTTGCATTACTTTATTCGCAAACTTTGTCTGGTGCATCTCAATCTCTCAGCAGCACCAACACTACAGCAGACAGAGAGAGAGAGGGAGAGAGAGAAAGAGCAGATCAAGACACCAGTTTTAATTTCATTAGGAGAACAAAATGTTTAAAATCAAATGTGTTACCTTAGGCTGCAGGTTAGAAATATGTTTTTATTTAAAGTATCTGCAATACACAATTTTATTTGACTATTTAATACTGGAAGTATTTTCAGTACAGTGTAAGTTCCTTAACTAAAAAGACACCAGTTTATTTGTTCTCTGCAACTTGGCATTTAGGAACCAAGGACTTAAAAGAAAAGTCTTTCTTTCTGAAAGGCACTACATTTAGTTTATTTATCTGCAACATTGTGTTGTTTAATTACAGTTTTGCTTTTGCACAATAAATGTTCTCAAAATGACATGCAACGTTTCTTTATTTCTTAAAAAAATAGCAGTTTGGCTTTCCTAAGGGTCTATGTAACCTGTTCTGAAATGGTTCTATTATAATTTATATATCGCAATATATATCGTTATCGCAAGAGGCTGCAATGTATATCGCAATATGGATTTTAGGCCATATCGCCCATCCCTACCTGTAGCGTTCGTTTAAAAAAATGAAATGTCCACGGGACTACATTTTCAGTATGAGCCCGTGTTGCATTTTTTTAGAGTGGTACAAAATATTTCTATATATATTTTTTCAACTCCTCAAACAGTTTCCACAAAAAAATAAAGAAGCTTTCAACATTGATGATAATCAGAAATGTTTCTTAATCAATAAATCATCATATTAAAGGTGCAGTAGGTGACTGTCTTCAGAAGCATGTTTTGTTGTGCTGGTTGAAAGTCTCTTCACATTCCAATAGTACTGATTAAAGAAAATGATCTAAATGTGTTTATATGTATTTTTATATTCTGGATAAGACATAAAACTAAAAAATGTTCATCCAATTAAATAGCGTCAGGCCGATAATTCACATAATTCTGATAAGTAGCCCAAACTGTCCGTCAGCAAATGCAGATTTGGGCTTCTGTGCATCTCTGTTCACGCAGATCTGCCATCGTGGATGCGTGCCGCGCGTCCATGTGCATACGAGACACATGAGATCACAGCTGTAAAATCAAATGCAGAATCAAAACTTTTACAAATCCTGAATCAAAGGAGTTAGTTTTGCACACTGGAGGAAGGACGACACTATGGCTGAAGGATTTCTATTAGACAGGTAATGTTCTGTTTTAAAACTCTCTCAGAGCTGATGTAGATTGTGTTGTTATGAATGGGTTATATGCACAGAAGTGTTCAGCCACTGAAATCTCTAAGGTGAAAATTTGATGTGTCTATTTTCAGTTTCATAATCGATAATGTAGATTTATATTTAGTTTAACAACAAAACATCAGTAAATAGCGCTATTCCGCCTAGCCTGCTTTACTGAGCTGGAGTTGCTTTTATATTCACATTGGTTCATTTGTGAACAATGACAGCCTGTGACATGCTCACTATATTGTTTACCACTACTCTGAATATTCGCTCTGTAATAGCATATCAGTATTAGGGTTGGGCCGATAGACGATGCCATCGTCCATCGCCGATGGCCGATAGACATCACGATGCTAAGCCGGCATCGCCGATCCTCCGCCCCGGCCCTGTCACAAACCCGCTCGTGAAAAATACACACTCAGGCCCCGTTTACACTAATACAGCTTACTTTTAAAATGGCATTTTAGAACGAAAATGACCCACATCCACACTGGTGTTCTGAACAGCTCTCCGTCCACTGAAAACACACATCACGTGACCACACACACACAGACACAGCCACACACACAAACACACACACACACAGACACCGCCACAGACACACAGACTGTCATGCGCTCGTCTGAGCTCCAGAGAACAGTGTACGTCGGACAGTTTATCAAGGATGTATCGCTGGATCGCGTCTCACTATAGTTGTTAAACGTGATATTTAATTAATCTTGTCTCTATCCAGGGCTTAATTTGTGCCGGAAGCCTGGAACACGCCGGATCCGGCACCTCATTTTACCGATATCCCTCCTCAACCGCCCTCCTCCCCTGTCCGCTGTTCATTTTCATTTCCCCAACCCTCTTCACTTTCGTCCGCGACACCCCCGCGGCCGCTCACTTTCGTCTGCGACACCCCTCCGCCATCCATCGCGGTGGTGGATGAAACTGTAAGCTACAAATAATTAATTCGTTAATTAATTCATTATTCATAAATATTTAATTCACCTCCCCCTATGAAGACGATGCCGTCGTCCATCGCGATGTTTCACATTAGACATCGCACGATGTTAAATTGGTCAACATCGCTCAGTAGTCAGTATGGCTTAGTAATAAGTGTAATTCCTGCACGCCGCTGGCCAAACACTAACTACATTTCTAACTGGCGAATGACATGAAGTAGTGGGTTGTCTGCTGTCTTGCATCCATTCGTGTTTCAGGAGGCGTGGCTTTGGACGGCAGGAGTGGAGCTGTGTGTTGAAGATATTAAGCTAAGCGGTTAGCATTTTGGCAGATCACCTACTGCACCTTTAAAATGATGTTATTGAATTATGAATTATTATTATAATATTTTTTTCACATACTGTGAAAGAGAAACTCACCTTGATTTTATTTATGGAAGTTTGTTTTTTGCAGAATAAAATAAAATATAATAAAAATAAAATAAAGTAAAAAAGTAAAATAAAATAATAGTAAAAATTCATTCATTCTTTTTCTTTTTTGGCTAAGTCTCTTTGGGGTCGCCACAGCGGAATGAACCGCCAACTTATCCAGCATATGTTTTACGCAGCGGATGCCCTTCCAGCCGCAACCTATCACTGGAAAATATCCATACACACTCATTCACACACACTCTCATACACTATGGTCAATTTTAGCATACCCAATTCCCCTATACCACATGTGTTTGGACTGTGGGGGAAACCGGAGCACCCAGAGGAAACCCACGCCAACACGGGGAGAACATGCAAACTCCACACAGAAACGCGAACGTGCAGCCCACTGCGCGATCGCGTCACCCAATAATAATAATAATATTAAAATAATAGATAATAAAAAACAATTCTGATGTTCTTTCTTGCAATTAAAGTTGTGAACTCACAATTGAGGAAAATCATAAGTGCAAGATAGATATTTTTATTTTATACATATTTAAATGTATTTTTAACCAATTTAAATGCTTAAAATTTAAAACATTTTTCAATTTAATTAATTATTGAATAAATCTAGCATTTTAAATTTTGTGTTCCCATAATTGTGACTTTTCTCTTAAATGGATAGTTCACCTACAAATAAAACTTTACTCTATTTTTTACTCTCCCTTAAGTGATTACAAACCTTTATGAGTTTCTTTCTTCTGTTGAACACAAAAAAAGATATTTTGCAGAATGCTAAAAACCTTTTACCATTGACTTCCATAGTAGGAAAAACTAATAGAAGTCAATGGTTACAGCATTTTTAAAAATATCTTCCTTTGTGTTCTACAATTCAATTCAATTCAATTCAATTCAATTTCAATTCAATTCATCTTTATTTGTATAGCGCTTATACAATGTAGATTGTGTCAAAGCAGCTTCACATGGAAGATTATAGTGAATTGAAACAGTGTCAGTCCAGTTTTCAGAGTTTAAGTTCAGTTCAGTTTAGCTCAGTTCAGTGTGGGTTAATAATCACTACTGAGAGTCCAAACACTGAAGCGCAAATCCATCGATGCGCAGCTCTACAGATCCCGAACCATGCAAGCCAGTGGCGACAGCGGCGAGTAAAAAACTTCACCAATTGGCGAAAGTGAAGATTTAAAAAACTACAGAAGAAAGAAACTCATAAAGGTTTAAAACAAGTAAATGATGACAGAATTGACGAAAGATAATGATGCATCTTGAACACAAAAGAAGATATTTTGAAGCATGCTGAAAACCTGTAACCATTGACTTCTATAGTCGGAAAATCAAATACTTTGGAGGTCAATGGTTACAAGTTTTCAGGTTTCTATTTTTGGGTGAACTATATCTCTTTAAATTAAAGAGGAAATGTGATAATCACAGTTATAGATTTTAAATTTTGTTCATCTACTGGTGTAAACAAGCTTCTGTACAGAACAAATTTTCTTTTAAAAACATTATAAACCAGGGTCTCCACAGGGTCTTAAAGTCTTAAAAGTTGAAGTTGACTATTTGAAGGCCCTTAAAAAGTATTAAAAAGTCTTAAATGCTACACAGGATGCTGTGTAGTTTATGAAATCAATGAAATCCTGCTCGATTTGACATCATGCTGCTTACTGCAGTAACCAACACCATTATTTCTGCAGTTCTATATAGGCGCCAACCTGCTGAATTAGCTAGATTTAATAGATTTTAATTCAGTATATGAATAATGTTTTAGTTTTGGATTCATTTCTTACCTTAATACTTAGTAAATATACTGTAAGTTAAAATCTCGCCTGTGTTTCTGGTTGAAAAGTGGTTATAAGGTCTTAAAATGTATGGAAAGAGTCTTAAAAAGGTCTTAAACTCTCTGATTCCTGTATATACTCTGAAAACATACGTCTTTTAAAAGCAGTGCATGTTAATGTGTAATGGCTTTTCTATCAGGATATGATGCAAGAACGGTCCAGTTCCAATAATGACATGGTGGTGTCTCATTCACATATCAGTGTTTATCAATCCCAGTTTGCCCCAATAGCTGTAAAACGCATCTGCTTCATATCAGTCAGCAACTATTTCACAGTCAAACTTTACTGCTGTTATAAAAGCATTGAGGGCAGTGATAGATTGTACAGTAGACTTTGTAGCCTCTTAAATGGACCACAGCGCTGTTTAGATATCGTATATTTATATGATATTGTGTCCTGTTTTTGGCGCATTAGTCTGAAATGAGATTGCATTAGAGTTTGAACGATGTCTCTCGGATGTCAATCCACTTTTCTGCATTTCCTCACTGATCGTCTTGTTTTGACAAGAAAAACTCGGTAGCGTTTCCAGGATGTGCTGTTCATAGAGGTCATCTGCTGTTCACATCTACATGACTGCAATTAGACTTCATTAGGAATGATGGGATACTCCTGGGACTGCTGAATGTTCTGGATAGCATGCTATTTATACTGTTCTAACACTGTGCAAATTGGTCTACATATGTGTTACTAGTGCCGCCCCACAATGTAGATACATATTTTGTTGCAAATTATATTATATTATATTATATTATATTATATTATATTATAAAGAGATGTTTCACTTTATTTTGTGGTGCTTATTCAGAAGGTAAAATAAGTAAATGTAACAAATTATAAATAAATAATTAAAATTAATACAATAAAAATAAGGCAAAATATGATAGACATTAAAACAAACTAATAATATGAATTTTATTAAATTGATACAATTCAATTATAATTATTAATAATGCAAAATATATTATATTATATTATATTATATTATATTATATTATATTATATTATATTATATTATATTATATTATATTTATTATATTATATTTATTATATTATGTTATATTATATTTATTATATTATATTTATTATATTATGTTATATTATATTTATTATATTATATTATATTATGTTATATTATATTTATTATATTATATTATATTATATTATATTATATTATATTATATTATATTATATTATATTATATTATATTATATTATATTAAACTATTTAATATAATATAGAGATGTTTCCCTTTATCTTGTGGTGCTTTTTCAGAAAAAAAAAATAAAACAAAAGGGAATAAAAAAGCAAAGTAAATAATTAAAGATATTATATAAATAAATAAAAAATATTAATTAATTAATAAATATAATAAAGTATAAAAACAAATAAATAAAATATCAATTTTATTAAATATATCCAATTTAATTAATAATAAAACTAATAAAACAAATAATAAATATTAAAATAAAAAAGTGCAAAAATTGAAAGTGCTAAAATAATTTGCCCTCCCAAAATTTATCCATGTTGAAAATTATTTAATATAGCTTATATTATTATATTATATTATTCTATATTATATTATATTGTATTGTATTGTATTGTATCATATATTATATTGTATTAAACTATTTAATAGAGATGTTTCCCTTTGTCTTGTTGTGCTTTTTAGAAAATTAAAAAAGGAATAAAAAAGCAAAGTAAATAATTTATAAGTAAATTTAATTAATAATAAAACTAATAAAACAAATAATAAATATTAAAATAAAAAAGTGCAAAAATTGAAAGTGCTAAAATAATTTGCCCTCCCAAAATTTATCCATGTTGAAAATTATTTAATATAGCATATATTATTATATTATATTATTCTATATTATATTATATTATATTATATTGTATTGTATTGTATCATATATTATATTGTATTAAACTATTTAATAGAGATGTTTCCCTTTGTCTTGTTGTGCTTTTTAGAAAATTAAAAAAGGAATAAAAAAGCAAAGTAAATAAATATAAGAAAAAATATATAAATCAATAAATAAATTAAATAATGAATTAATACAATAATAATGAGCTTAAAATATAATAAAGTATAAAAACAAACAAATAAAATCTCAATTTTATTAATAAATCCAGTTTGGATCTATTGGCAAAGTGCAAAAATGAGCAGCTGTATTAGAAGTGCTAAAATTATTTGCCTTTCCACAGTGCAGATGCATATTTATCCACCTTGAAAACTATTTAATACTGCATATATTATATTATATTATATTATATTATATTATATTATATTATATTATATTATATTATATTATATTATGTTATGTTATGTTATATTATATTATATTATATTATATTATATTATATTAAACAATTTAAAATAATATATAGACATGTTTCCTTTTGTGGTGCTTATTTAGAAAGCAAAATAAAATAAACAAAAGAGAATAACAAATCAAAGTAAATAAAAATAACAAAATTTAGACAATACAGCAAAATACAATAAAACATAGGTTAAATATGATAAAGTATAAAAACAAACAAATAAATATGAATTTTAATAAATCGATCCAATATAATTAGAATTATTTTTAAAGAATTATACAAAAAAATAAAAAATAAATCATAAAAAAACTGATTTTAAGAAATCAAGTGCAAAAATGGGTAGAAACTAATGTAACAATGTAACTTGATACTTTTGCTTCTGACTTTTATCTTAGATTTGTGGCCAAAAATTACTTTTTTTTACTTTATTTTGCTGTGAAAATACACACGAATCCGGTCTCTTTTTTTTAAAATCAAATGACCGATGAATTAGTTTGACTGGACTGTTTTACTTCCTTGTAAAAATGCTGATGATGTTTATTTTGTGATCCTAACTCTACATCATTATATGGTTGGTTGCAATTCATTATGGACATTTAGCATCTTTTCCCCAGCTGTCCATAAGCCATTAGAGCCGTTTCAATCATTACGCTCACTTACTGTGGATTGTGGTAGTGAGCTAGTGCACAGACTAGTGGTGGATATTTGCAATGGATGACAGAGACCTAAATAGTGTTGACATTTTATTTGAATAAATGTTAGTAAACGCACACCATGAGGTTTAATGACAGTAAGTTTGTGCTTATTGTAAGCAATGGAATGTACATGAAGAGTATTAAAGACGTTCATGAACAGCTGCCCTGGTGAATTCCTGTAAAACATTGCCTTTGTCTGTCAGCTCATGTCGTGTCTTCAGGTTTATTGGCAGTAAAGGTCATAATTCATTCGGGCAGCCAGTTTAGTTCCAGCTAGTTTGGCTTGGTAGAGCTCATCCATCTGCTTACTCTGAGCATCAGAGAAATGATTCTTCCAGTCGCCCACCTCGCCTGTTCAAGAGAAAACACAAAACATATGACTGATAAAGCACAAAAAGAAATCCTGTTATTATAAACCATGCCATGCAAACACAACAAAAATAAGAGGTTGTTTGATTGATTGATTGACAGCTTATGTGTTTGACAGCTAGAGTGATTGACAGCTTGAGTGAAGGTTTGTTGTGATTGACAGCATGAGTGATTGACTGTTTGAGTGATAGTGATTGACAGCTTGTGTGATTGACAGTTTGAGTGATTGACAGCTTGTCTGATTGACAGCTTGTCTGATTGACAGATTGAGTGATTGACAGTTTCAAAGTTTGACAGCTAGAGTGATTGACACCTTCAGTGATTGACAGCTTGACTGATTGACAACTTGACTGATTAACTAGAGTGATTGAAAGTTTGTGTGATTGACAGCTTGAGTGATTGACTGTTTGAGTGATTGACTGTTTGAGTGATTGACAGTTTGTGTGATTGACTGCTTCAGTGATTGACAGCTTGTCTGATTGACAGATTGAGTGATTGAATGATTGACAGTTTGTGTAATTGACAGTTTGAGTGATTGACAGCTTGTCTGATTGACAGATTGAGTGATTGACAGCTTCAAAGTTTGACAGCTAGAGTGATTGACACCTTCAGTGATTGACAACTTGACTGATTAACTAGAGTGATTGAAAGTTTGTGTGATTGACAGCATGAGTGATTGACTGTTTGAGTGATAGTGATTGACAGCTTGTGTGATTGAAAGTTTGAGTGATTGACAGTTTGTGTGATTGACTGCTTCAGTGATTGACAGCTTGTCTGATTGACAGATTGAGTGATTGAAAGTTTGAATGATTGACAGTTTGTGTAATTGACAGTTTGAGTGATTGACAGCTTGTCTGATTGACAGATTGAGTGATTGACAGCTTCAAAGTTTGACAGCTAGAGTGATTGACACCTTCAGTGATTGACAACTTGACTGATTAACTAGAGTGATTGAAAGTTTGTGTGATTGACAGCATGAGTGATTGACTGTTTGGGTGATGGTGATTGACAGCTTGAGTGATTGACAGATTCAAAGTTTGACAGCTAGAGTGATTGACAGCTAGTGTGATTGACACCTTCAGTGATTGACAGGTTGACTGATTGAAAGCTGGAGTGATTGACAGCTTGAGTGATTAGCAGCTTGAGTGATTGACAGGTTGAGTGATTGACAGCTTGAGTGATCGACAGTGTCGGTGATTGACAGCTTGAGTGATTGACAGCTTGAGTGATTGACAGCTTGGGTGATTGACAGCTTGAGTGATTGACAGCTTGAGTAATTGACAGCTTGAGTGATTGACAGCTTGACTGATTGACAGCTTGAGTGATTGACAGTGTAGGTGATTGACAGTGTCGGTGATTGACAGCTTGAGTGATTGACTGCTTGAGTGATTGACAGTGTCGGTGATTGACAGCTTAAGTGATTGACAGTGTCGGTGATTGACAGCTTGAGTGATTGACAGCTTGAGTAATTGACAGCTTGAGTGATTGACAGTGTCGGTGATTGACAGCTTAAGTGATTGACAGTGTCATTGATTGACAGCTTAAGTGATTGACAGTGTCATTGATTGACAGCTTAAGTGATTGACAGTGTCGGTGATTGACAGCTTGAGTGATTGACAACTTGAGTGATTGACAGTGTCTGTGATTGACAGCTTAAGTGATTAACAGTGTCGGTGATTGACAGCTTGAGTGATTGACAGCTTGTGTGGTTGACTTTTGTGGGATCTTTTACCTTTTCTGAAAAACATGCTGCCAAAGTTGCCGTGGGATTTCTGTGAGTTCTCCACCATAGCGCTGAAGGTGCTCTGTCCAGCGATGCTGCTGACCTGCTCTTCTGTCAGAGGAAGACTGAAGAACTCCGAAATCTTCTTCACTCCTTCTGGAAGATTCTGGAGGAGCAGCCGAAATGTGTTTAAAGCTCAAGAGATGCACATTCACCACTGCAGTTTTTAAAGTCACACTGTAAAAAAATCTAAGGTAAAAAACTGGCAGCTATGGTATACCATATTTCTTTAATTGATAGTGTTATACAGCAGTGTTTTGAAGTGCTTTAATTTACACATTGCAGTTTTGTTACACAGACAAAAACAACCATAAGCATGTGGTGATGAGAAAGTCATATTATGAACTAAAGCTCATATCAAACCAATTTTTCCACAAGAGAAACACTGATTATAAAGAAGAGGCTCTGTGTCATTCACACAACTGCTAAACATCACCATAATTACACGTGACACTGAAGTAATGCAGTAAACATTATTTATTACAATTAAATGTAACCTAAAACTCTACTGGTCATAACTGATGGGACAAAACTAACAAAAGGACCATAACAATGTCAATAAAAAACATTAAAAATGAATCGTCATACAGGGATTTTTTTACTGTATGGTTATTCAGCGTATATACACTTCTCAAAAAAATAAAGGGAACACTATAAAAACACATCCTAGATCTGAATGAATGAAATATTCTTATTAAATACTTTCTTCTTTACATAGTTGAATGTGCTGACAACAAAATCACACAAAAATATCAATACAAAATTAACTCATGGAGGTCTGGACTGAAGTGGAAAAGCACACGTTGATGTAATGTCTTTAAAACAAGTCAGAATGAGGCTCAGTATGACCTGTATGACCTTCCTACACTCTCAGAAATAAAGGTACATGAGCTGTCACTAGGGCAGTACCTTTTCAAAAGGTACATATTTGTACCCAAATAGTCCACAGTGGTACCTAAAAGGTGCATATTAGTACCCAAATGTACCTAAAAAGTACCTTTGAGATACCACTATGGACCCTTCAGGTACAAATATGTACCTTTAAAAGGTACTGCCCCATTGATAGCTCATGTACCTTTATTTCTGAGAGTGTACATGCTCCCGATGAGGTGGCGGATGGTCTGCTGAGGGATCTCCTCCCAGACCTGGACTAAAGCATCAGTCTGGCATTAGTGGATGGAGCGAGACGTGATGTCACAGTTGTGCTCAATTGGGGAACGAGTGGGCCAGTCCACAGCATCAGTGCCTTCGTCTTGCAGGAACTGCTGACACACTCCAGCCACATGTGGTCTTGCATTAGGAGGAACCCAGGGCCAACTGCACCGGCATATGGTCTCAGAGGGGGTCTTAGGTAGGGTTGGGTCGATAGACTATGCCATCTTCCATCGCCGATGGCCGATAGACTCACGATGCTGAGCCAGCATCGAGATCCATCGCCCCTCTCCACATTTATATTGATATATAACTTATTATTTGCATGTCATCTTAATAGCAATAACAGTCTTTTCATGAGCTGTGTTAAATTTTACATATAGCTGCCGCTTGCACGGCTGACAGCATGGTGAGGATTAAATGAAGGATTATACAGTACCTCTCGCGCTTAAAATGTGTAGATTCAGTGGCAAATGCTGTTACCTGCAAACCCCGTCCCACAGACTTTACAGTGAATGGCTTTAGTTATTTTCATAGCGGACTTGAAGCCACTGGAAGTCTTTTATCTGCTCTTGGAAAAGTGTAAATGGTGGATTAACATTCAGCACATGATCACTAATAAGATGTGCCATTATTAGTAACTTTCTAAAACTAAATCTGTCAGTGTTTTTTCATTCTCTCATCTTCTGCCTTCACATTTTCGCGGTTGTAGCTCCTGTCATGTGAAGGCAGAAGGCATTGACTGAGTGATTGACAGCTGATATTAACCAATCCATTCACGTTCAGTTCTAGAGCAGTGGGCCAATAAGAAGAGCACAAAGGCGGGGCAAGCATTGCAGGCTTTTTTTGTACTTCAGCAAGTTCACATAACACATAAATGTCTCCTAAATCCGCGGTGAAGATTTAGCAGTGAAAACAGGTCGCACGGCAACAATTTATGCACTGCACTAATGCTTCCAAATATATTTTAGGTCGCATAAAGTTTCGGCCGCATATGCGACCAAAATAATCGAGCCCTAGCATCTTTACTTGTTATTATTTCCTCATAATATTATTAAAATAAGGAAGTTATCATCAATCACAATACAAATTACAGTGAACTCCAAATGAACTCTCGTCTCCTCCACCAACTGTGGGAAAAAGCCATTATACCGACACAAATCACTCCGCTTATTCATGCCAGAGTCCCGTGGAAAAAGGTGATTGACAGGTCAAGGTTTCCGCTACATTCATTCATCCGTGGCGGGCCGCCACGCCAAAATTCATCCCGCCATGGCTACATTACAACTTCTCATTTAAAACATTTAGTCGTGTTTTTTATAGCGGATTATTATCGCACCAAAACATATTAGAGGTAAACATCGCAAACTTTTCTGTAACCGTAGTAGTGCTGTGCGCTATTTGTTCAAGGTGACATGCTGACTGACTCTCTGACAGACTGACTGACAGGTGCGTGAGTCTAGCAAACACGGCGTAGCTTTCAGTTTAGATGAACACAGTTTCCATAAGTATAATTTATTGATAAAGGTCAATGGCTCTGCATACAATGACTTTATCTTTCTGGAGTTTATAGCCGTTTCACTTTACTTCAGGACGCGTTAATGTCGGAAAACGCACAAAAACACACTAAATCGCGCTTCAGCAGCGCTTACTGGAGAGCGCACAAGATCTGCACTTGAACGTGTAAATTTGAGTGCGTGCAAGAAGTTCTGTGCACGAACAGAGGAAATCGGCGCGCAAGCAAAGAGATTCGCATGCTCGTATTACATGAATGCTATCTCGACTCGTAATACTGCGTGTAATATTTGTCTTTGAAATAGTTGGCAGATCTGTGTAAAGTCCTGCCGCCACCGCTGGAAAAAATCCTAGAGGAAACACTGCAGGTGATAATTTGTGTGTAACTTTATTTATTTTTGATTTGCTTATGGGTAAAGCAAAGACCATGTGGGTCAGGTAGTGAAAACGGTAGGCTACAATGAATTAATTCGTTATGGATTAATTGATATTTAACAACAACCTCCCCCACCCCCGCCTACGTCAACGATGCCATCGTCCATCGCGATGTTTCACATTAGACATCGTACGATGCCAAATTGGTCAACATCGCCCAACCCTAGTCTTAGAATCTCATCTCGGTACCTCAGGCTACCTCTGTGCAGCCCTCCAAAGAAATGCCACCCCACACCATTACTGAACCGCTGCTAAACCAGTCATGCTGGAGGATCTTGCCGGCAACAGAATGTTTTCCACGGCGTCACCAGACTCTGTCACGTCTGTCACATGTGCTCAGTGTGAACCTGCTTTTATCTGTGAAGAGCACAGCTGAATTTGACAATTTTGGTGTTCTCTGGCAAATGCCAAATGTCCTGCATGGTGTTGGGCAGTAAGCCTAACCCCGACCTGTGGACGTTGGCCCATGCACATTTGTGGCCTGCTGGAGGTCATCCATGCTCTGGACACATCGCTGACAGACACAGCAAACCTTCTTGCCCCAGCTCAGTAGAGTGAAAGCACCGCCAGCATTCAAATGTGACCAAAACATCGTCCAGAAAGCATAGGAACTGAGAAGTGGTCTGTGGTCACCACCTGCAGAACCACTCCTTTATTGGGGGCGTATTGCTAATTGCCTATAATTTTTACCAACAGCATGTGAAATCGATTGTCAAGTTACATTGTGTTAAGTGTTGCCTTTATTTTCTTTGAGCAGTGTATTATTGAAACTTAAGGCCCGTGCACACTGAGACGTTTTTTGCTCGCGTTTTCCGTCGACGTTTAACGCCTCATGACTTAATAAAGGACGTCAATGTTATCGTGCACACCAACGCGCATAACGGCAGGCGCAAAAGCGTGCCGTGTCAAAACCTTCTCCACCAATCAGATTGCCACTTTTGTTCACGTGCACAGAGCTGCTGAAGTTACAGTGAACAGCACTTGGAGGCCCTCAAGCGCAAAGCTGTCAATGCGAGTGACATTGAAGAAGATGCCCAGAGGCGATATGAACGTGGAGCTGCTTATTGCACTGGTGAACAATAATCATTTCTTCATCACTAGAGCTGGAGCTGCTGCTTGAACCATCCATAACAACAAGCGTGTCAACTTTGTCTTCTTCTTCTGTGTTACAAGCGGGTGTCGGAAGCTTAAAGTTGTGTAGCGCCATCTAACGTCAAGGAGTGATTTTGCATACTCTTCTGCTCGACGCCTGTAAAAATCGCTTGGGTTTGAATTCGGAAAAACGTCTTAAAAAACGCTGACGATAAACGCAAACGAAAAGCGTCCCAGTGTGTACGAGCCTTTACTGTTAACCAGGTTGGTATTTTCATTATAGCATTTTAACTTTATTAATGTTATACACGTATTGTAAGTGATTTGTCAGTGCAAGAGTCCTTTTGCGTGCACAAATACAGTCCTATCGTCTTGTAAGACTAATGACATTACAGACAATTAAAGTACCTGTTTGAGATCCTCATACATCACGATCATTACGTTCGGGTCGTCTATCCGTTTCTCCCAGGCAAGAGCGTGATCAAAATAAGAGCCCCAGCTAACTGAGAAACAGACATGCATATCCAAATATTAAAATAATATTCATCTGTCATGTTTTTATGGCTCATAGTCATGTTTTCCTCACCATCACCAGTCATGAAGTCAGAGAAGAACTTGTCCCAGGACTCAGCATTGGGCAGCAGCGGGTTTTTATTCATGAAATGGTAATATGAGACAAGTGTGTCTTTCGGGTTTCTGAACACCACCAGAATCTGAGGAGATGGGGGGAATTAGAGAGTTATATTATATTTTATGTATTTTTTCAAAATTATATAACAAATATACAATAAATATATACTAGCCACTCGCCGTTTTCACTAGCCACAATTTTCTTGTTGGGAAAATAACCTGTCCTGGCTAATGCTGCGTTCACACCAGACGCGGAAGAAGCGTCAAGCGCGAGTGATTTACATGTTAAGTCAATGCAAACGCGCGAATAGGCATCCTGCGGCGCGATACACGCGAATGGCGCGGCGCGAATGACGCAAATTGTGCGAATGGCGCGACGCGGATGGCGCGATACGTGCCGATGGCGTGGGTGCGAATTGAGCGTTTTGCGCGTTTGACGCACAAATCGCGCAAATCGCTCGAGTTCGAAAATCTGAATTTCTGCGGACATTCGCGCCGCCTTAACCAATCAGGAGCTTGCTCTTGTGGGGGCATGATTGTGATGTAGCACCTGTTGTTGGTGTCCGGGGGAAATCCTCCAGCCGACACCGACAACAGTTCATCAAAATGGGCTTGGCTCAGTCAGAAGCACCGCTGAAAGCCTCCATCATCCAGGTTAAGTTTCTGGAGGAGTTATGAGCTCACAGAGCTGGGTGCACCTCTGAAAGTATCTAGTGGACTCAGACACTTTTCCAAACGTATTGACGCTGTTTTACAGCCTTCATAAAGCACATAAACACAGGTATTTTATCAATAAAATCCATGTTAGCCATTTAGCAACGAAGCTACAGTCACCGGGCAGACAGAAGCCCTGCCCATGACATGAATCCGCGTCTGTTCTGAAGTGAATTTGACGCGCGAATAAAGCGGAGTCTGACGCGCGAATGAAGCGAGTAAACTCAAATGTTCCCGCGTCTATTTACTCGCGAATAGCGCGATTTAGCCGCGCGTTCCACGTCTGGTGTGAACACAGCATTAAAGTCCCAGATCAGCAGTTAACTACACATAAACGGGGAGTAATCTCCCATCAAAGCAGTGTTATTGTAAAAAAATATAATTAAACCATATTAACAAAAATAACTAAGCAAAAGAAAGGAGGTGAAACATACCGTGTTTGATAATGAAAGGATAATCACGCACACAGTTAATATAGGCCTGTTAATAATTCAAATGAAAGCAGTGACCGCTGCTGCTTACAAAAGAATATGTGCAATTTTATTTTAAATCTTGAGCTCTTGAAAGCAGCAGGACTGTGGGTGCACGATCATCGCTCTTTGTCTATTTCAAAGGGAACCGATCCCACCAGTTGCGCTTTCTCTAGGCATGGTGACGGTTGCTTCGCGCAAGTAAACGGGAGCGTGCACGCTTTTTAACAGTCGCGCGCGTCACATCACCTGTGCTTGCGAGTGATCATCCTCTCGTTCGGTATTATTTTTGTCAGTCGTGCTGCTTCTCGATTCTAAGATCACATTTGCACGAATATTGGGCTATGCTTATTTTCAAACCCTGCTTTTTTAATTTAAAAATGATTTCCAACCAGCCAAAGTGGCTAGTGTAGGTGTCTGTCTAACCCGCCAGAGCTGTAATCTACCCGCTTTTGGCGGGTTGGCGGGCGTTAATGTAAAGTCCTAAATATAATGAATATAAAAATGTAGCTTTTTAATGGAATCTCCTATGCTCACTATTTAATAAATAAAGTAAGTAACAACAATATGGTGTAATATTTTATAGTTCAAAATATCTGTTTTCTATTTGAATAATTTGTAAAATGTCATTTATTTATGTGATTCAAATCTGAATTTTCAGCATCATGCATGGATGACGTGTTTAGCACTTGCAGATCTTGTATGCTCTTTATGTAGCGTCACATGATTTGATCTCATAGATGTGACTCAAAGTTCAATCTCGTTGCTACTGACCTTTGGTTTCTTAGTAAAGAAAGTAGCAGGCATGTTGTCAGGGTGTAGATGAGTTCCCAGAAGCCTCCGTGGAGGCATTTCCGCCAGTTTCTGTAAAACAAACAGTGCAGAACTGTAATATTACACGTGCTGTGATGTTTTGTGTGTGTGCAGGGTAAATATGGGTTGTTTGTGCTGTTTCTGACCTCTTGAACATCTGGAGGTAGAAACTCGACCAGAGGAGGCCTTTCAGGAGGTTTCTCATCTTTACCAGTGGAAGCGTTCACGATTTTACGCAAGACCGCCACCATCCAGTTAAACCCTGTTAGAAATCAATCACAGAGGCATTTAGGTTAATAAAGTAAGAGCAGCAAAATGAGGAGTGAGACTTGTCAAGTATGGTTTTACCCATACTCAAAATTGGTCCAAAAAAGTGCACACACACATTTTGAGTGAGGAGTGAGAGCATACACACACACAAACACACACAGTGTGCAGCTATTGCTTCCAGCACAAAGGGAGCAATTAGGAGTTTAATGTCTTGCTCAGAGGTACCTCAGCTGGGTATCGAAGGTTGAGTGCGGTTTATTCCCTTCCCCCTCAACTTTATTTTCGATTACCTTTCCGACAACCTTTTCATTACAAATCCAACTTTCTAACCATAGATATTTACATCAGATGTCGCCTACGCTGTTGTTGTCTATTGGAAGGATTGCGTCAATAGAGCCATTTTAGTACAGGGTAGCGCTTCTTTGAAATGAATGTGAGACCAAGGTGCAGTGGAGGACTGGCTATCTAGAGCCATAGATATATACACATATACACATATATCTATGATCGGGAGTTTTCCCGCTGGTCAGTACGCAAATATTTTTTTAAATTACGAAATTTATAATTTTACGTCACTTTTCTATATTGATGGATCAGTGACCGCATGGGCATTGCTGACAGTGTGTGTGTTTGTGTGCATGGAGATATTATCCTCCCTCCCTGTTAAATTTGGTATAATCCGTGTCCTGAAACACACCCCCTCTCCCGCTTTCACTTCTCATTCTAACGGAGGGAGCGATTCGATTGTGAATGAATCTCCGTTATGAACAACTCGTTCACTTAGCCGACAATAATACACGTTTCTGGCACCGCAGGGTCTTGTTGTCATATTTCATTTACGTTGTTTGCTGATTTTATTCACAAAACTAGCATAAGCCTAGTATTTAGTGCGAGTTGGTGCTATGATTAGTGCAGTAAGAGACTGTATTATCATCAATACTTGTTTCGCACAAAAGTCTGTAACATACAAAATGGAAAAAAACGCAATCTTATCTATGAAATGTTTTGCCTTTATGCTTTGTTTTCTTTGTTTGCTCGTTACTACATCGTACACAGCACTAAAAGTCCAGCATCTTCACATTGCCTTTAGTCTTGACCTATCCGCTTGTTAAGTGTGATGTCATGCGAAGCGACTTCCGGGTCCAAATGCTCTATCAAACTGTATGAGGAGACTCATCAAATGGTAATAATAAATAGGGGTGTCAAAATTAATCGTTTCTTCAGTGCACCGCGATGCAGATGGGGACAATTCGATATTGGTTCAGTAATAGATCATAACCGGTTATTAAGCACTGACGTTATGTATCCCCTATGCGCGATGTCGCGGTAGAATACTATGGCGAAGGAGGCGAGGGTGAGTAAATAAAACACTGCTACTACTTAAAAAGCAGATCTTTCACTGACACTGAGGAATGGTAAAGCACAAGCCGCTATTTCACTACTAGGGAGAAATGCTGTAAAACTCTCTCTCTCTCTCTCTCTCTCTCTCTCTCTCTCTCCCACACACACACACACACACACACTTTGGGCATTTGACCCGCTGGCATGTTCGTGAGGTAAATTTCCCTCCTCTCGGCTGTTTGTGGATCGAGACAGACGCGTGCCTGTGGTGCGAGTTTATTGTATTGTATTTATTCTATTACGGATTACCTGATAACCGCGTATTATGCGCATATAGACTGACCCGCAGCTGTTTTTCCTGTGTCACTCATGGGTGAACAGCGCTTTCGTTTCTAAAGCCAAGTGCAGCCCTTTCTGTTGAGCGGGTGAAGACAATGACCAATCATAGGGGTGTAAGAACTTTCCAGCGCTCAAAAAGCAAGCGAGATAATATTTACATTAGTTTATTTGTTATGAAACTGTTATGAATGCTCGTGCTGTCTTCTGAGCATGCATTGGAATTTTCATTCACAAAGAGTGGTTTTTTGAGCAGGTAAAATTAAAGGTACAGTTCATATATCTGACTGCTTGTAATAAAGGACAAAATTGTATTACAAGTAATATATAAATATAAACATATTTATAGATTTTAATAAAAAAAAATTCTTGTGTTGTCTAATTATACAAATCTAATTATGTATGGAAAGCATCGTCAATGCACCGTGATGCACCGAGATATCGAATTGAACCGAATCGATGGCATGATAACCGTAACCGAACCGAACCGTGAGACCAGTGTAGGTTCACACCCCTAATAATAAACATTTACAAATCGATATAATGCTTTCGAAAATCACGATATATATATCCATGCCTAATATCCGATGGCCAGAAAGTGATTGGTTTTTTATACATTGTTAAAATTTTGGTAATTGTGGTGCAGCAAGCCCAGAGACTGATGTGTACACCATGATTTTATATAAAATTCACTTTAATGTGTGATAGGACCATAAATGATTATTTTCTCAATTCTAATGAGTAGCGGCTTGGACCAGGAAACAACTTAACAAGCGGATGGTCTTGACTAGTGCGGTTGAATGACTTTTGTTCTGGGAGCACTGTACAAATATGGCAGCTAACCATTAGGAAATGTTAAATATGTTGCTCCGGATACATTTTGTCGCACATTTCAAATTGTCACTTTCGAGACAATGCAAAGCTGTCCTGAGTGAAACGTTTGTAAAAATACATCATAAATCTTAAATTCATAAGCACACAAGTTCAGTCCAGTGCAGCGATTTTAATTGACTGTAATGAATGCACAGAACTCCGCCACTCTTTTGTGTCCAGTGTTGCAGTGTGTGTGAGTTGAGCATGACTTGACAATGTAAGAATTGTAAACATGTCATGCATTCCAAAGCATCAGATTGCACGAGTCTGTTTTCTTGATTGGTGTCTTTTTAAATAGTTTTGTTTTACCATTCTAATGTAAAAAAAGTTCAATAGAATTTAGTTTTTGAGCATAAATTGCGACACCACATTATTCAAATAGTCAAATTCTATGCAATTGTTGGTAAATTCAGTTGAGTGCACCAATGTACAGCAGGGCTATTATAGTTAACCATGAGGGATTGTTTCCACAGCACTGCTTTCCACTCAAAACGGATTGCTTTGCATGTTTTAGTCATTCATTTACATGACAACAGTGCTTTGTGGGCATGAAAAGCAAACTAACTTTTCAGGATTCCTCTTTATCTTTAACTTGAATGAAAATGGGAAAAATAAACACACATACACTAACACACACTCACACATAAACAAATACACACTCGCATGCATACCTATACAGACACCCATGCATCCACACAAAAACACGCACTCACAATCAAGAATGCAGTCACAAACTCACACAAACATGCACACTCACTGTCTGACTGATGAGGCACATACACAAACACACACATATACACAATCTCAAACAAAAATGCAGAGTCACGCAGACACGCACACTCAGTGTCAGTCTGTCAGACTGATGACACGCACGCACACACACAAACACACCCACACCCCCTCCCCCACATCTAGTTTTCCTGAAAAGCTGGTTTTGGCAGTTCATGGAGCTCAGCTTCTGTTCTGTTGAACTCAGTGTCCAGCTCTGTGCTCTCTGTGAGAGCTTCTTGAACTACTTCAGTGACAAAATGACAGTTTTAAGGTCAAAATTGAGCTTATCTGGGGCTTCAGTGGATCTCTCAAACTGCCATCTCCCAGTATCTGTTTTCACTACTTTTTCTCCTGTTACTTTAGGGTATCTGGAGTCTGTAATTTCAAAATTAAAACCCACCTTTGGCCCTGGTGAAATTTTCCACCCTCGATTTTATACCTCACTCTTTGCATCTATGGGCCCGGTCTTGCTCACTGTTATTAACAAGTGCCTTACAACCGGTATTTTGCCGGCCAGTCTAAAGACTGCTACTGTCACACCTTTGCTCAAGAAGGCCTCACTAAATCCATCTGATCTCAAAAATTTTAGACCCATTTCCTCCTTACCTTTCATCTCAAAAATTGTAGAAAAAATTGTTCTTAATCAGTTACAATCTTTTCTATCCCAGAATGGTATCGCTGAGCCTTTTCAATCTGGCTTTAGGCCGGCTCATAGCACTGAATCCGCCCTATTAAGAGTTCTGAATCTCCTCACTGACGCTGGTAATCATGTGGCCTTAATTTTGCTGGATTTATCTGCAGCCTTCGATACCATTGACCACTCTGTGTTAGTATCTTGGCTAGAGTCCTGGGTTGGGCTGAGGGGCACAGTGCTGAAATGGTTTAAATCATACATCTCCGACAGGAAGTTTTCGGTCAAAATTGGTAACTTTTCCTCCTCCATGGCACCGTTAATGTGTGGTCTTTCCCAAGGCTCGATTTTAGCACCTTCACTCTTCTATTTTTAGGAAATATGGCCTGCACTTTCATCTCTATGCAGATGACACACAAATCTATTTGTCACTCAAAAAGGAAAATGAGTCCTCTGCTGTGAACTCCCTGTCACTGTGCCTGGAGGAGGTAAAAGCATGGCTTTCTGAGAATTTTTTATTTTTAAATGAGGAGAAGACTGAGGTTATTATATTTGGGCCCAATGATTTATCAGACTGTAAACGCCCCAGGTTGGGCAACCTGGAGGAGTTTAGATCACCCCAGGTACGCAACCTGGGCATAACATTAGACCAGAACTTAAAATTTGATAAACATATCTCAAATGGGGTTGGAAATAGTTTCTACCAACTCCGCCTTCTTTCCAAAATGAAATCCTCGCTTCCTTCACACTCTCTAGAAACTGCTATACACGCGCTTATAACCTCTCGGTTGGATTATTGTAACTCTCTCTATTTTGGGCTGCCTAAGTCTCATATTGTTTGCCTACAGCTAGTGCAAAACGCAGCAGCTAGATTTTTAACAAAAAGCCCGAAATGCTCACATGTTACTCCTATTTTGAGGTCTCTCCATTGGTTACCGGTGACACAAAGAATCGAATTTAAAATCCTGCTCTTTGTGTATAAAGCCCTACATGGTCCTGGCCCCCATTACCTATCCGAACTGATTGCTGTCTACAATCAAAACGGTCTTGTTCTTAATACTGTCACTGTAGTCAACTGTGGTAGCATCTTTTAATTAGGCAGAAGGATGGAGAGGAAGGAAATGTACATGTGTGTATGTACATGTATACTTTACACTTTTATGCTTTCTCCTATTATGTGCCTATTGCTGTTACTGTTAATCTTATTTTATTTTATTTATTTAAATTTTTTTATTTTCTCTCTTTCTCTGTAAAGCACTTTGTGCAGCCTTGTGGCAGTTGGAAACGTGCTATATAAATAAATTGAACTTGAACTTTACATTACAAGTCAAAACTGCTTTATTTGTGTTATTATACTGTATAAACTGTAGGTATACTAGAATGAAAATGAAAAACCCTAATTCAAACGTCCGAGGAATAAAACAAATGTACAATACTTTACGATTTTATTTATGTAAAGCTGACCAAAGTGCTTTAAATGATAGAAAACAATTTAAAACACACAAGAAACCAAGAACATAAAAACAATAGAGCACGAGCTGTGAACTTGGAGTTCATAAAAAGATCATATGATATTCACAAAACAATAGAGGTCAAGGAATATTAAACGCAATGGAAAAGTATAGGTTTTTAAGAGAGGACTTAAATACAGGCATGTTTAGGGCTGTGCTAATTTAAAACGGGAGATTATTTTGTCATTTGTCACTTTAAAATAATGGTCCATTAGTTAATGTTAGTTAATGTATTTACTAACATGAACAAACAATTAGTAATATATTTATGATGGTATTTATTCATCTTTGTTAACATTAGTTATTGTTATTGAAGTTAAATAACATTAGTTCATGTTAACACATGATTAGGCCCACACGGAATCTGCGCGCGCAGAATTCCGCAGATTTTCCGCAGATTTCCGCAGATTTTTAGCCCATCATTAATTCTGTTTATTTACTTAAAGTTAACTATTTACAGTTAATCTAATTGGATTTGCATTTTAAACATTAAATACAAGTTAAAAAGGTATTATTTTTTATTTAACATATTAAGGTTTTAGTTATGATACTCCCAAAATAATTCCGCAGATTTTTACCAAAATTCTCAGCAGAAATAGCAAAAAACGTCCGCAGATTCCGTCTGGCACTACCCATGATGCATTTACTAATGATAAAGAGCACACCTTTAGATTTTAATAATGCATTAGTTAATGTTGAAATATGATTAGTAAATGCTTTACAAGATTATTCATACTTAGTTCATGTTAGTAAATACATTAATAACTAATGGGTCATCATTCCAAAGTGTTGCCTTTTGGACCTGCTACAGAAGACAGCACTACTAGATTCTAATAGATCTAACAGCGTCTCAGTGACTATGTTTACATAGACATTAGTAATCCAATTAATAGCCTTAATCTGAATGAGACAATAATATGATGAAGGTGTTTACATGAGTTGTTTTTTTGAATGTTTCTTTTATAATCCCACTTTACATGTTATAGCTCATAATTCGATTAATATCATTATCACTATCCACATTTTCTCCGGAGTTTCATGTCATTTCTGGTGTTTCATTTAACATTTTTCCACTTTAACTGCATTTTGGCACTTTCACTTTCATTTAGAAACATTTCATGCATGCCCCCTTTGACAAACTGAGGTATTGGATGCGAGTATGAACTGCTGGAAGAGTGTTGTTTAATGGAATTTGATACCCGACACCATATGGGAAAAAACCCTCCGCGTTTCAAGATGTGTCTGTCTTTGGTCCTTCACTGACTCAGTAGGTAGTGTCAAACAGCCATGTGTGTATAGTAGTGATGCGCGGATGGCGGATAAATCCGCGGGCGCTGCGGATAATCTGCGGGTCGGGCGGGTCGGGTAATAAAAAAATACATTATGATTAATTGCGGGTGGGTCGCGGGTGGATGTAGCGGGTCATAGCAGTTGACCAGCAAAAAAAAGCAGAGAGTGGACTTCGCAGAATGTGAAGATGAGAGACGCCCAAAATAATGGATGAAGTGCAAGAGTACTGTGCTAACTTCAGTTAGAGGAGTCATCAGAGGGAAATCTGCTATCATTCTGGGAGAAACAAGATCGCTTATTTACACGACTGCAGCGCCTTGCAAGGAGAAGCTTGTGCTTGTTCGCGCGAACGCTCATTTAGTGCAGCCAGCCGTGTTTTGGAGGCGAGGCGGAATCGCCCGAATCCAGGCACAGTAGATGCTATTCTGTTTTTGCACAGTGTTAAGAAAAGGGCCAAGTACACACACAACATAGCTGCTGTTTAGGCTGAAGGGACGCCGTTTTTGTTCTCTTTTTCCTGTATATGTAAAAGCTGAATCTGCTGTTAATAACGAACGATCCACTGTGACCCAAGTTGCAGGAGAGGGGAAATAGTGTGGCCGCTTTAGGACTGCTTTTGTAGTACATAACGAGGGGCATTGTGGGTAGTGTAGTTCGACACGCATGCTGTGTGATGTGAGCTCTCGCTGTGTGCTGTGCGTGCGGTGAATTAGAGGGAGAAAGTTTTATCCGGTTTTGCTTTATGTTTACTTCAGTAATTCCACCCGGGAGCTGTTTTGCACTGTGAACCTGAAAACACTGAAATAAGTAAAAGAAGGGCATGCATCGAGTACTTTTGTCCGTCTCATCATTTGCTCGAGCATGAATTAATGAGCTGTTACTCTGCCGCCGGACATTGCGGAGAAAGTTACACCTATCATCATGCTTAAAACAAAGAATTAGAATTATTAAAGTGGCGATCGGGTGCGGGTCGGGTGCGGATATATATATCAGATACAATAATATGTGCGGGCGGGTGGCGGGTGGATGATTAGAATGAAGGAGCGGATTCGGGTGACATTTGAGCTGATCCGCGCATCTCTAGTGTATAGATTATCCTGTCGCAAAATGCAGCAAAAAGTCCCACACCATGGTTATAATTTGATTGCATTGTTTACATGTGTGTACTGCGCTTCAATAATGCCACTAAAATAGTCATACTCCACATGTCTTCATTCCATTTCTGTTTAGTTTGATTATGACTTTAGTCAGATTAGGGTAATCAAAAATCTGCGTGGTCGACTCTTAATCAGAGTATTGTCTTAATTGTATTAAAATCAGATTATTGGTGTCCATGTAAACATATTCAATGATACTACAATAAGTTTTGCCAAGCGCACCGTATTGCTTCACTCTTCAGTGTCCACTATTGCAGCTGCAGGAGTTGAGTGTTGATATTGCGCATACCTTCATCACCATTACATAAGTATTGCATTTTTGGCATGCAGTGCAAAGCAACACATTTCAAGAGTCAGTTTATTCAAGGATTGTGTTAAAGGCTGAATGAACATTGCACTGCAATCAAATGACTCATTTAAAAATGAAAGGGCACCTATTATAGCCCTTTTCAAGATTTAAGATGAGTCTTTAGTGTCTCCAGAATGTGTCTGTAAAGTTTCAGCTCAAAACACCCATCAGATTATTTATTATAGCTTTCAGAACATTAGAGTTTTTTGCTCTGAACACACTGTAGCTGATTTTGTGGCCTGTACCTTTAATTAGAGGTGTGAACCTACACTTGTCTCACGGTTCGGTTCGGTTACGATTATCATGCCATCGATTCGGTTCAATTCGATATCTCGGTGCATCACGGTGCATTGACGATTCTTTCCATACACAGTTTTATATTTTCTTCACAGCACAGCAATTCTTGTATTAAAATGTATAAATATATTTATATACTATTTGTAAAACAATTTTGTCCTTTAATACAAACAGTCAGATATATAAACTGTACATTTAAACAACTTGAGCATTTATAGCAAATAAACAAATATAAATATCCCGCTCGCTTTCTGAGCCTTGTCTACCAAGTTCTTTCTTACACCCCTTTGATTGGTCACGCGCTCAACAGAAAGGGCTGTGATTGGCTCTTACACGCTGGCGCTCTTCACAGATGCACTCATGGGCCACAGTGAGAGAGAGAGAGAGAAATGGAGTTTACTTTCATTCTCTTAATCGCAGTGGAATAGGGGCTTCTGCTGTAAGTGTCAGTGAAACAGTGTTCAGCAAACACACACGCAGTGAAATTGTGCACAGTTTCTGAGTTTTTACGTAGTTGGAGTGTTGTAAATACTCGCGCTCGCGGCTCGCCTCCCTCACCATAGTAAGCTACGGCGACATAGCGCATGTGAGATAAATGACGTCAGTATATAATAAACGGTTATGATTATTACTGAACCGATACCGAATTGTCCACGTCTGCATCGCGGTGCACAGAAGAAACGATTAATTTTGACACCCCTACCTTTAATGCTAGTTCTGCCCACCCACCGTTCCCACGTGCCTGTCAGAATGTGCCTCAATCTCCGCCACGGCTGCGTCAGATAAACAGCACAGTGACAGACATGAAGGAAGCAGATCTCACGTAACGTTTGTGAGAAATACTACAGTAAGAACTTTCCCAATGATTATTTGATGCATTTGTTGTGGAGTTAATTCACTGGCGTTTCACCTAGCGTTTCTGAACAGCTCTCTGTCCACACTACACAGCTGAAAATGCACATCACGTGACCAAACACACACTCTGGCATGCGCTGCAGCATATGTGCGCGTCTGAGCTCCAGACAGTCAGCGGGTGCTTTGAGCACAGCTTCCCTGGTGAGAGCAGTGCACGTCGGACGGTTCACCAATGGTCTTCCGCTGGATTTCATCTCACTATAGTTGTTAAACGTGATATTTAATTCATCTGGTCTCTATCTAACGACTCTTTGGTCTTTTGAATCTATTACTTGTTCTCAGGTAATGCGTTTTGGCTGAGCGCAAAGATAAGTTAATAGGCTTATATTATTTGGACACCGATTCTGCATATTTGACTGATTGCTTGCCTATATCGTATAAACTTATTGTATGTTATACTTTTATAATGGCCATTACTGATTATTAAAATTGATATTCAGCAAAAGAGAGGGTATGCTTCATATTTTTCACTGAAAATGAAAGAAGGCAGTTATGTTATAGGCTCTGTTTTGTTATAAATAGGCATACAGTGAAGATGACTGTCATATAAATGTGCAGCTACACGACGCCTCAACATTTCTGCTGTCTGCTAAGTTGCTAATATCAAAATGAAAATAGGCAGTTCCTTATATCATGTTTTCATCTTATTGTTAAGAAAGTGAAACAACGTAGCCAGGGTGATGTGAATGAGGTTATAAAGTACACTGTTGCCTTTGAAGGTTTACGCGATGTATCCTCGAGAGTTTGTTTTCCATATTAAACTTGTGAAGTCTGAACTTGAGGATGCAGGACTGAACTGTGTGCTCTTAAAATTGAGGAAAAAGCCCCAATCAGATAGGCGAATGTCTGCAGCCATGCCTCCGTTTTCAGAGGTCTCTGTTTTCCACCATCCACACTGATATGGAGCAGCAGCGTGTTAAAACCCAAACGGCCTCTTCAGCGTTTAAAAAGCTACATTTTTGGCCCATTTCCACTGAGTGATACAGTACGGTTCGGTACGCTTTCATGGTCGTTCCACTGTCAAAAGTTACCAAAAAGTGAACCGTACCATACCACTTTTTGGGTACACTTTGCAAAAGGTACCTAGCATGGCAAAAGGGTACCAAAAGGCGGAGCTAGACATGCAGCTGAATGCTATTGGTTTACAGAGATACGTCACTGTGCTCAAGCCAGAATGAAAACAAAGGAACCGCAATGTTTTAAATACATACCCATTACACTGTAATAATATATACAAATAATAACAAGCCATGGTCAGCCCGAGCTTAAACAAACTTTGTCGTCGTCTTGATGAACAGCCACAAAGCCAAGAAGAAGAGCACAATCTACTACCATGTGCCCTGTAGTTTTTACGAGCGCGTCTTAAGCACGTGCGGTTTCGCTTTCTCGCTTGCGTGCGCGCCTATATTTGAAATAACAAACATCTTGAGCTGATGATAATAACGTGTGTGTGATTATTTAAATACTTCTGACATCCGATTCTGTCCAAAACTAACAAACGCAAGACTGACGTGCGCAAAGAGAACAAAGGAAAAGCTGCAAAAAACAAAGGAGCAAATGATTTTTTCAGCAAACATGATCAAATTGCCATGTTTAACTATTATCATCACCTTTTAGGCTGTCATGAACTGGGAATGGCGGAATGACTCTCTAGCAGAGGCTACATGTGCTGCTGAAGATTAAAGATGCAGATGAGAGGTTTGCTCTGACTGTGGGCTATATGTTGAGTGTTGTTTTTGAAGCCAAATAAGGGCTAAATGTCTGCTGTGTGTAGTTTTACTGTAATTGGTAACATATCGGAGACTCTAAAGCAGGTCGCACACCAGAAGCGGCGCTCGGTGACGCGCCGCGCAGCGCCACGCATTTCAGAATTCTAAAAATAGATTTCAATCAGAGTACACACACCGGCGCCGCAAGTCGGCGGCTGTCCGCGGCGCCCAGCCACGACTCAGGACACTGTTCATATTTCTGTGACGCCACAGAGCGCCATCTGATTAGTTTCGTTTTAAATAGCCTGCAAATGTGCGCGTCTGGTGTGCGATACTTTCAACTGTCATGTGCGCGCCGTGTCGCGGCGCTGAGCGGCGCATCCGATGTGTGACGGCCTTAAGGGTCTGTATGTGTTCATATATGTTGCATTTATTTATTTATTTATTTATTTTTTAGAATTGCAAACGTTACAGTAGGCTAGATCATTAATCTGCTGTTATAATCGAATCATGTTCATAGAAAGGTTAGTAATGAACATTTATACACCAGTATTTATGTGTATAAAGTATCTGTTTTGTGAGAAGTGCTTCTCATATGATATGAGAACGACCCGTACAGCTTTACTGCAGACATTTCGTAGAAATATTCTGTCGTACACCACGCCCATCATTGGTACCCTTTTAGCAGTGGAAATGAAAGCCTGATAAAGGTGACCCATACCGACCGTACCGTACTGTAGCACTCAGTGGAAAAGGGCCAATACAGGGCTGAAAAACTCTGGGGTAGTGTGGACGGAAGGTGTAACAATAACAAAACTTATTAGTGTAAACAGGCCCTCAGTGAAAATTGTGTAAACACTATAGGTGGGCATAGATTGATTTTTTTAAACTAGATTAATCTCACTGTAATCTTGGAATTAATCTAGATTAAAATGGCTCGTTTGAATTCTGCTGAAGGCATTCAGAATGTGTGTGCTACCCAAATAATGGCTAAAAGTAAGTCTTTGAGAACGGGTTTCTCAAGTCAGGTGGCGCATTAGACCAGGGGCTCATCTTCTGTTTCCAAAATGCATCACAAACTGCTTGAGAAACTGTTCTACTATGATAATTGGTGATGAAAATAAATGCTGTTCAATAAGATGTACTTGTGTTTACTCACTGTTTATTGAGGTAAACATCAATGCTGAACTGTAGGCCTACATAAGCTCCAAACAGCCATTTTTGATGACCTTAATCCGACTAAAGTCATAACTGAACTAAACAGAAATGGAAATAAGACATGTGGAGTATTCAGATATTAGTGGCATTATTGAAGTAAACACAGCAATCAAACTATTACCGTCATGTAGGACTTTTTTGCCATATTTTCCCACAATATCCAGACACGCAGCTGTCAGTATAGGGCCGCACACACAATGGCACGGCGCGAATGGCACGGCGCGAATGATGCGAATTGCGCGAATGGCGCAGCGCGAATTGAGCGGTTTGCGCGTTTGACGCGAAAATCGCTTGAGTTCAAAAATCTGAACTTCTGCGGACATTCGCGCCGCGTTAACCAATCAGGAGCTTGCTCTTGTGGGGGCATGATTGTGACGTAGCACCTGTTGTTGGTGTCCGGGGGAAATCCTCCAGCCGACACCGACAACAGTTCATCAAACTGGGCTTGGCTCAGTCAGAAGCACCGCTGAAAGCCTCCATCATCCAGGTTAAGTTTCTGGAGGAGTTATGAGCTCACAGAGCTGGTTTCACCTCTGAAAGTATCAAGTGGACTCAGACACTGCTCCGAACGTATCGACGCTGTTTTTCCGCCTTCATAAAGCACATAAATACAGTTATTTTATCAATAAAATCTATGTTAGCCATTTAGCAACAAAGCTACAGTCACCAGGCAGACAGAAATGATGCCCATGATGCGAATCTGCGTCTGTTCTGAAGTGAATTTGACGCGCGAATGAAGCAGAGTCTGACGCACGAAAGAAGCGAGTAAACTCAAATGTTCATGCATCTACTTACTATTTATCCGCGCGTTCTGCGTCTGGTGTGAACACAGCATAACACTCTCACCAGTCTTTACTCCTTATTTGCGTCTAATACCCCAGTTTGTCACGGGGGCATGAATGAAATGTTCATGAGTGAACTTGAAACTGCCGAACTGCAGTTAAAGTCACTCAAAATTACAGGAAACTCTTGCATGAAAGCACTTGACGTAAACACCTTCATTATATTATTGTCTGTTAAGGCAATTAACTAGATTACAGATGTCCATGTAAGCGTAGTCAGTAGTGTCTTCGAAGTAAGTGAAAGATCCAGAAGGGCCTCCTGCTGATTTGGTTCAGAAGGGCACTTTTTTGTCAGACGGCTCATTGGTCAGGTATACATCCGTGCTAAAATATCAAGGTGAAAGTCATCATAGCTTGGGTAGAATAGACCCAGCTCCTAACCCAACTTGGAGAATAGATTAACGGCGATATATTTTTTTTGCGCCCGATAAGAGTCTCATGTTAACACCGATAACGGCCCACCACTAGTAAAAACACGTTCTTGCCTATTCAGTCCAATGCACCAATTGTGTGTTTGACTGTGATGAATGCACAGTATTGCGTCCCTCTTTTGTGGCTAGTATTGCAGTGTGTGTGAGGTGTGTTGACTGATCATGACTTGACAAATACTGCATGTAAGAACTGCATTATTGTCATGCATTACGAAGCATCAGATTCCAAGAGTCAGTTCATTCATGGAAAATATTAGATTCAGATTTGCATTAAAGGCAGAATGTGTGGCTTTCAGTTGTCATGCAGGAACGTTTGCAAGAGAAGTGCTCTGTCAAAAGAAGGTTACGCAACTAACTAATATGTAACCCGAGTCCACTGTCAGCCTAGTTACACACAGCCACATCTTACACACTGCTTTACTCACCACATTTAGGATACGCCACCAGAATGAGATCATCCTCTCTGGCCTGCAGCTCTTTGAGTTTGTCCATGGTCTCTGGAGGACTGAGAACAGTTGAGTACAGGATCCCGTCCCGCCTGTAGAGCTTGTCTTCATCCTTCATCTTCTCCGCTGTCTCCATTCTGGATTTCATTGCGTTCATGTTGGCTGGTGATTGTAGTTCTGTGTGTTCAGATTTGCAGATGAACACTCGCAGGAACAAACGCACGCACACACACACACATACAGACACACACAGAGAGTATTTATGCTGTAGTTGAGGAAGGAGTGTGTTGTAGATCCGCCCACTTTCACAGGCTCGCGTGAGAATGATCCATTTCCTGAGGGGCCCAGAATCAACACACACACACACACTCACTCACTCTCTCTCTCTCTCTCTCTCTCTCTCTCTCTCTCTCACACACACACACACACACACACACGCTCACTCTTTTTTCTTTCTCACAAACACACTCTCTCTCTCTCTCTCTCTCTCTCTCTCTCTCTCTCTCTCTCTCTCTCTCTCTCTCTCTCTCTCTCTCTCTCTCTCTCAATTCAATTCAATTCAATAGTTGCTTTATTGGCATGACAAATGTTACAAATGTATTGCCAAAGCAGTTATAAAGTTTACATGAAAACGTAACACATATATATATATATATAATAAAAAAACAGAACACACAATAGATAGTAGTAGTAGTAGTAAAAAAAAATAAATAAAACGTGTATATATATTATAAATATGTATTATAATTAAAATATAGATAATACATCATATTATTCAATATATCATATTTATGATGGCTTGAGAAAATCACAACTTTCCGCCAGACTGTCAGACTTAATGTTGGGCTCATTTAACTCAGACTACCAATCTGCCAATCACCGATGACCGTTTAACTTACTAGCCACACCCTAGCAACCACTTACGCCACCCTAGCAACTGTCCCATAGACTTCCAAAAAAAAACCAAAAAAAAAAACTGCCATTGACTTTACGTTGAACATACTAATAACATACCGACTCATACTAACAATATACCAATCCATACCAGAAACATACTAATCATACTAGCAACATGCTAATTCATACTATAAACATACTAGCAACATGCAAATTCATACTATAAACATACTAGCAACATGCTAATTCATACTAACAATATACTAATCCATACTGGAAACATACAAACAAACATACTAATCATACTAACAACATGCTAATTCATACTAAATTCATGCTAAAGGCATGCTAGTTTATACTAGCAACATGCTAGTGACATTCTAATTCATACTCAATGCTAACGACATGCTAATTTATGCTAGAAACATGGTAATTTATGTTAGCAACTACCTAGCAACCACTCAAAACACCTTAGCAATCGCCTAGCAGCACCTTATTAACCACCTAGAACCCCCTAGCAACCACCTAGCAACCATCCAGAACACATTAGCAATGGTCTAGCAACGCCTAGAAAAAAAAATTACTTAGAACACCATAGCAACCACCTAACAACGCCTTAGTAACCACTCAGAACACCTTAGCACCTGCCTAGCAATGCCTTAGCAACCATTCAGAACACCATAGCAACTGTCCAGCAACACCTTATCAACCACTCAGAAGATACTAGCCACGGCCTAGCAAACATACAAAACCTAGCAACACCTTAGCAACGACCTAGAACATCTTGGCAACACCTCAGCAACCACCTAGCAGCCAATCAGAACATCTTAGCAACTGCCTAGCAACGCATTTGTAACCACTCAAAACAGTCTAGCAACTGCCTAGCAACCACTCAGAACCACCTAGCAACGTCTTAGCAACCACCAAGCAAGGACTTTGCGATGATCTAACAACCACTCAGAACACCTTAGCAACCGCCTAGCAACTCCTTAGCGACCACCTAGAGCACCCTAGCAACACCTTAGCAACCACTCAGAACACCCTAGCAACCGCCGCTCTCTCTCTCTCTCTCTCTTTCTCACACACACACACACACACACACACACACACACACACACACACACACACTGACTGACACATTAACACACACACTCACTCTTTTTTCTTTCTCACAAACACACACACTCTCACATACTCACTCACACACTAACACACTCACTTTCACACACTGAGACATTAACACACACGCTTACTCTCTTTCTCTCTCTCACACAAACACACCGCACACTAATACACACTCACTTGCACACAAACTCGCATACATTCACATGCACACACGCACACACATGCACACATACACACTCCTAAATCTCAAACGAAAATGCAGTGTCACACAGACATGCACACTCACTGTCAGTCTGTCAGACCGATGACAAACAAAAACATGCGCACACACACACACCCCCACAGCTAGTTTCCTGAAAAGCTGGTTTTGGCAGAGGTGAAGGGTAGAGTTCATCTGTAGTCAGTTCATGGAGCTCAGCTTGTTCTGTTGAACTCAGTGTCCAGCTCTGTGCTCTTTACATTACAAGATCTCAGTCTAGTTTCAAAACTGCTTTATTTGTGTTATTATGTACTAATAGGGTATATTATTAGGCAGCAGGCAACGTAATACAAACAAAACAAAGCAAATCAAAGGAATATCACCTATGTTCATGAGCTTTGGGTCATGACCGAAAGGACAAGATCTCGGATACAAGTGGCCGAAATTAGATCACTTTGACTGGTGGCAGAGCGAACTCTTATGGATAGGGTGAGGAGCTCTGACACTCGGGAGGAGCTCGGAGTAGAGCCGCTGCTCCTCCACATCGAGAGAAGTCAGCTGAGGTGGCTCGGGCATCTGTTTCGGATGCCTCCTGGACGCCTACCTAGGGAGGTGTTCCAGGCATGTCTCACTGGGAGGAGGCCTCGGGGAAGACCCAGGACACGCTGGAGGGACTATGTCTCCCGGCTAACCTGGGAACGCCTCGGGATCCCCCCGGAGGAGCTGGAGGAAGTGTCTGGGGAGAGGGAAGTCTGGAGTTCTCTCCTAAGGCCTCGTTTACACTAATGCGTTTTCAATATAAAACGCGTAAGTTTTGCTACGGTTACGCCATCCGTCCACACTACGCCGGAGTTTTCGAGCCCCAAAAACGGAGCGTTTTGAAAACGTTGGAGAGGTCGTTTTCATTCTGAAGCACTGCTGCTCCGTCTCAGTGTGGATGGGGGAAAACAGAGACATCTGAAAACGGAGGCGTGGCTGCTGAGATTCGCTACCTGATTGGGGCTTTTGGGTCATTGCGTATCCTTCCCTTATCTGTCAAGCCCCTATCACATGACTATAACGCTACCGGAAGACGGCAGACCAGCCTTCACTGTAAACAACAACATGGACACAGAAATGGGAGCGTTGTTTGCACTATTGTCCGTTTTAGGCGCCATTGTGCAGTTAAACTCTGCCTTTTTTACTACAGCAGCTGCATATATTCGCAAGAGGCAAGCTATTGTTCGAGCACTCGCTAATCGCTCACGTTCATCCTTCAACCAGCATTTGTTGACTAACAATAACCAAATGCCGAGCGAGACACATGCTTCCTGTTTATATTTGAACGCGCATGCCCAGAGTGCGCGAATGGTCACGTGATATACGTTTTTGGTGGAGTAGTGTGGACGGAGATATGTTTAGAAACCGCTAGATGAAACGCTAGTGTGGACGCGGATCGTTTTTGATCTAAAACGCCGTTTCAAAACGAAAACGCATTAGTGTAAACGAGGCCTAAGACTGCTGCCCCCGCAATCCGGCCCCGGATTGAAAATGAATGAATAATAGGGTATATGCAGAAGCATGCAGAAGGACTTTTGATTTGACAGTAATCTGGGTTAAGCGCTTCCGGTGAACTGTATACCATTACAAAATCAGCACGTTTAAGGTCTGTTTTCTTTCAAAATCAGCAATCTCCACTCTCTGATTAATATCCAATATAAAGTGGGTCTCAGATTGTACAAGAAGCACTGCATTAAATTACATGTTCCCCACTATGTCCTTAAAATATGAACATTTATTTTACCCCAGTATATTCAATGGAGCTTCTGCGCTAGCCTGCTGATCCTGACGGGCGAGTGCATGTAAACGGCTTTTCGTCTCGTTTTACGCTTGAGCAACTAAATGAATACCAAAGTCTATTTATTCATTCATTGTCTTGTCGGCTTAGTCCCTTTATTAATCCGGGGTCGCCACAGCGGAATGAACCGCCAACTTATCCAGCACGATTTTACGCAGCGGATGCCCTTCCAGCCGCAACCCATCTCTGGGAACATCCACACACTCATACACTACGGACAATTTAGACTACCCAATTCACCTGTACTGCATGTCTTTGGACTGTGGGGGAAACCGGAGCAACCCGGAGGAAACCCACGCGAACGCAGGGAGAACATGCAAACTTCACACAGAAACGCCAACTGACCCAGCCCAGCCGAGGTTTGAACCTGCGACCCAGCGACGTTCTTGCTGTGAGGCAACAGCACTACCTACTGCGCCACTGCGTTGCCCCAAAGTCTATTTAACCGATTACATTTTAATTACATTACAACGTTGATGCTGTAAAAGGAACCGTATAAGTTGGAAAAAAGTCACATTAACCGTTCAACGGAAGTTTATCAGTATGGGAAGAAACACTAGCTCCGCATATACCCTATTATGATTGCTAATTATGATGTAATTCTTGATTCAGACTTTCTCAGTATACAGCCAGTTGCTACGTCTAGATTTGTGACTTTTTAATCTTAGTAGTTTTGAATGGTTCAGTTTGATGTAGGGCTGGGCAATTTTTTAATTTTTTAATTTATTTATTTTTTTTCCCGATTAATTAGAATTTACGTTTTAAGACGATTTAATTTTTTATAATATCAAGGTATCGCGATTTTTTATTTTTTTTTTAATAAAAATATTAAAGCAGCTTTTCCACTATCGTGCCAAACCGTTCTAAACTGTTAGACAACCGTGCTGAATTGTGCTGATAGATTCTGTGTGTTGACGTCGCGGCTCTGTTGATGAGCTACCACAGCTGGCTCAGCGCAAGCGCGCTAGCCCATTGTTGCGAGGAGCGCGCGCAGTCAGCGGAGGCGTGCGATGCGGCACCAGGCGAAAGTATAAATCCAGCTTTACACTCAGGGCCGGCGCGTCCATAGAGCCGACCTAGGCAGAATAGTGAGCGAGAACCCCCCCGGTTCTCACTTTATTCGTGACACCTACCCCCTCCCGGTCCTCATTTTCATCCGCAAACCGGTAAATTTCTATTTCACTTTCGGGTTGAGGGCTGCGTGATTGCTGTTAACCTAGAGCGCCAGTTCAGCTTGCTCCGGCCCTGATTACACTATATACATTACACAAAATAATAAAATAGGCTAAAAGTTTAATTCGTGGCTAGAGCTTAATTCATTTGATTGACATATAGGCAATGAGACTTTGACTTCGCCTGACTGAGCGTGAGTTTATTGCATGCTGCGCTGTAGCTTTATTCGGTAGCACAGATCACTCTGATCTGGGTGAGAACTTTACCAGCGAATACATGCACAGCTGAAAGCCTTTTCCTTCTGCGCATCGAATCAACAACAACATATATCCATGGAACATGAACTTGCGAACTCTTTGAACAACGAGGAAACAATTACACCTAATTCAAAGCCCAGACGTCTGGTTTTGTATTTTATACCTGCGCACCACCTGAAGGACGGTTACAGCATGTTGTGAATGTCGGCTGTCACCGCAGAAAGTCAAATCTTTCTTTAATTTGGACTTTTGCTTGAAAGCTTTACGGAGTGGCACAGTAGCTGTCCAAGATACTGTAGCTATGAATGAAATCATAACCCATATATGCACCAATAAACAAGTCAAATGAATGAATAAATAAAATAAATATGGATTCTTAAATGTCGGTATTGTTTTTACTCCAAAAAATATCAATACGTTTTGACAAATGTTTTATAAAAATAAATTGAGCAATTTCCAACATTTCAGCTATAGGCTGTTATACGATTCAGTTAAATATAAGATAGACATTTAAATATAGATAGATATGTAACCGGTTTCTGTGGGGTTTTTTTGTTGTTCACGGTGATCTTTAATATATACTGGGTGGTGTAGCTACGCACAAATATTTTCTAAAACGTGAAGCAGGAATTTGTCTATAGGAATGTAATAGGCTACACCTTGTTGACCAATTTCTGTATGTATGGCCATTAAAAATACATGTTCCTTAACCAGATGGTTTTTCAAGTCACTTATAAAGAGATTGTTACTTTAGTCATGTTGTTGTAATGTTTTAAGCTGACTATAGTTACACAGTAAAAAAAAAAAATAAAAAAATCGAAATCGGGAATCGGTCAAACTTTATGAAAAAATCTAGATTTTTTTTTTTTGCCCTATCGCCCAGCCCTAGTTTGACGTTTTGCTTTTAAAGGAATTCATATTGGAATAATTGCTTTATTTTTAAACACACAACTACACTCTCAAATACATTTGTCATAATTGTAAAATAAACTACAATTATTGGAGCAAATTGACTTAACCTCTTAAGGCCCAAGGTGTTTTTTTACATGCATTTTTTACTTCTCTTTGCTATTTAGGCTTATTGGAACCTAATTAGAATAAAAATCTAAGTATCATCTTTTGATACTTAGATACTTAGCATGTGTTTCCCAGTGATGGGTTGAGGCTGGAAGGGATTCGCTGTGTAAAACACATGCTAAAATAGTTGGCGGTTCATTCCACTGTTGCAACCCCTGATGAATAAAGGGACTAAGCCGAAAAGAAAATGAATGAATGAATGAATGTATCATTATTGTATTAATTTACAATTTTTTAAGGTCGTCATTACATTCATTATAATAGTTTCACAAAAACAACTTGTGCTTGTAAAAACTACTATGATGAACATTGAGTGAGTTTCACGAATAAGTAAAACTGCAGTTAATACCATTTTATATGCAAAACTGCACTGAAAAAGTGATTTACTAATGTAATTTAATTTTACAACAGTTCGTTTCAGTGTTCAGCCTGTAGATATATGTACAGTGCATTTACTAACAAAGTTTTCAGTATACCACTTATATGTTTATTTTTTAAATCTATATAGACAAAGTAGAGGCACCAAGGTGGTGCAGTGGGTAGCGATGTCACCTCACAGCAAGAAGGTCGCTGATTTGAGCTCCATCTGGGTCAGTGGCGTTTCTGTGTGGAGGTTGCATGTTCTCCTCGTGTTGGCGTTGGTTTCCTCCGGGTGCTCCGGTTTCCCCCACAGTCCAAACACATGCGCTATAGGGGAATTGGATGAGCTAAATTGTCCATACTGTATGTGTGTATGTTAGAGCTGCACGATTAATCGTTAAAAGATCGCGATCTCAATTCGACCCCCCCAGACGATCTTAATCCAGCATTACTACGATTCTGTCAATCATATTTTCAAGTTCAGGAGAGAAGAAATGCGGCCGCACAAGTCTTTACAACATTGTATTATATACGTAGCTTAGCAACATAGACACCTCCAACTGGTGTTGAAAGAGTCACACATTGTATATATAAGGTATAAATCACCCAAAAATGTCATTTCTGTCTCAATGTAATGATGTATTCACGGCCGCGAAATCACACGTGACGTGAGCTGACCGTGTCGTGAGCTGTTACCACAGAAAGGGCGGGCGCGCGCATGTGAATGAAGTTTACTTTAGTAAACAGAACCTGCATATGCTGTGAATAACAGGTAATAAATTGTAAATAACATTCAGTTTGTGGTACAGAGGCTGCGTCCGAAACCGCCTACTACTCAGTAGGTACTGCATTTGAATTTAAACGTACTACTCGACCGTTAGAAAAGTACGTTCTATACAGTATGAATGTAATTCGGACGTACTACATCCGCCATTTTGTCATGATCACGTGACCTACCTGCGTCAGTTACGTCGCTTCACTCCCATTCATGAATTCTCTCGCGGGGCATCATGGGATAGCGCAGCGTGCATGGGATGCGCACTTCAGAATCTCGGCAGAAGTAGTAAGTCATTCAGGTACTTCTCGCATACTGATTTTCGAATTCTATGAATTCGGACATACTACTCGGCTCGCATACTGATTTTAGCGTACTGTATAGTGGAAGTATGAACCGCGTTTAGCAGTGAAAATGAAACCTAAAGCACGCGCACATCATTTAAATGATCATATTGCATTTTAGAGTTATGATTACGATAAGCATTTAATATGTTTTCCTTTCATAGTGAACACAGAGTGTTGTGCATGAGAATAAATGTTTAACAGTGTCAGTATACCTACTCTAGCCTGTATAAAGTTGAATATAATGCAAGAGGGAATCTGATAATGACAGATGTCTGATTTTACCAGTGAAAAAATGGTCTAACAATGTTGTCAGTGACAGATTGCAAGCACATGTCTCAAACACAATAATTCAACTTCAGATTTATTAATGGTTGTGTTCTGATGTCATCACTTTACTGTGCATTAACCTTTGACACCTATAGAATCGTGAGAAAATCGTGATCTTTATTTTAAGCAAAAGAATCGCGATTCTCATTTTAGCCAGTATCGTGCAGCTCTAGTGTGTGTCCTGGTCCTCCAGATTGGGGGTTGAGCGTTGGGCTAACAACTCGCTTAATAAATAGTTCAATGTTACGAAACACCAGCATGGTGCGGCTAAATGTCAACTCTAATATAAACAGTGTTGTAAACAAATAAATGTTGGATAGAAAAGAGAACCCAGTCCAGGAGACTCGAAACAAGCAGAATTCCTTTATTGAGACGTGTTGGTTAATCTGCAGTCAAACAGCGTCTTCAAGATGTCCATGTGTCTGCAGGAGCCTATTGGAGGTCTGCACTCTGCTAGTTTTATCACAAGTCTGAATTGAAACAAAGATGTCCTGTCTATATTGTCTTCTTAGGAGGAGCGGAGATGGCTAAACATAGCATGCAAATTCAGCATTGAAGTCAGCATATAGGTGTTAGAAAACCTGCCACACAAGTTAATCAACAAAGGGGTTTCTTTGGCCTGAAAATATCACCCTAAAGACAAAGGCAGAGTCATTGAAAGCCTGCCCGTTGCATTTGCATCACTGGCTCAGCCAGTAGTCAGAAAGACAAAGGTTTAATGTCTCTCTGGGCTGTTAATGAAATGACCACACCGGCTGTCCTTACCCAGCATCTTTCTCGCCAATGTACGGTCCCTGGTGAACAAAATGGATGAGATTCGACTGCGCATCAACCACAGCAAAAGATTATGGAACTGTAATGTCATGATTTTCACAGAAACATGGCTAAACAGCGGGATACCAGACAACGCTGTATCTTTAACTGAGCATCACACATTCCGAGCAGACAGAACGGCGGATGACTCCGGTAAGACCCGAGGCGGAGGATTATGCATTTATATTAACAAAGCTTGGTGTACAAACTCTGTCATCGTTGGGAGACATTGCTCTGTTAACCTGGAATTTCTGATGGTCAAATGCAGACCCTTTTATCTGCCACGCGAGTTCACCTCAACTATCATTACTGCCGCCTATATTCCTCCCGATGCTGATGCTAAGTTGGCAATGAAAGAACTTCATGCAGCCATCAGCAAACAACAGACTGCTCACCCGGAGGCTGCTTTTATTGTTGCGGGGGATTTTAATCACTCAAACTTAAAGACAGTGCTCCCCAAATTCCATCAAAACATTTTCTGTCACACACGGGGAAACAAAACGTTGGACCATGTATACACAAACATGGCTGAAGCCTACGCTGTGACCCCCCTCCCCCACCTGGGTCAATCAGATCATCTTTCTTTGTTCCTCAGCCCCAAATACTCACCCCTCATCAACCGTGTGAAGCCATCAGTGAGGACCATCAAAGTGTGGCCAGCGGGGGTAGACTCCACACTCCAGGACAGGTTTCAACACACTGACTGGAGTATGTTTGCTTCCCAAGCCACATGTGGCTCTAGCACAGACATTGACAGCTACACTTCCTCTGTTCTGGAATACATCAACACCACCATTGACAGTGTGACAACCCAGAAACAGATCACCACATACCCAAATCAAAAGCCATGGATGAACAAGGAGGTGCGCCTCCTGCTGAAGGCACACAACAATGCCTTCAGATCAGGGGATGCACAGGCCTACAGCACTTCCAGGGCTAATTTGAAGAGGGGCATCAAAAGGCCAAGCACTGTTACAAGCTAAGCTAGAGGAGCACTTTTCCAACTCTGATCCTCGGCGCATGTGGCAGGGCATCCAGGCCATCAGCAACTACAAACCCAGCCAGTCCACACCCACAGCCACAAACGTCTCCTTCCTGAACGAGCTTAATGACTTTTATGCCCGCTTTGAAAGAGACAATAAAGAACCCTACACCAGGATCACTTCCTCAACCGACCACTCACACTCACCTCCTCAGAAGTCCACACCGCACTGAGTCGGATCAATGTGCGTAGGGCTGCTGGACCAGACGGTATTCCTGGGCGCGTCCTCAAAGCATGTGCAGAACAGCTCGCTGGGGTATTCACAGACATTTTTAACCTGTCCCTTAACCTAGCAGCTGTGCCAACATGCTTTAAAACCACCTCTATTGTGCCAGTGCCGAAACACTCCAGCCCAACATGCCTGAATGACTACCGCCCTGTAGCACTCACACCCATCATCATGAAGTGCTTCGAGCGGCTGGTCCTGGCACATCTGAAAGACTCTCTGCCATCCACACTGGACCCACATCAGTTTGCCTACCGTGGCAACAGGAGCACAGAAGATGCAGTCTCCATAGCACTGCACTCTGTACTCACACACCTGGACAATAAAAACACTTATGCACGAATGCTGTTTGTTGACTTCAGCTCAGCATTTAACACTGTCATACCCTCTAAGTTAATGATCAAACTTAGAGACCTGGATATCGACACGTCTCTCTGCAACTGGGTTATGGACTTTCTGACTAACAGACCTCAGAATGTGAGATCAGACCACATCTGCTCCACCACCATCACACTCAACACTGGTGTACCACAGGGCTGTGTGCTGAGCCCCTTCCTCTACTCCCTTTTTACCATCGACTGTAGGCCTGTGAACAGTTCTAACACCATCATCAAATTTGCAGATGACACCACAGTGATTGGTCTAATCAGCAACAATGATGAGACTGCCTACAGGGAGGAGATACAGCATCTGGCCACCTGGTGCACCGACAATAATCTGCTCCTTAACACCGACAAGACCAAGGAGCTCATTGTGGACTTCAGGAAGGGACGAACAGGCTCACATGATCCCATCCACATCAATGGGATGGCCGTCGAGCCTGTCTCATCCTTCAAGTTCCTGGGGACCCACATCTCAAAGGACTTTTCCTGGACCACCAACACCTCCAGCCTGGTCAAGAAGGCTCACCAGCGCCTATTTTTCTTAAGGCAACTTAAGAAGAACCAGCTGTCATCAGCCGTCTTGGTGAACTTCTACCGCTGCACAATAGAAAGCATCCTGACGAACTGTGTCACAGTCTGGTATGGAAGCTGCTCTGTTGCGGAGCGTAAGGCACTGCAGCGGGTGGTGAAAACTGCCCAACGCATCACAGGGACCACACTGCCAACCATAGAGGACATCCAGAGGAAACACTGTCTGCGCAGAGCACGCAGTATTCTCAAGGATTCCTCTCACCCTGCTCACAGACTGTTTTCTCTCCTGCCTTCCGGCAGGCGCTTCAGGCTCCCCCGGACAAAAACCAGCAGACTAAGGAACAGCTTCTTTCCCAGAGCTGTATCCCTTTTGAACTCTGCCCCCCACTGACTCTTTGCCCCCCTGATACACCCCCACTATCCTCATAACTCAGACTCCTCATAATCACTGCACTATTTAACATTTGCACATTTAAAAATTGCACATATTCATTGCACTGATTCATTTATTCTAACTGTACATACCCATGTACATTTGTAATTATGTACACACCCACTGTACATATACATTTGTAATTGTTTATATATCTGCACACTTCTGATTATTAATAGCAACCTGTACATCTATCCATCTATTGTAAATCTCTGTTCATAGCTAACACAACCTGTATATAATGTTCATAGTACATCCATTTGTAAATATCACCATAGTTTTTCTATAACTGCACTTTATAACTTATACCTGTATCCTGCACTTGCTGCTATTGCACTCCTGGTTAGACCTAAACTGCATTTCGTTTCCTTGTACTTGTACATGTGTAATGACAATAAAGTTGAATCTAATCTAATCTAATATAATATAATTAAAAACCAAAGAACATAACTTTTCAGTTAAATGTAGATTATTGTTCATTTGAAATGAGATTATATAAATTTATAATTCCACAACAGCCTGGTTGTAAGTAAATATATAGACAAAGTAGAGTAAACGTCTGTAATGTTTATCACAATATTTTATTCACCGGGGATACATTATTTGCATACATTTAGTACAGTATAATAGTACAGCATTGTGCTTAATCCTTAATCTATTTAATATTACTTGTGTATAGGGGTGTGAACCTACACTGGCCTCACTGTTCGGTTACGATTATCATGCCATCGATTCGGTTCAATTCGATATCTCGGTGCATCACTGTGCATTGACGATTCTTTCCATACACAGTTTTATATTTTCTTCACAGCACGGCAATATATGTATAAATATATTTATATTGATATTCTATTTGTAATTTTGTCCTTTAATACAAACAGTCAGATATGTAAACTACCTCAACAGAAAGGGCTACGATTGGCTCTAACCAGTGGTGTAAAGTACTTGAGTAAATGGACTTCGTTACTTTACTTAAGTATTTTTTTGGCTGCTTTGTACTTGTACTGAGTATCAAAAATATAAGCAACTTTTACTCTTTACTTGACTACGTTTTTGATTGAATATATGTACTTTTTACTCCACTACATTTGAACGGATGCTTACCGTTACTCATTACATTGTGATTGTGCACGACAAGTCGGCATCTTTATCTACCACAGCTAATTTGTTGGGCGGATGAGGCGATATCGCCATCTGCAGGGTGCTGAAGGTACTGTATGCTATTTTTGAGCTAAATCATGTGAACATAATTTAGCAGCTTGC
>LR812529.1:52681459-52721459 GCA_903798195.1 Danio kyathit | reverse complement strand
ACCTCCGTAGACTACAGCGAATAGTCCAGACTGCTGAACAAATCACTGGCACTACCCTTCCTACACTTCAAGAACTGTACTCTTCCAGAGTGAGTAAAAGGGCTCGCAAAATCACTCTGGACGCCTCGCACCCAGCACATAACCTGTTCCAACTGTTACCGTCTGGTCGGCGCTACAGAGCACCAAGCACAAAAACAGCCAGACAGAGGAAAAGTTTCTTTCCTCAGGCCATCTACCTCATGAACAGTTAAATATTCCCCTATTGTGCAATAAACGAGCAATACTTTCTCATACGCACTTGTACACAGCACCTTATAACAACATACAATGCAATACTTTCTCACACGCATTTGTACACAGCACCTTATAACCTGTATATTTATAACAAAATTGTACATACAATTCAACATCCAGATATTTTTGACTAACTGCATCTGTTTAATGTTTATTGTCTATTTTCATATTTATTTTGTGTTGTCACTTTATGTACACTGGAAGCTTCTGTAGCCAAAACAAATGTGTGAAGCACACTTGGCAATAAAACTGATTCTGATTACATTCATTAATTTGATATATTTATTTATAAAATGTTATCATAACACTGATGACACTGAGAAAACTATAATTTGTAAACTGTTTATATGTTTTTTTATTATCGTATTATAAACTAAAATTATTTTTTGTTTATATGTCGGTGTGTGTGTGTGTTTATGTGTGTGTGTATGTATACAGGGAGTGCAGATTTATTAGGCAAGTTGTATTTTTGAGGATACATTTTATTATTGAACAACAACCATGTTCTCAATGAACCCAAAAACTCATTAATATCAAATCCCTCTGCAAGATATCTCACTATTTTTGACTTTTCGGAGCCTGTCAAGTCCTTCTTTTGACCCATTTTGTCAAAGGAAAGGAAGTTGCCTAATAATTATGCACACCTGATATAGGGTGTTGATGTCATTAGACCACACCCCTTCTCATTACAGAGATGCACATCACCTAATATGCTTAATTGGTAGTAGGCTTTCGAGCCTATACAGCTTGGAGTAAGACAACATGCATAAAGAGGATGATGTGGTCAAAATACTCATTTGCCTAATAATTCTGCACTGCCTGTATATATATATATATATATATATATATATATATATATATATATATATATATATATATATATATATATATATATATATATATATATATATATGATATCAATATAATAAAATAAATATATTTATAATAACTGCATATAATATTAGTATTAATATTATTTATAAAATTATATAATTTTAATTATAAATAAATATATATATATATATATATATATATATATATATATATATATATATATATATATATATATATATAACTTTTTATATAATATTTTTACAAAATAATAATCATATTATGATTGTGTGTGTGTGTGTGTGTACTGTATATGTGCATGCAGAGAGTGACCACTTGATGTCAGTGTTGTTCAAAGCAATTTCATCATTGTTTTCTTCATGCTTGTGATGTTGGGAATTCTAGCCCGGCTCACAATCATCACAGCTTCATGCAATCACACAAATCCTGAATAATAGTATTAGTAACCGATATCTGTTCAAATCACCAAACCCTCACAATTAAAAAGTAGCAATACAGCATCATTTCCTTGTGCGTACTCTACTAGTTCAATATCACATGACGCAGTATTGAGTTTGGTCACCTATGCATTGATCAACTGCATATGCATTGAGACAGTGTGTGTTGGACAGTGTTTCACGTACAGTATAGATCATATGCATCCCATAGTGCTGGTCCAGGATGAAGGATGCATGAGTTTAATCCCCTCTTTGGGAATTATCAGGGCGTTTTCCATCTGCCGGAGCTGGAGGAGCAGTCAGTGTCTGGAGCTGCACTGGACCAGCACAGATAAGCAGCTTTCAGACAAGAGAAGCGTCCATCTGCTGGACACACTGACCACTAGACCTTTACTATAGTAAATACTGGAGGTGTGTAGTGCTTAGGCAATCCACATTCTGATGTTAAGGAGTATGCAGAGAAAACAACAACAACTAGAGAGTCTTGACAGTTTGGCATTGACTGTGTGTTTACACTGCAACTCTTAAAGGGACAGTTCACCCAAATGTGAAAATTAGATTTTTTTACTCCCACCCCACTTGTTTCAAGCCTTTGAGTTTCTTTCTTCTGTTGAACACAAATAAAGATATTTTAAAGAATGTCAGAACTCTGTAACCATTGACTTCCATTGTATATTTTTTCCAAGTACGGAAGTCAAAGCTTACAAGTTTTCAGCATTCGTCAAAATATCTTCTTTTGTGTTTGACAGAAGAAAGAAACAAATAAGGGGTGAAAGCACATTAGAGAAAGGAAATGAGTATATTTTAGTATATTGTATTTGCTTTTCCTATTATGGAAGTCAATAGTTACCGGTTTTCGGCATTTTTCTAAATATCTTCTTTTGTGTTTGACAAAAGAAACAAACAAATAAATGTGGGACAGTAAATATTGAGTACATTTTAGTATGTAGTATTTTCCTTTCATACTATGGAAGTCAATGGTTACAGGTTTTCAGCATTCTTCTAAATATCTTCTTTTGTGTTTGACAGAAGAAAGAAACAAATAAAAGTCTGAAAGCACATCCGATAAAGTAAATAATGAGTAAATTTTAGTATATAGTATTTGTTTTTCCTACTATAGAAGGCAGTGATTACAGGTTTTCAGCATTCTTCAAAATATCTTCTTTTGTGTTCAACAGAAGAAAGGAACAAATAAAGGTTTGAAAGCACATTAGGAAAAGTAAATGAGTGCCTTTTAGTATATTGTATTTGCTTTTCCTACAATGGAAGTCAATAGTTACCGGTTTTCGGCATTTTTCTAAATATCTTCTTTTGTGTTTGACAAAAGAAACAAACAAATAAAGGTGGGGAAGTAAAAATTTAGTAAATTTTAGTATGTAGTATTTGCTTTTCCTACAATGGAAGTCAATGGTTACTGGTTTTCAGCATTCTTCTAAATATCTTCTTTTGTGTTCGACAGAAGAAACTAACAAATAAAGGTTTGAAAGCACATTAGGGAAAGTAAATATTGAATAAATTTTAATATAAAGTATTTGCTTTTCATACTATGGAAGTCAATGGTTACTGGTTTTCAGCATTCTTCTAAATATCTTCTTTTGTGTTTGACAAAAAATATATATAAATAAAGGTAAGAAAGCACATTAGAGAAAGTAAATAATGAGTAAATTGAAGTATGAAGTATTTGCTTTTCCTATGGAAGTCAATGGTTACCGGTTTTTAGCATTCTTCTAATAATCTTCTTTTGTGTTTGACAGAAGAAACAAACAAATAATGGTTTAAAAGCACATTAGGGAAAGGAAATATTGAGTGCGTGCATTTAATATTTCGTATTTGCTTTTCTTGCAATGGAATTCAATGGTTACCGGTTTTCAGCATTCTTCTAAATATCTTCTTTTGTGTTCGACAGAAGAAAGGAACAAATAAAGGTTTGAAAGCACATTAGGGAAAGTAAATAATGAGTAAATTTTAGTATATAGTATTATATAGTATATATAGTATATAGTATAGTATTTAGTATATATTTGCTTTTGGCGATGCAATGGCGCAGTAGGTAGTGCTGTCGCCTCACAGCAAGAAGGTCGCTGGTTCTAGCCTCGGCTGGGTCAGTTGGCATTTCTGTGTAGAGTTTGCATGTTCTCCCTGCGTTCGCGTGGGTTTCCTCCGGGTGCTCCGGTTTCCCCCACAGTCCAAAGACATGCAGTACAGGTGAATTGGGTAGGCTTAATTGTCCGTAGTGTATGAGTGTGAATGAGTGTGTATGGGTGTTTCCATAGATGGGTTGCGGCTGGAAGGGCATCCGCTGCGTAAAACATGTGCTGGATAAGTTGGTGGTTCATTCCATTGTGGCGACCCTGGATTAATAAAGGGACTAAGCCGAAAAGAAAATGAATGAATGAATGAGTATTTGCTTTTTCTACAATGGAAGTCAATGGTTACCGGTTTTCAGCATTCTTCAAAATATCTTCTTTTGTGTTCAACAGAAGAAAGAAACTCATAAAGGTTTGGAGCCACTTAAGAGAGAGTAAATAAGGAGTAAACTCTCATTTTTGGGTGAACTTACTCTTTAATGCACAGATCTGAATCATATCTGTTTTTTTTCTGCAATCATAAAGAAAACATTAAAGCATCTAAGGTCAGTAATTATAGTCATTTTCTCTGAATATTAATGTTTGTAAACCCCTCACTTCCATAAGCCAGCTCTGCTCTGATTGGTCAGTTAGCCAAGTCTGTTTTGATTGGTCTGTCCTTGTGTGAAATCCAACAGGGAAAAAAAAAATCTGAATATTTGCATTGAAAAATGATGGTAGTAATACCAATGCACAGTAAGCAGATGATGTTTGCAATCTTAATGTAGAGGTAGACATAAATATGTAGGATATACAGCATGTAGAAAATACTTTCATTACATGTAGAAATATGTAGATTTTAATAGATTGTTATTATTATTATATATTTTTTATTGTTGTTGTTGTTATTGTTATTATTATTATTATTATTATCATTATTGTCATTGTTGTTATTATTATCGTTGTTGTTTTGTTGTTGTTGTTATTATTATTATTATTATTATCGTTGTTGTTGTTATTATTATTATCAATATTGTCGTTGTTGTTATTATCATTATCGTTGTTGTTATTATTATTATTATTAATTTTATTATCATTATTGTCGTTGTTGTTATTATTATCGTTGTTGTTGTTGTTGTTGTTGTTGTTATTATTATTATTATTATTAATTTTATTATCATTATTGTCGTTGTTGTTATTATTATCGTTGTTGTTGTTGTTGTTGTTATTATTATTATCATTATTATTATTATTATCATTATTGTCATTGTTGTTATTATTATTATCGTTGTTGTTGTTGTTGTTGTTGTTGTTATTATTATTATTATTATTATTATCGTTGTTGTTGTTGTAGTTGTTGTTGTTGTTGTTGTTGTTGTTGTTGTTGTTATTATTATTATTATTATTATTATTATTATTATTGTCGTTGTTGTTATTATTATCGTTGTTGTTGTTATTATTATTATTATTATTATCGTTGCTGTTGTTATTATTATTATCAATATTGTCGTTATAATTATTATTATTATTATCATTATCGTTATTATTATTATTATCATTATTGTTATTATTATTATTATTATTATTATTATCATTATCGTTATTATTATTATTATTATTATTATTATTATTATTATTATTATTATCATTATTGTTATTATTATTATTATTATTATTATTATTATCGTTATTATTATTATTATCATTATTGTTATTATTATTATTATTATTATTATTATTATTATCATTATCGTTATTATTATCATTATCATTATTGTTATTATTATTATTATTATTATTATTATCATTATCGTTATTATTATTATTATTATTATCATTATCGTTATTATTATTATTATTATCATTATCGTTATTATTATTATTATCATTATTGTTATTATTATTATTATTATTATCATTATCGTTATTATTAATATTATTGTTATTATTATTATTATCATTATTGTTATTATTATTATTATTATTATCGTTATTATTATTATTATTATCATTATTGTTATTATTATTATTATTATTATTATTATTATTATTATTATTATTATTATTATCATTATCGTTATTATTATTATTATTATTATTATCGTTATTATTATTATTATTATCATTATCGTTATTATTATTATCATTATTTTTGTTGTTACAATTATTATTATTTTTTCTTTTCATTTTGTTTTTGGATTAGTCCCTTTATTAATCTGGGGTCGACACAGCGGAATGAACCGCCAACTTATCCAGCACATGTTTTACCCAGCGGATACCCTTGCAGCTGCAACTCATCACTGGGAAACACCCATACACACTCACTTATTATTATTATTATTATTATTATTATTATTTAGTTTAGCCTTAAAAATATAACCTGGAGTTAGTGATGTTTTACTGTTTACGGATACACTATTATACATTTTGTTTTGTATTTATTAGTTTTTTTATTTTTTTTTTTATTTTATTTTAGCCTATATGCCTTTTTTATTTATATTTATTTTTTTATTAATTTAATTGTGCTTATATAGTTTGTATAATATTTTTATATTTATTTATTTAATTATTTTAAATGAAGCAAGATGTTGCTTTGTCATCGATTTATTGCTATTTTCAGTTTTTTATTTACATTTTAATAAACACATTTAATAATACTTTTTCTATACAGTTACATTTAACATGTTTACAATGCACATTTTTATTGTTGTATTTTTAATTACTTAATTTTTAATGTCACTTAGTTTAATGAGATGTTGCAACTAACTGTTTTTAAATAGTGTATTAGATTTGCAGTAATGAAAGTGTTTTACCATGGTTTTAATGATATTAAATCTGCCAGAAAATTATTTTTACCTTAAATATTTTAGGGTTGTCTCCACAGAGAGTGTGTTTGTCTGGTCTGGTTTGGTCTGGCGGTGGCTGCTGTTTTTGCTGTCGTGCTTGTAGTTGTAGTTTCATGCACTCGTCTGCCTGATGGTTCTGGACAGAGTTCCTGTTTCAGCAGCATCTGGAACAGATGCACAGCACACCGACAACATCTTTACATGGCTAAGGGTTAAAAATAGACTCCAAAATACAACAGTGAGCAAAAATACTACAGATAGGAACACCAGGCATTGCGTTATTTGTTAAAACAGTACAGCTCTGTAATATTTGCACATCTTTTTGTATATTTTGTAATGTCTTAATTTAATGCATTACATTTAATCCAGAATTTAACTTCAATTAAATTAGTATGCAGGCGTCATGGTGGCACAGTGGGTAGCACGATCACCTCACAGCAAGAAGGTCGCCGGTTCGAGTCCCGGCTGGGTCAGTTGTCATTTCTATGTGAAGTTTGCATGTTCTCCCCATGTTGGCGTGGCTTTCCTCCGGGTGCTCCTGTTTCCCCCACAGTCCAAAACACATGTGCTATAGGTGAACTGAATAAACTAAATTGGTTGTAGTGTATAAGTGTGAATGCAAGAGTGTATGGGTGTTTCCCAGTGTTGGGTTGCAGCTGGAAGGGCATCCGCTGCGTAAAACAAATGCTGGATAAGCTGGTGGTTCATTCCGCTGTGGCGACTCCTGATTAATAAAGGGACTAAGCTTAAAAGAAAATGAGTGAATGAAATTAGTATGCAAGTATTTTATTTATTTACAAAATTATTCCACTATTAAAACACACACACACACACACACACACACACACACACACACACACACACACACACACACACACACACGTGTATAAACATTCTAAATCACATATGGAACAGTGTTAATTATTATAAAAATTAGATATATATTGTTTATTTATATCATAAACAGTGGTGGAAACCGTACTGAAAAATCAAGTAAAAGTACCATTATTTGCCTGAAAATGTAGTGCAAGTAGAGTAAAAGTATCTGCTGTAAATATTACTCAAAGTACGAGTAAAAAGTAGCCCTTTCAAAAGTACTCAAGAGTAGTGAGTATTACGCTGTCAAAAGCTGATGCATTTACATGTCATTTGTGGATGTGTGTAAACGTAACATTCTGTAGTGCATTTAGTTATTGCCCAGCAGGCACACAACATCATAAGACGTTAATATTAGGTTAGATTTCGGTTGTGATGTCAGGTGACCAAAATTCATTGTCTAGCCAGTGTCTAAGGACAACGTTATTTTGAAGTCCAATAACGGTGTCTAATGACGTTGATATTTGGTTGATTTTAGGTTGTGTTGGAAAGTGACAAATCCAACGTGGAGCCAACATCTTAAACCAACGTCATATTGACGTCAAATACTGACATTTATCCATCAGGTACGGCAACCAAAATCAAACGTCTGATAGAAGTCATAGTGGAAACGTCCACACAACGTCAAGCTGTAACATCCTTAGACATTGACATTTGGTTGATTTTAGGTTGGATGTTGGACATTAATGTCGGCCTGACGTTGGGTTCTGATGTCAACCCGATTTTCATTTCAAAACAAATTGCAACGTCCCCACGACGTTGGGGTACAACGTCAATCTGACGTCATGTTGACATCTTGCACCTGCTGGGTGTTTAAGGCCTTCATACAGTAAACATCCGTCATCTTCTCATCAGTGACATGCATCTAAACCAGGGTTGCTCAATCTTGTTCCTGGAGATCTGCCTTCCTGCATAGTTCAGCTCCAACCCTGATCAAACACACCTGAACCAATTAATTAGGACCTGACAGCACTTGATAATTACAGGCAGGTGTGTTTGATATGGGTTGCAACAGAAATCTGCAGGAAGGTAGATCTCCAGGAACAGTATTGAGCACCCCTGAACTCAACAGTCTCTGGGTCAATGCGTATAAAGGTTTTGGACCTCTTCTTGGACACTTTTAATTCTTCCAAACAGTTTGCTGCGATTATAAATCGCCCATGTCTTGAGGTTGTTCATTATGATGGGATTTACATTCTATGTGTGATTTGATTGGACAGGAATCACAGGACTGATTTTTCTAATCCCCATAGACAAGAAAAAATATAGTAATGACTGCAGGTTGAAGGACAGTAGTGGAGTAAAAGTACAGAAACAGCACTATAAATGTACTCACAGGAAAAGTAAAAGTCCACATTTTTAAAACTACTCAGTAATGTACACTTCCTGAGTAAAACTACTCAATTACAGTAATTTGAGTATTTGTTATTTGTTACTTTACACCACTGATCATAAGTAATATGTAAAACTATGTGTCTGCAATCAATCCACATGTAAGAACAGCCATACTGAAAATGCAGGAGTGTGCAATTATTTAGCAAACCCTTTATTTTAACGTAGTAAACTACTAGTCTTTTTAACCAGTCTGTTAAACAGTTTCAAGCCATTAAATCTTTGAAAGGGCTTAAAATAGTTAAAGTCCACTTTGCAATGTCAGTCTCCCAAGCTTTACTCTTGTAGTTGGTGCTCAGCTATAGCACTGATTAAATAAGTAGAGGAATGACATTTGACTGGCATTTGAATAATAATGTGATAATGCATCCCTTAATCACATTCTCTAATTCACATATCGGTATATTTTTATTATAGTTGTCGTCATTATCACTCAATTTTTATTTAGTTTTCGTCCATAGAAACTTGTTTGTCACAAAAATTATGACAATTTTTTTTTGATGTCAACCCGATTTTCATTTCCAAACAAAATGCAAAATACAACATCAATCTGACGTCATGTTGACATCTTGTACCTGCTGGGTGTTTAAGGCCATCATACAGTAAACATCCATCGTCTTCTCATCAGTGACCTGCATCTAAACAGTCTCTGGGTCAATGCGAATAAAGATTTTGGACCTCTTCTTGGACACTTTTAATTATATATATAATTATATATATAACTAAATATATGTATATATAGTTGTCGTCATTATCTCTTAATTTTTATTTAGTTTTCGTCTAGTTTTCGTCGGTAAAAACTTGTTCGTCACAAAAATTATGACAAATTTTTCGTCAACAAAATTAACACTGATATGGAAACAATATAATGATACAATAATATTTACAGTATAATGTTAATATTACATAAACATTTTATTATTATTATTATTATTATAAATATAAATACTTTAGGTTTGTTAAATAAATAAATAAATAAATAAGATTTGTTTTCAGAAAAAAATATGTTTGCATTTGTGAAATTTATTTATTTATTTGCTAATTCTAATATTGTAAAATACTAATCTTTTTAAATGACTTTATATACAGTATATATATATATATTTTTTTTTAAAGAGAATGTGAGTTGTTTATTTATTCAAATGTTTATCTATTTTCGTATATAATGAATGGCCTGTGGTCTTAAAAAAATCAATTTAACATAATATTAAAATGAAAATTGATAGTGATATGACAAAGTATTAAAACTTAAAATAAAATATATAAAAACATGTTTAAGCATGAACTACTTAAGAATTTCAGAACAATATTAGTAGTATAATATAAGTAATGCAATAATATTGAATTCAATAAGTAATAGTAATGCAGTATTATCTAAAATAGCTTTCTGCATGTATATAATAAATTTAATTTTTATTTGTTTTATTTTAATTTTCATACTTTATTTTTATTTATATAGATATAGTGTTGTTTGCCAGGATGTATGTATATATTTTAATATATAGTGAAATATTTTGTATTAATATTTACAAAATATTTAAAAATCTAGACCTATATCTAGACCTATATACTAGTTGAATTCAGAATTATTAGCCCCCTTTTAAATATTCCCCAAATGATGTTTAACAGAGCAAGGAAATTTTCACAGTATGTCTGATAATATTTTTTTCTCCTGGAGAAAGTTTTATTGTTTTATTTGGGCTAGAATAAAAGCAGTTTTAAGTTTTTTAAAAATCATTTTAAGGTCAAAATTATTAGCCCCTTTAAACTATTTTTTTTCAATAGTCTACAGAACAAACCATCATTATACAATAACTTGCCTAATTACCCTAACCTGCCTAGTTAACCTAATTACCCTAGTTAAGCCTTTAAATGTCACTTTAAGCTGTATAGAAGTGTCTTGAAGAATATCTAGTCTAATATTATTTACTGTCATCATGACAAAGATAGGGGCAACCCAGTGGCGCAGTAGGTAGTGCTGTTGCCTCACAGCAAGAACATCGCTGGGTCGCAGGTTCGAACCTCGGCTGGGCTGGGTCAGTTGGCGTTTCTGTGTGGAGTTTGCATGTTCTCCCTGGGTTCGCGTGGGTTTCCTCCGGGTGCTCCGGTTTCCCCCACAGTCCAAAGACATGCAGTACAGGTGAATTGGGTAAGCTAAATTGTCCATAGTGTATGAGTGTGAATGTGTGTGTGGAAGTTCCCAGAGATGGGTTGCGGCTGGAAGGGCATCCGCTGCGTAAAATCGTGCTGGATAAGTTGGCGGTTCATTCCGCTGTGGCGACCCCGCAAGGGACAAAGCCGACAAGAAAATGAATGAATGAATGAATGACAAAGATAAAATAAATCAGTTATTAGAGATGAGTGAATAAAACTATTATGATTAGAAATGTGTTGAACAAATCTGCTCTCCGTTAAACAGAAATTGGGGAAAAAAATAAACAGGAGGGCTAAAAATTCAGGGGGGCTAATAATTCTGACTTCAACTGGATATATATATATATATATTGTTCTAAAGAGAATGTGAGTTATTTATAATCATTTATAAGTGTTTATCTATTTTCTTATATAATGAATATCCCGTGGTCTTAAAAAAAATTACCTTTATAAAATTAATTTACCATAATATTAATATGAATATTGATAGTGATATGACAAAATATATTGAAACGTAAAATAAAATATATAAATAAATGTTTAAGCATGAACTACTTAAAAATTTCTGAACAATATTATAATATAATATATAATAATGCAATATTATTGAATGCAATAAGTAATAGTAATGCAATATTATTTAAAATAGTATATAATTAATAAAATTGTTATTTGTTTTATTCTAATTTTCATACCTTATTTTTAATTTATAAAGATATAGCGTTGTTTGCTGGAATGTATATATTTTAATATTTAATGAAATATTTTGTATTAATATTTACTAACATAAATTTAAAAAATAGCATTTATATATATTGTGTTTGTCTGATGTATTTTGAAACACTTTTAATCTACTTCAGCCTATATAATAGAAAATATGAGTGCTGTTTGCCTGTGTGTAACTGCCTTTTAGGCTGGTTAGGTTTATTAAGTGCTTATTGTGTTGCTAATGTTCATTCTTGTGTGTTTTTCTGCTCTATAAGCTCATGTGGCTTTTGTTCCTATTGCCTTTTGTATGGCGACAGGCTTCATTAGATCCATTTTCTTCCCCATCATCCCCCCCTGCGCTGCAGTCAGCGGTCTGTCCATGTTAAACTCTCCTCATATACGTTGTTCAGGCTCACTGAGCATTATAGCGTGTTATTTTTAGCCTCCAGTGATTACAGGACTCCCATGCGTTACATGTTTTCAAACAGTAAACGGAGCGGCGCTCAGATTAAACAGCATCTCGTTCTACAGCGGACGGGATTATTGCATAATGTCGTATAGACTTTCAGTCTCTGGGACTAACATTGGATTCCTGCATATTATTTTAGTGCAAATCCTTGTAATCTAATATCCAGTGGTTTTTCGACCGGTGGAGCACGGCCCGAAAGTGGGTCACAGGTCTGTTCTGACAGCAGGGACTAAAACAGTTGTGAACGCAGATAATAAATGCAAGTAACCGTATAATTGTGCATAGTTAGTCGGGCTCTATCCTTTCTGTGATGCAGAAAACCAGAATGGACTCACGGAAATCCACATGGAGACGTATAAATTAAAAGTAGCGCTGGACAACTGTGTGTGCATATGAAACTGCACCCAAAAATAAAACTGTGATGTTCATTTAGGCCATAATAACACATAATGTGCTTTTCAGGTCTGTAAACACAAGCTGCACAGCAGCGACGTTTTGATTAATGTACACATGATATCAAAACAAACCATATTGGTTTTGTTAGCTCACATTGCCAGTTTTGTGGGGAACAATTCATCTGTACACGTCATTAAGAAAAACAAAATGTTTGCCCTTCCTGTATACTTCCTGCACTTCCTGTTTGTAATCAGTTAAATTCTCAGATTAGGTCTGTCTGAGGTATTGGGCGTGGCTAACATACTTAACCACGCCCCTCCAGCTGTCAGTTTTGACATCCCCATGGCAACAAACAGAAATGGTGAGGAGGAGAAGTCTGTTAAGTTGTAATAAATCTCCCCAAACTAGGGGTGTAATGGATCACAGTTGATCTGTGATTCATACGGATCACAACCCATGGTTTGGATTTCACGTGACCCGCAGATCAATACTTTTTTTTTTAAATTTAGATTTTCTTTTTTTGCGTAGATTAATCCTAAATTCATAACGATCGCAGAGAGATCGCCCTCTCACATCATTCAAATCACATGTATGAAAGCATTTAGGCTTTTCTGTAAAATATAATGATGACGGAAGAAGTTGTGGTGGGTTATTGGGGATGTGGTGGGTTTCTAAGGTCATTAAAGGTGTTTTCTGTCACTACTTGTTTAGCCTGCATTAATGCATTCAGTGTGAGCTGCACAATTAATCATCGAAAGATGATGATGAATGAACCACCAACTTATCCAGGATATGTTTTCACAGCGGATGCCCTTCCAGCTGCAACCCAACACTGGGAAACATCCATACACACTCATTCACACACATACAGGGACAATTTAGCTTATTCAATGTCCAGGGACGTGCAGAGACCTTTTAAGGGACAGAGGCTCAAATGGAAAAAAGGGCACTTTTTATTAAATAATAGTAATAATTGTACTTTAATAAATAAAATATATTATAATGAGATTATTAAGGAGATTTCACCCTAAATTCACCATATACTCGCCCTTAAAAGGATAGTTAATTCAAAACTGAAAATTCTGTCATCATTTACTCACCTTTTACTTGTTCCAAACCCATTTGACTTTTTTCTTCTGTTGAACACACAAAGTAATATTTTGAAGAGAGCAGGAAACCTGTAACCATTGACTTTCATGGTGTTTGTTTTTCCTAGTCTGTAAGTCGATGATTTCAAGTTTAGAGCTTTCTTTAAAATATCTCATTTAATCTTTTATTCGTTAGTGTTCAACAAAATAAAGAAACAAAGAAATGGAGCCACTTGAGGGTGAGTAAATGTAAATGTTTGGGTGAACTCTCCCTTTTCAATCTTCCATAGCTAGCCTATATGTACATGTTTTATAGCTTCAATTGACATATATTCTGTGTGACTGCAAAAACAAGAGGGCAATATTTTCACTATCCAGCTGTCGTTTCTCCATTACATTAGCCTGTATGCCTATGATATTGCCCTGGCTAAACTTTAGCTAACTTATTACATGGTTGTTAATCAGGAGGATGTTAGCAAGACAAAATAGCCTATTTGCTTTTGAACTTTTGCATGAATGGCTGACGTTAAATTTGAGCCTCAGGTAGTCCTTTGTTAACCGTTACTCACCTCCACACAATGAAGATGAATGACGGATGAATTTACATCGGCGGTTCTGTCGATCATATCGCGCTGCCGTAACGGAGGTCAGCTGGTAATGTATGTTTTACACACACTCCGTCTGCAGTGTGTGTATGGGTCAGACTGTAAAGCTATGGCCCAGATGCAGTCCGTGTGCAATGCGGATGCAGGAGTTGGCATAAGAGCTGATAGACGTTACTCCACTCTTGACACCTTACTTTGAGGCGAGAGTAACAATGTAAATAGAGTATTCGTTAGAGCATTCGCCTCGCATGTGGTTTTTCTTTCCAAATCGTCAGTCGAGGCTCGCTTGGAGCGGCTAGACTAAAGCCAGGATATACTTTAAAATTTCGTTTTTTTATTTTTTGACAGGGAAAGCGGTCCTTAAATAGAACACACATTAACTTTATACATATATTATATTATTAGTAGTATTTAAAAAAAAAAAAAAAAAATATATATATATATATATATTTATATATATATATATATATATATATATATATATATATATATATATATATATATATATATATATATTAGGGCAACGCAGTGGCGCAGTAGGTAGTGCTGTTGCCTCACAGCAAGAACGTCGCTGGGTCGCAGGTTCGAAGGTTCGAACCTCGGCTGGGCTGGGTCAGTTGGCGTTTCTGTGTGGAGTTTGCATGTTCTCCCTGCGTTCGCGTGGGTTTCCTCCTCCGGGTGCTCCGGTTTCCCCCCACAGTCCAAACACATGCAGTACAGGTGAATTGGGTAAGCTAAATTGTCCATAGTGTATGAGTGTGAATGTGTGTGTGGAAGTTCCCAGAGATGGGTTGCGGCTGGAAGGGCATCCGCTGCGTAAAATCGTGCTGGATAAGTTGGCGGTTAATTCCGCTGTGGCGACCCCGCAAGGGACAAAGCCGACAAGAAAATGAATGAATGAATGAATATATATATTATCCCCAGAAAAAAAAGTGCACTTTCTCTCCAGGAGAAAAAAAGGGCAGGGGCTCAAGCACCCAAAGCCCCCACCTCTGCATGTGCCTGCGCATGTCTGTGGACTTGTGGGGAAACCGGAGCACCCGGAGAAAACCCACGCGAACACAGGGAGAACATGCAAACTCCTCACAGGAACGCCAACTGACCCAGCCGGGGCTCAAACCAGCGACCTTCCTGCTGTGAGGCAACAGCGCTACGCACTGCGCTACCGTGCTGCCACATATGCATTTAACAATGTTCAAAAATGAAAGTTGTAGGCAGCAATTACATTATTTTACCAACAGGTGGTGACAACCAGCCATCCAAAATATGCCACTGAATAATTCTTCAGAAATGATTATCTAGCGATGAAACATGAAGTTTTATGAGTGAAGAACTGAATCATTTATTGAAAAAAAGATTAAATATACATTTAAATATACATTATTTTAAATTAAATATACACTTTCTACGGGCGACGCGGTGGCACAGTGCTGTCGCATCACAGCAAAAAGGTCGCTGGTTTGAGCCTCGGCTGGCTCAGTTGGCGTTTCTGTGTAGAGTTTGCATGTTCTCTCTGCGTTCGCGTGGGTTTCCTCCGGGTGCTCCGGTTTCCCCCACAGTCCAAAGACATGCGGTACAGGTGAATTGGGTAAGATAAATTGTCCGTAGTGTATGAGTGTGAATGAGTGTGTGTGTGTGTGGATGTTTCCCAGAGATGGGTTGCAGGGCATCTGCTACGTAAAACATATGCTGGATAAGTTGGTGGTTCATTTCACTGTGGCAACCCCGGATTAATAAAGGGAATAAGCCAAAAAGAAAATGAATGAATGAACGATACACTTTCTACATTGAGCGTTATCAGCAACAGTAGTAACAGTGAATTTTTCACAGTACTGAATAATTTACAATTTATTCATATTCAGCTGATTATTTCTTCATTTTATTTTTAATATAATTACAGCTTCTAAGTTCTGTTCGTTAAAACCAACAGAGTCTTGCAGTGCTGCTTTTGTAATAAATGAAAGCAAATGACATTTGTCTTCTCCGCTTTTTGGCTGATCCGAAAAATGGTCTGATCCGTGACTAAAACACCATAACGTGATCTGAACCGTGACATTTGTGATGCGTTACACCACTACCCCAAACCCTTTTCCCCAGCTTTCTGAATGACATGCCTACTTCAATCACATCTACATTCAATCAGCTCACAATGGAAAAAACAAGCCACGCCCACTGTTTTCTCATTTAATATTTAGTTTCTCTAGGAACTGTGTCACAATACAAAAAAAAAGGTCACAGCTTCCGGTTCATCTGGACTTTAACTTCATTCATTTTCTTTTCAGCTTAGTCCCTTTTTTAATCCGTGGTTGCCACAGCAGAATGAACCGCCAACTTATCCATCACACGTTTTACGCAGCGGATGCCCTTCCAGCTGCAACCCATCTCTGGGAAAGACTTTAACTTTAATAGGTGAAAGTACACAAGTGTGTTGCTGCAATTATGTACAGTTGAAGTCAGAATTATTCGCCCCCTTTTGATTTTTTTTTTCTTCTTTTTAAATATTTCCCAAATGATGTTTAACAGATCAAGGAAATTTTCACAGTATGTCTGATAATATTTTTTCTTCTGGAGAAAGTCTTATTTGTTTTATTTCGGCTAGAATAAAAGCAGTTTTAATTTTTTAAATACCGTTTTAGGGACAAAATAATTAGCCCCTTTAAGCGATATTTTATATCGTTATACAATAACTTGTCTAATTACCCTAACCTGGCTAGTTATCCTAATTAACCCAGTTAAGCCTTTAAATGTCACTTTAAGCTGTATAGAAGTGTCTTGAAAAATATCTAGTCAAATATTATGTACTGTCATCATGGCAAAGATAAAATAAATCAGTTATTAGAGATGAGTTATTAAAACTATTATGATTAGAAATGTGTTGAAAAAATCTGCTCTCTGTTAAACAGAAATTGGGGGAAAAAACTTCAACTGTATATATGATGCGTCCTCACAGTGACATTTTAACAAAGGATTGTTAGGTGTTGATAGCTTGTTTGTAAACAAACAAGACACAACACTGGGGGAAAAAAATCTTCAGATCAACATCGACTGTGTTTAATGTTGTGACGAAATGAGCCAAAGTTTAGCCAAAATTATTCAAGAAATTGGGAAAAACTTGTGTTGATAGACATTAAAAAGTGAAACACTGTTTGCAGCACACTGACTTTGTGTGTGTGCGTGTGTGTGCGTGTGTGTGCGTGCGTGTGCGTGCGTGTGCGTGCGTGTGTACGTGTTTTTGTGACATATCAGGACACAAATCTGTATAATGACATGGGTATGACACAGGTATTACAAAAAGGAGGTGAAATATGAGGACATTGGTGACGTCCTCACTTCTCAAAAAGCTTCTAAATCACACAGGATGAGTTTCTTCAGGGAGTAAAGCTGTACACTGTCTCCTGTGATGGTTGGGTTTAGGGGTAGGGTGGGGTGAGGGCAATATAATATACGGTTTGATCTGTATAAAATGAATGGAAACCTATGTAATGTACCCACTTTTCACAAAAACAAACGTGTGTGTGTGTGTGTGTGTGTGTGTGTGTGTGTGTGTGTGTGTGTGTGTGTGTGTGTGTGTGTGTGTGTGTGTGTGTGTGTGTGTGTGTGTGTGCGCAAGTGCTGGAGGTGAAATTAAAAGGTCGCATAATCTCATTTTCCCGGGGTGAATGTCAGCAGGACAAAGCAGCATGTCCTTTCTGCATGCAGGGTTATACTGTATATATTCCTCTTGCATGTTTTCACTGCAGAAGTACTGTATCTCACTGTGTTCTAGTAAAGGTCTAAACAGTTGTAAGATAGGAATAAAGCAGTACAGCAAACATGCATAAGACACTGTTGAATCATGAATGCATGAGTTGCTTGAGTCTTTGGAGTGGCTGTTAAGGCCGATTTATACTTCTGCGTCAAGCGCACGCGTATGCTACGGTGCAGCCTACGCGTGGACGCATAGCCCCTCGCCGTGGCCGTCGGCGTCGTTGACGTGCACCTCTCAAAAAATGTAACGCGTACGCGTTAAAATGAGCGAGTTTGAGCCACTGGTACATTAAGGACGTGTTCAGGAAAAACAAAAAAACCAGCGAAGAAACTCGACACAGAGGAACATAAACACCTACTGCCAGCTAGCGTTTCGGAAGTGTATTGCAGAGCAACAGAAACAGTGCACAGAAGTATAAATGTACGGCTACGCGCGAGGCTTGCGCCGTGGGTTATGGCGATCACTTGACGCAGAAGTATAAACCAGGCTTTAGGGTGTTGCTATGTGGTTTATAGCCCCTTTCACACAGTGATACTGGAAAATTTCCAGAACGATTTTACCAGTCGTTTAACCCTCCTGTTACCCTAAAATCTGCTAACACCTTTTATCCACTGGGGTCAATTTGACCCCAGCAATTTAAAACCTCCAGAATAGTATTTATTTTTAATTTTTTTGCCAAAAGTTTAGTATCAGGTAATTGATGTCTTTGTTAACTACTTAACAACACTCTGAAATACATACCCCCCACTCCCCACTCCCAACCCCCCACTTCCTGCCCCTTATACATACAGATTACAGTGTTTCCTCTAGGATTTTTTCCAGCAGTGGCGGCAGGACTTTTCAAAGACAAATATTACACGCAGTATTACAAGTCGAGATAGCATTCATGTAATATGAGCATGCGAATCTCTTTGCTTGCGTGCCGATTTCCTCTGTTCGAGCACAGAACTTCTTGCACGCACTCAAATTTACACGTTCAAGTGCAGATCTTCTTGTGCGCTCTCCAGTAAGCGCTGCTGAAGCGCGATATAGTGTGTTTTTGTGCATTTTCCGACATTAACGCGTCCTGAAGTAAAGTGAAACGGCATTAAACTCCAGCAAGATAAAGTCATTGTATGCAAAGCCATTGACCTTTATCAATAAAGTATACTTATGGAAACTGTGTTAATCTTAACTGAAAGCTACGCAGTGTTTGCTAGACTCACACACCTGTCAGTCAGTCTGTCAGAGAGTCAGTCAGCATGTCACCTTGAACAAATAGCGCACAGCACTACTACGGTTACAGAAAAGTTTGCGCGGTTTACCTCTAATATGTTTTGGTGCGATTATAATCCGCTATACAAAACACGACTAAATGTTTTAAATAAGAAGCTGTAATGTAGCCGTGGCGGGATGGATTTTGGCGTGGCGGCCCGCCACGGATGAATGAATGTAGCGGAAACCTTGGATTACCTATTGCATTACTATAGACAAGTTTACAAATCAGCATCAAAACTCACTATTTCACCTAGGGGCGTTGCTAGGGTTGAAAGGGATAAGGGGCGTAGCTAAAATACCCCCAAACTAGATATTAAAGTTTGAGGACAAAATTTATGGTGGCTTGAGAAAGTCGAGTCTGAAAGTTTGAAGTAGTTTTAAAGTGTAAATAACTGAAGTAGTTTTTATGAAGTTTGAAACAGTCGGCATAGATAAGTACATATATGTTAGCATGTTTCTAGTGGTTACTAGGCAGTTGCTAACATAAATTAGCATGATTCTAGCATGAATTAGCATGTTACTAGCATGATTATAGCATAATTTAGCATGCTGTTAGCATGATTCTAGCATGAATTAGCATGTTACTAGCGTGTTTCTAGCATGAATTAGCATGTTATCAGCATGTTTCTAGCATGAATTAGCATGTTACCAGCGTGTTTCTAGCATGAATTAGCATGTTACTAGCATGAATTAGCATGTTACTAGCATGTTTCTAGCATGAATTAGCATGTTACTAGCATGTTTCTAGCATGAATTAGCATGTTATTAGCGTGTTTCTAGCATGTATTAGCATGTTACTAGCGTGTTTCTAGCATGAATTAGCATGTTACTAGCATGTTTCTAGTGTGAATTAGTATGTTACTAGCATGATTCTAGCATGAATTAGCATGTTGTTAGCATGATTCTAGCATGAATTAGCATGTTACTAGCATGATTCTAGCATGAATTAGCATGTTGTTAGCATGATTCTAGCATGAATTAGCATGTTACTAGCCTGTTTCTAGCATGAATTAGCATGTTACTAATGTGTTTCTAGCATGAATCAGCTTGTTTCTAGCATGAATTAGCATGTGCTAGCATGACTAGCATGTCAGTAGTGTATTGCTAGCATCTTTCTAGCAAAATTAGCATGTCAGTAGGATGTTAAAACTATTAGCATGTGTTAGAATAGCTAATCACAGTCTATGGGACAGTTGCTAGTGTGTTGTAAGTGGTTGCTAGGGAGTGGCTATTAAGTTTAAAGGTCATCAGTGATTGGCTGCTGGCTAGACTGAGTTAAATGAGCTCAGCCATTAGTCTGTGGCACAGTCTGATGCAGAGTTATGAGCTCACAAAGGTTCATCCAATGCTAAGTCAATGGCAGTCTTTTACAATGGAAGTCTATGGGACAGTTTGCTAGGGTGCTGTAAGTGGTTGCTAGGGAGTGGCCAGTAAGTTAAAAAGTCATCAGTTATCGGCTGCTGCCTAGACTGAGTTGAATGAGCCCAGTTAGAAGTCTGTAGGACAGTCTGATGCAGAGTTATGAGGTCACAAACTTTGACCCAATGTTAAGTCAATGGGACTTTTGGGAATTTTCTGGGTCATTTTTCGGAAAACCGATAGTCGGATCAGTTAGAAAAGAAATAGCAACCCGAGTCAGACCAGTTTGAAAGTTTGACGAAAGTTTGAAGTATGTAGCTTGAAAGGTTTAGGAGGAGATACACTTAAAAATTACAATCAGAAGACGGAAGAAGAAGAAGAAGAAGTTTATGTAGAATATCAGAATGGTGGCTTTCTCAAGCCACCATAATAATAGGATTATAAATGGTTTAATAATATATAAAGGGTTTTTGAGTTGACAGTCTTTTAACGATAAATTTTTGAAAGCTTTGTGACTTGTAACACCAAAAAGGAAAAAACATTGTTAAATGAAACCACTTCTCATTTACTAGTCTGTTATGAGCCATATCATACCTCTTGAGCCTCCTATCTCCTCCTGATTTGCAGTTTCTGTTTGTTTTTTGAAAGTGTAATTTTCTGCACGTCTTTAAATCTGACAATATGATTTTATTTTATAGTGCGAGTTGTTTTCCAATGTGATAAAAAGCTACAAACATGTTCATTTGGACAGAGTGATTAAGTAAGCTGTAGTTTTGTCAAGATACTGGAATTTCTAAATTCAATTCCTTGCAAAATATTGATATTCAATAGGCTGCTATTTTGATATAATAACAATTGTATCAAAAATAGTAAAAAAAAAATATAAATAAAGAAATTTTTACTTTAAAAAAATGTTTACTTCAAATTTCGTTAGAGGGAGATTTTTTTTAGTTAGCTAGGGTTGGGCCGATAAACGATGTCATCGTCCATCGCCGATGGCCGATAAACTTCACAATGCTGAGCCGGCATCGTGATCCATCGCCCCGCCCCACATGTATATTGATATATAACTTATTATTTGTCATCTTAATAGCAATAACGGTCTTTTCATGAGCTGTGTTATATTTTACATATAGCTGCCGCTTGCACAACTGACAGCATGGTGAGGAGTAAATGAAGGATTATACAGCACCTCTCACGCTTAAAATGTGTAGATTCAGTGGCAAACTGTTACCTGCAAACCCCGTCCCACAGACTTTACAGTGAATGGCTTTAGTTATTTTCATAGCGGACTTGAAGCCACTGAAAGTCTTTTATCCAGTCTTAGAAAAGTGTAAATGGTGGATTAACATTCAGCACATGATCCCTAATAAGATGTGCCATTATTAGTAATTTGATTACTGGTTTCTAAAACTAAATCTGTCAGTGTTATCTTCATTCTCTCATCTTCAGCGCTTCACATTTTCGCGGTTGTAGCTCCTGTCATCTGAAGGCAGAAGGCATTGACTGAGTGATTGACAGCTGATATTAACCAATCCTTTCGCATTCAGTTCTAGAGCAGTGGGCCAATAAGAAGAGCACAAAGGCGGGGCAAGCATTGCAGGCTTTTTTTACTTCAGCAAGTTCACATAACTGTTTTAATCTGTTCCTGAGCGCTGCGTTTGGCGTCTTTAGGTGCAAAGATGCATTCTGCATAAATGTCTCCTAAATCCGCGCACGCGGTGAGGATTTTGCAGTGAAAACAGGTCACACAGCAACAATTTATGCACTCGCACAAATGCTTCCAAATATATATTTTTTCTTCTGGAGAAAGTCTTATTTGTTTTATTTTGGCTAGAATAAAAGCAGTTTTTAATTTTTTAAAAGCCATTTTAAGGTCAATATTATTAGCCCCTTTAAGCTATTTTTTTTTCAGTAGTCTACAGAACAAACCATCATTATACAATAACTTGCCTAATTACCCTAACTTGCCTAGGTAACCTAATTAACCTAGTTAAGCCTTTAAATGTCACTTTAAGCTGTATAGAAGTGTCTTGAAGAATATCTAGTCAAATATTATTTACTGTCATTATGGCAAAGATAAAATAAATCAGTTATTAGAGATGAGTTATTAAAACTATTATGATTAGAAATGTGTTGAATAAATCTGCTCTCTGTTAAACAGAAATTGGGGAAAAAATAAACGGGGGCTAATAACTCAGGGGTGCTAATAATTCTGACTTCAACTGTATGTTTGTGCTAGCGCTCACCGGAGCATTTCACGTGCACACGTGTCAAGCAACTGAAGCAGAGCTTGAAGGTAAACAAAGAGCATTTTATCATAAGCATTTTATCAACCATTTTTTCCACAGTTGGCATTAAGAAGGAACATAGAAATGTTATCTGACTAACATCTAGCAGCTAAATGTGTCTGGAAAAATATTCAAAGGCTTTTATTTTCATAAACCGCGCAGATGTGAATGCGTCTCAATGTTCTGATTGGTCAGAGTAGACATCTCACGTCAGCATGTTCTAGACGTGAACGCGCTCTTTCCAGCAATTTTCCTTCTGCGTTCACACAGCGCAGCATTCCAGCAAATTACCGGTAATGTTACAACTTCTCTTTCCGGAAAATTGCCGGAACAAATTTACCGCTATTTTCAAAAAGGGCCTGTTCACACATGATCCCTTTTCGGAAAATTTCCAGTAATTTTCCAGGAAGCTCTGTATGTGTGAAAGGGGCTAATGCTGTTTCGAGTAATTTGTTGTGTTGCTTTTTGGTTGCTAGGGTGTTGCCATGTGGTTGATGGTGTTTGAAGTATTTAAGTGTGTTGCTATATGTAGGGGTGTGACATCACCGCATTACCGCCATAATGAGATGTCAACTGCGGTGATGTGGTTAATACCGTCTTCACCGCTCATTTTTAGTTTATTATTAATTTTTGCTTTGGAAACTTTCAGGATTGTATAGAAAAACAGAATAAACTGAATAAGTAAAAGGCCTGCCTCATTTTTTTTCTCATAAATTAGAAATGTAGATTACAAAACCAAAACACTGAATGAATCTTTTTTAATCTTCCGTCAAATAAATATAGCTGGCCTACTAACTCAAATCAATCGCTCCATGGAAAATAAGCATTTTGAGTGCGCTGCTGTAATTCCTATATCATAAACCTCTATCAATATATTTGATACAAGTCATTATTTTAAAGACTATGACTTGAGAATCTGATTTCACCTCGTCGCTGTACTTTCATTTTCTTCGTCTCAGTGTTTTGAATTAGTTAAACTGTCCTCAGTTTAGTGTATAGTGTCAAACTGGCACGGAATATAGACTGTGCTAAAAGGCTGGTCAAATGTAGGCTTTTTTACAGAAGTAAACAGACACGCATTCTGCGACCACAGTGATGAGAGACATAGATATATGTTGACTTATTTAAAGTAGGCTATATTGCCACAGCCATATCACCCTGCAGCCCAAGACGGGTTACTCACTGAAGCTAAGCAGGGCTGAACCTGGTCAGTACCTGGATGGGAGACCTGGATGTGAGTCTTTATGCCCCAGTATAGTGAAGGGGACACTATACTGTCAGTAAGCGCCGTCTTTCAAATGAGATGTTCAACCTAGGTCCTGACTCTCTGTGGTCATTAAATATCCCATGGCACTTCTCGTAAAGAGGGGTGTAACCCTGGTGTCCTGGCCAAATTACTTTCATCGGCCCTTACCCATCATGACCTCCCAATCATCCCCATCCATCGAATTGACTCTATCACTGTCTCTCCACTCTACCAACAGCTTGTGTGTGGTGAAACACTGGTGCCGTTGTCCTGTGGCTGCCGCCACATGATCCAAGTGGAGCTGCACACTGGTGCTGGTGTGGAGAAACAACCCCCCCTCCTGATTGTGAAGTGCTTTGGGTGTATGCCCATACACGATACATGTGCTATATAAATACTAAAGGTGGGCATAAATTATTTTTTTTAATCTAGATTAATCTTGGAATGAATCTAGATTAAAATGGCTCATTTGAATTCTGCCGAAGGCATTCAGAATATGTGTGCTACCCAAATAATGACTAAAAGTAAAGTCTTTGAGAACGGGTTTCTCAAGCCAGGTGGCGCATTAGACCAGGGGCTCATCTGCTGTTTCCAAAATGCATCACAAACTGCTTGAGAAACTGTTCTACTATGATAATTGGTGATGAAAATAAATGATGTTCAATAAGATGTACTTGTGTTTACTGACTGTTTATTCAGTTAAACATCAATGTTGAACTGTAGGCCTACATAAGCTCCAAACAGCCATTTTTGATGACCTTAATCTGACTAAAGTCATAACTGAACTAAACAGAAATGGAATGAAGACATGTGGAGTATGCAGATATTAGTGGCATTATTGAAGTAAACACCAAGATCAAACTATTACTGTCATGTAGGACTTTTCGCCATATTTTCCGACAAGATCCACACACGTTTCTGTCAGTAAAGGACCGCAGACATACACACACACACACACACATCGCGAAATGCGGAAGTTTTTTTCTTTCCATTTGGCGTGCGTTATCAGATTCCAGCCTGATCTCACGAGGAAACGTAAGTATTTTACGTTTTGTCAGTTTAGTGGCTAATTCGTACGAATTCGTACGAGTTCAGTCGTACAAAAATGTACGATTTTAAAAAGGAGGCGTGGCACCTAACCCCACCCCTAACCCCAACCGTCATTGGGTGATGGGCAAATCGTACTAATTTGTACGAATTAGATCGTACGAATTCATACGAATTAGCCACTAATCAAAAAGTTACGAATTGGCCGTGAGATAGCGTTGCAGATTCCATAACACTCTCACCAGTCCTTACTCCTTATTTGCGTCTAATACCCCAGTTTGTCACGGGGGCATGAATGAAATGTTCATGAGTGAAAGTGAGACTGCCGAACTGCAGTTAAAGTCACCCAAAATTACAGGAAACTCTTACATAAAGCACTTCACGTAAACACCTTCATTATATTATTGTCTATTAAGGCAAATAGATTACAGATGTCCATGTAAGCGTAGTCAGTAGTGTCTTCGAAGTAAGTGAAAGATCCTGAAGGGCATCCTGCTGATTTGATTCAGAAGGGCACTTTTTTCTCAGACGGCTCACCGGTCAGGTATACATCCATGCTAAAATATGGTGAAAGTCATCATAGCTTGTGTAGAATAGACCCAGCTCCCAACCCAACTTTGAGAATACATGTAGATTAACGCCGATATTTTTGTTATCGCACGATAAGAGTCTCGCGTTAATGCAGCATGTTAACGCCGATAACGGCCCACCACTAATAAATACACATTATATTACTTATTTACTTACATATAATAATTTACTATAAATAAGTTTATCAAAAATGTAGCTAATAAACAGGTATGTCACAGAGGTTTGTGTAGCAACAATTACAGTGGGGCATTAATTAAATCCTTATTTTTTATGGAGCGAAACAAACCTCCAGCCTCCGGTGCCTAGACTGCTGTCTGCACAGGAAGTGTGGCCAGAGGAGAAATGGTCGTTCCCAACTTCTCTCAAGGTTTTTTCCTTCACTTTCGTCAGTTGGTGAAGTTTGTTCCTCGACACTGGCTTGCTTGGTTTGGGACTTGTGGAGCTGCGCATCGATGGATTTGCTCTTCAGTGTTTGAACTTTCAGCAGTGAAGATTACACCACTCTGAAATCTTGACTGACACAGCTTCAGTTTACTAGAACATCTATGTTAAGCTGCTTTGACACAATCTAAATTGTAAAAGCGCTAGAGAAATAAAGATGAGTTGAATTGAATTGCCATGTGCTTGATGTTGTTCTAAGTGTTTCAGTGTGTTTATATGTGGTTGATGGTGTTTCGAGTGATTTGTTGTGTTGCTTTTTGGTTGCTTGGGTGTTGCTATGTGGTTAATGGAGTTCTAAGTGTTTTAGTGTGTGGTTATGTGGTGTTACGATAAGCATCTTTCAGGTGGTTGTTAGGGTGTTGCTCAGTAGTTATTAAGTGTTTTAATGCAGGGTTCAACGCTAAGGATTTTTTCTACTGGCACTATCGGGCCAGTGATTTAGATTTTTACTTACCTTGCCAAAATTTTCACTGGCCCCACCAAAATAAAGTTAACAGCTATTTAACTTAGCTACATGCAGTATTTTAAATAATGTGTCAAAAGCCAAACATAATTGTAATACCCACCCTTTCTATTCAGCTTAACTTTTTTGTGATGTAACTAAATTTGATAGTGTGTATGTGTGTATATATATATATATATATATATATATATATATATATATATATATATATATATATATATATATATATATATATATATATAATTTTTTTTTTTTACACTACTGGTCAAAAGTTTGAGGTCAGCTTTATAATTTTTTTTCATGTTTTTTTAAGGAATTTCAAAAAAAATTATTATAAAAAAATGTTCAATTGTTAAATATTTATTAAAATTAAATAACTGCTTTCTTATTGTTTCAAATAAAATTATTACTCCAGACATTATTGCTTTTATTACTATTACCATTAATAATAATAATAATAATAATAATAATAATAATAATAATAATAATAATAATAATAATAATAATAATAATAATAATAACAACAACAACAATAATAATTAATATTAGAGTGATTCCTGAAGGATCATGTGTTATTTTATAGTGCAATAACATTTCACAATTTTACAATGTGTGCTGTATTTATGATGAAATAAATGCAGCCTTGGTGAGCAGGAGAAGCTTATTTTAACATATTTAACAGTCATACTGACCCCAAACTTTTGACCAGTTGTGTATAGAATATTTTATAAGCGAAAATGTGCACTTTAATTTTGACACCCACAGACACAGTCACCAAATATAAATCTTTCTCATACAGAGCTTCATTTCAGTTGTCAAGTTTTGTAAAAATTTATCTATTGAATTAATCAATCTATTAAAGAAACGTTGGCTAGAATTCTGCATTAAACTATAGAGAGAAATAACAGATGAAGCGAGACTGCATTCAGATCATGAAGCAGATCAATGTGGATCTTTCTTTCGAGCTGTCAGTGCAGAAATGAACAAAACAATAGGCCTAACACAACATATTATAAGATTAAAATATGGAAAAATTATCAGATGGTGACTTCGGTCAATTTTCCTAACGGATAAACAGCTCTCTGTGATATTTCATCATGCTTTCACTTTCGTATTAGACATGAAATGCACATTTGCCAGTAGGAATGATATCTCACCCTGCTCATTATTCTCTCTTCGTATAGCCATAAATACAGGGTTTAAAAATGTTTAAATCTAAAATTAAGGCCTTAAAAAGTCTTAATTTCGCTGTTCTAGGTCTTAAATTTGTGCACAGGTCTTATTTTTCCAATGTCCATGTATCGCTATATCTAATGCTCATTTAAATTCTTTTTTGTTGTTGTTGCTTGGTTTTCGTGGTGTTGTAGTCCTTTACTTCACTAGTCCTAATTTAATTTGCGGTATTACAACTACAAATGAGACCAGCATACAATAGCCAATCAGCTTTCTGTTATTGGGCCCAGTGCGCGCGGCTAATGTGACGTCATCGCTGTGTTTGCGGAGGTTCGCTTTCGAGCGCGCCACATGATTTCGGCTGGCAGTGTGAACAGATTTCGGGTGAACGGTTCACGCGGCGCCGCGTTTGATTTGAGTTGAATATGAAACACTTTGAAGAGATTTTGTCTGAAACAGGTACGACTGTACAGACATCTTAACAATCAGTCCATGCGTGATCATCGTAGAGATAACCAGATGACCAGATGATGGCTAGAAATTTCAACAGCCGTGGAAAAGGAGGAACTTTTTCAAAAAAGTTTGGAAAAACCTGAGGGAAGAGTTTGTTAAAACAAAAAAAAGATGCCATGGCAAAAGTGGAGACCCGGGTGGTTAATAGCTACAAACTAAAATTAAGTGACAAATTATTTTTGATAACTGGACAAGAATATATGAACCTATCAGTTTCCAATATACTGATGCCCAAATTCTGGGCTTTATTGGTGATGATGGTCAGGAATGTTGGACCATTATTGCCTTTTTAGCCTTTATAGGACAGAAACTAGCCAGACAATAATGTGTGAATTGTTGAGTGGCAAAATAAAGAAACGTCAGTATTTTTAGTAAGTTTTTTTTGCTTTTATTCTTACCATAATAGAGAATATAATTGTAGAGCAACCCATTTTCACTTGTCATTGATATTTAACTTTAATAGGTAGAACTGTCTGAGATATGAACAAAAGCAAGTGATGCATCAAAGTTTGATTTAAAAAATCTTGAATGGTTATAAAAATATTTATATTCATTATAATAAATTATAAAAATACTAAAAAAATATTAGTTTTAAAATCTTGAACGATATTAATGATATGACGTAATTCCGGAAACGTCCTACATCTCTGTTTATCCGTCTGACTTTACGGTGGGTTTCTTTTGACCGGCCCCTGTCGTTTTAAAGAATATCACAACAGCGAACGCATTAAGTATAAACGCCTCGTCTGTTTCGTGAGGTGCGCGCACAGTCAGCGGAGGTGCACGATGCGGCCCCAGTGAAAGTATAAATCAGCCTTAAGATGTTTTTTTTTTTTGTAGTTCAGTGGTGCATCTAACCTGTCTTTAGTACTGTTCAATTTAAATACATTTATTTTACCACTAATTTAGTGATTTTGGATTTTCTCTCGCATGTTTTTGATATTGTGATACAGGTCTTAAATTTAATACTTAATGGTCTTAAAAAGGTCTTAAAAAGTCTTAAAATTGACATTATGATATCAGCAGGAACCCTGATATATGGGTGTTACACAATCATAAGACACTGTGATATAGCCTGGGTCATTAGTTCGTTGCATTGTTTTGTTTTCTCACTAATATTGATCCGCTCAATCAAGCAGAAACCATCTCATTCAGGTGATCTTGGATCAATTGATTTGGCGTGGATCCGAGCGCGATTGCTGGATTCACATATGCCAAACGAACCACTTTAACGGGGGAAACAAGACAGATTCCGAAACAAACGTCTACGTGTGATAACACCCTGAGATTGTATTTGCACGCATTTGACAGACAGTCGCAGCCAAAGTAAACTTTTGTGACAAGACAGCACTGGCCCGATTGGGCCAGTAACCATTCTGTACACTGGCCCAAGCGGGCAGTCCTTATTGTCAAACCCTGTAATGAGTCATGATTAGCATCTTTGGTGTTATCAAGATTTCTATGAAGTGTTTGTAGTGTGCGGCTATGTGGGAATTGCAGTGTGTTTGGTGAGATTGTGTGTTTTAATGTCCTATTATTAGATGTAGTTGGTGCCGGGTAATTAAATGCTGCACTTTTTTCTACAGGGTGTTATGCTTCCACAAGTTGAGAATATTGTAAACATATTTTTTTGTGTGTCCATCATCAAAGAAGAAGCCGTGTCTTCCTTAATGGTTTCCGCTTGCTTGTGCTTCTCCTTCTGTGTTTAGTGGGCGTGTTAAACACTCGTGGTATTATGCGAGCGCTCTGTGCCACGGGATGCTGTGAGTGTGTGTGACGTGAGCCGCTGTCGGTACACAGTGTTCCAAAGAGTGGCCTATATACAGCAGAGAGTACATCGTGTCTCCTGCTGCGGCCGCCTCATTTCACATGCTTCCCAGATTATAATCCAGCAGCCCAGCGTGTGTGTGTGTCCTCAGCAGAACTCTGAGAGAAGGGTCTCCGTTCTGCATGGGACCCCAGATCCCCATCACTCTCCAATTATTAATCACTGGAGGAGGGTGTCCTGCAGTGAACTCCAGTCCAGACAGCTGTTACATAACGTCTGGGTGTCTTGTCCTGAGAGCTGCCAATGGATTCATTAATTTATTTTTTGTTAATGGGGTTGATTGATACGTTAGGACAGGGCAGCTTTTAGCATTTCGTGACAAGACTGTGGAATGATAAAACGGCAACTTGTGTTAATTGTGCCTATTACTTCCACCTGAACGCACAAGACTTTTATTCACAATACAAGCACAGTTTGGCCGGTAGAGGTCTCTTGTTCAAAACTATAAGAATAACAAAGACGTACAGCCTGATGATGCTGTGATGAAGTGTAAAGTCATGTGGGAGTGGTCATATTCTGATACACATAGAGGTTGTGCATTATCCACATTGCAATCAACTACACCAAAATGCAGATGTTTTAGTTTAAATTTCTGTATAATTTGTAATAATCTAATCTGGAATAATAATCCAGCTAATAATATTAATGTAATAAACTAATCTGTAATAATTCTGGATAATCTCTGTTTTGAAAATGCCAATATTTCCTCTCATTGGGCACTGGCTCAACTTTTGAATTATTTGAAGTGACGCAGTGAATTGAATTTGAGAATTTCATTTTGCATTGATTCTGAGAATGTCAAAATACATCTCGAGTCGGTTTTCAGCTTAGTTTTTAACACCAGATGGTGCTCTCTATGCTTGTTTTTTTTTACAGCAGAGGGTGCGGACGAAAGTAAAGAGTTGGAGGGGGAGAGGGGTGGGCCGTGGACAGGTGGGGGATCGGTAAAATGAGGTGCCGGATCAGATTTCAGAGGTGCCAGATCTGGATCCAGCTTGTTCCGGCTCAAATTAAACCCTGCAGATGGTGCTCTAGACTACTTTTTAAGAACAGATGGCGCTCTAGGCTTGTTTTTAACAGCAGAGGGCGCTTTACCCTATTTTTTATCAGCAGATGGCGCTCTAGGCTAGTTTTTAACAGCAGATGGTGCTCTAGGCTAGTTTTTAACAGCAGATGGCGCTCTATGCTACTTTTTAACAGCAGATGGTGCTCTAGGGTAGTTATTAACAGCAGATGGTGCTCTAGGCTAGTTTTTAACAGCAGATGGCGCTCTAGGGTAGTTATTAACAGCAGATGGTGCTCTAGGCTAGTTTTTAACAGCAGATGATGCTCTATGCTATTTTTTAACAGCAGGTGGTGCTCTAGGCTAGTTTTTAACAGCAGGTGGTGCTCTAGGCTAGTTTTTAACAGCAGATGGCGCTCTAGGCTAGTTTTTACAGCAGATGGTGCTCTAGGCTAGTTTTTAACAGCAGATGGCGCTCTAGGCTAGTTTTTAACAGCAGATGGCGCTCTATGCTACTTTTTAACAGCAGATAATGCTCTAGGCTAGTTTTTAACAGCAGATGATGCTCTAGGCTAGTTTTTACCACCAGATGGTGCTCTAGGCTAGTTTTTAACAGCAAATGGAGCTCTAGGCTAGTTTTTAACAGCAGATGATGCTCTAGGCTAGTTTTTACAGCAGATGATGCTCTAGGCTAGTTTTTACAGCAGATGGTGCTCTAGGCTAGTTTTTAACAGCAGATGGTGCTCTAGGCTAGTTTTTAACAGCAGATGGTGCTCTAGGCTAGTTTTTAACAGCAGATGGGGCTCTAGGCTAGTTTTTACAGCAGATGATGCTCTAGGCTAGTTTTTAACAGCAGATGATGCTCTAGGCTAGTTTTTAACAGCAGATGATGCTCTAGGCTAGTTTTTACAGCAGATGATGCTCTAGGCTAGTTTTTAACAGCAGATGATGCTCTAGGCTAGTTTTTAACAGCAGATGGTGCTCTAGGCTAGTTTTTAACAGCAGATGGTGCTCTAGGCTAGTTTTTAACAGCAGATGATGCTCTAGGCTAGTTTTTAACAGCAGATGATGCTCTAGGCTACTTTTTAACAGCAGATGATGCTCTAGGCTAGTTTTTAACAGCAGATGGTGCTCTAGGCTAGTTTTTAACAGCAGATGGCGCTCTAGGCTACTTTTTAACAGCAGATGGTGCTCTAGGCTAGTTTTTACAGCAGATGGCGCTCTAGGCTACTTTTTAACAGCAGATGATGCTCTAGGCTAGTTTTTAACAGCAGATGGCGCTCTATGCTACTTTTTAACAGCAGATGGCGCTCTAGGCTAGTTTTTAACAGCAGATGGTGCTCTAGGCTAGTTTTTAACAGCAGATGGTGCTCTAGGCTAGTTTTTAACAGCAGATGGCGCTCTAGGCTACTTTTTAACAGCAGATGATGATCTAGGCTAGTTTTTAACAGCAGATGGTGCTCTAGGCTAGTTTTTAACAGCAGATGGCGCTCTAGGCTAGTTTTTAACAGCAGATGATGCTCTAGGCTAGTTTTTAACAGCAGATGGCGCTCTAGGCTACTTTTTAACAGCAGATGATGCTCTAGGCTAGTTTTTAACGGCAGATGGCGCTCTAGGCTACTTTTTAACAGCAGATGATGCTCTAGGCTAGTTTTTAACAGCAGATGGCGCTCTAGGCTACTTTTTAACAGCAGATGATGCTCTAGGCTAGTTTTTACCACCAGATGGTGCTCTAGGCTAGTTTTTAACAGCAAATGGAGTTCTAGGCTAGTTTTTAACAGCAGATGATGCTCTAGGCTAGTTTTTAACAGCAGATGATGCTCTAGGCTAGTTTTTACAGCAGATGATGCTCTAGGCTACTTTTTACAGCAGATGGGGCTCTAGGCTAGTTTTTAACAGCAGATGATGCTCTAGGCTAGTTTTTAACAGCAGATGGTGCTCTAGGCTAGTTTTTAACAGCAGATGATGCTCTAGGCTAGTTTTTACAGCAGATGGGGCTCTAGGCTAGTTTTTAACAGCAGATGATGCTCTAGGCTAGTTTTTACAGCAGATGATGCTCTAGGCTAGTTTTTAACAGCAGATGGTGCTCTAGGCTAGTTTTTAACAGCAGATGATGCTCTAGGCTAGTTTTTACAGCAGATGATGCTCTAGGCTAGTTTTTAACAGCAGATGGTGCTCTAGGCTAGTTTTTAACAGCAGATGGTGCTCTAGGCTAGTTTTTAACAGCAGATGATGCTCTAGGCTAGTTTTTAACAGCAGATGGTGCTCTAGGCTAGTTTTTAACAGCAGATGGCGCTCTAGGCTACTTTTTAACAGCAGATGGTGCTCTAGGCTAGTTTTTACAGCAGATGGCGCTCTAGGCTACTTTTTAACAGCAGATGATGCTCTAGGCTAGTTTTTAACAGCAGATGGCGCTCTATGCTACTTTTTAACAGCAGATGGCGCTCTAGGCTAGTTTTTAACAGCAGATGGTGCTCTAGGCTAGTTTTTAACAGCAGATGGTGCTCTAGGCTACTTTTTAACAGCAGATGGCTCTCTAGGCTACTTTTTAACAGCAGATGATGATCTAGGCTAGTTTTTAACAGCAGATGGCGCTCTAGGCTAGTTTTTAACAGCAGATGGTGCTCTAGGCTAGTTTTTAACAGCAGATGGTGCTCTAGGCTAGTTTTTACAGCAGATGGTGCTCTAGGCTAGTTTTTAACAGCAGATGGCGCTCTAGGCTAGTTTTTAACAGCAGATGATGCTCTAGGCTAGTTTTTAACAGCAGATGGTGCTCTAGGCTAGTTTTTAACAGCAGATGGCGCTCTAGGCTACTTTTTAACAGCAGATGATGCTCTAGGCTAGTTTTTAACAGCAGATGGTGCTCTAGGCTAGTTTTTAACAGCAGATGGCGCTCTATGCTACTTTTTAACAGCAGATGATGCTCTAGGCTAGTTTTTAACAGCAGATGGCGCTCTAGGCTACTTTTTAACAGCAGATGATGCTCTAGGCTAGTTTTTAACAGCAGATGGTGCTCTAGGCTAGTTTTTAACAGCAGATGGCGCTCTATGCTACTTTTTAACAGCAGATGGCGCTCTAGGCTAGTTTTTAACAGCAGATGGTGCTCTAGGGTAGTTTTTAACAGCAGATGGCGCTCTAGGCTAGTTTTTAACAGCAGATGATGCTCTAGGCTAGTTTTTAACAGCAGATGGTGCTCTAGGCTAGTTTTTAACAGCAGATGGCGCTCTAGGCTAGTTTTTGACAGCAAATGGAGCTCTAGGCTAGTTTTTAACAGCAGATGGTGCTCTAGGCTAGTTTTTAACAGCAAATGGAGCTCTAGGCTAGTTTTTAACAGCAGATGGTGCTCTAGGCTAGTTTTTAACAGCAAATGGAGCTCTAGGCTAGTTTTTAACAGCAGATGATGCTCTAGGCTAGTTTTTAACAGCAGATGGTGCTCTAGGCTAGTTTTTAACAGCAGATGGCGCTCTATGCTACTTTTTAACAGCAGATGGCGCTCTAGGCTAGTTTTTAACAGCAGATGGTGCTCTAGGGTAGTTTTTAACAGCAGATGGTGCTCTAGGGTAGTTTTTAACAGCAGATGATGCTCTAGGCTAGTTTTTAACAGCAGATGGCGCTCTAGGCTAGTTTTTACAGCAGATGGCGCTCTAGGCTAGTTTTAACAGCAGATGGCGCTCTAGGCTAGTTTTTACAGCAGATGTGCTCTAGGCTAGTTTTTAACAGCAGATGGTGCTCTAGGCTAGTTTTAACAGCAGATGGTGCTCTAGGCTAGTTTTTAACAGTGGATGATGCTCTAGGCTAGTTTTTAACAGCAGATGGTGCTCTAGGCTAGTTTTAAACAGCAGATGGTGCTCTAGGCTAGTTTTTAACAGCAGATGGTGCTCTAGGCTAGTTTTTAACAGCAGATGGTGCTCTAGGCTAGTTTTTACAGCAGATGATGCTCTAGGCTAGTTTTTAACAGCAGATGGTGCTCTAGGCTAGTTTTTAACAGCAGATGATGCTCTAGGCTAGTTTTTAACAGCAGATGGTGCTCTAGGCTAGTTTTTACAGCAGATGGTGCTCTAGGCTAGTTTTTAACAGCAAATTGAGCTCTAGGCTAGTTTTTAACAGCAGATGGTGCTCTAGGTTAGTTTTTATCAGCAGATGGTGCTCTAGGCTTGTTTTTAACAGCAGAGGGCGCTTTTTCCTAGTTTTTATCAGCAGATGGTGCTCTAGCCTAGTTTTTAACAGCAGATGGCGCTCTAGGCTAGTTTTTATCAGCAGATGATGCTCTAGGCTAGTTTTTAACAGCAGATGGCGCTCTAGGCTAGTTTTTACAGCAGATGGTGCTCTAGGCTAGTTTTTAACAGCAAATGGAGCTCTAGGCTAGTTTTCATCAGCAGATGGTGCTCTAGGCTTGTTTTTAACAGCAGAGGGCGCTTTTCCCTATTTTTTATCAGCAGATGGTGCTCTAGACTAGTTTTTAACAGCAGATGGTGCTCTAGGCTAGTTTTTAACAGCAGATGGTGCTCTAGGCTAGTTTTTAACAGCAGATGGCGCTCTAGGCTAGTTTTTACAGTAGATGGCGCTCTAGGCTAGTTTTTACAGCAGATGGTGCTCTAGGCTAGTTTTTACAGCAGATGGTGCTCTAGGCTAGTTTTTAACAGCAGATGGAGCTCTAGGTTAGTTTTTAACAGCAGATGGTGCTCTAGGCTAGTTTTTAACAGCAGATGATGCTCTAGGCTAGTTTTTAACAGCAGATGGTGCTCTAGGCTAGTTTTTTACAGCAGATGGTGCTCTAGGCTAGTTTTAACAGCAGATGGTGCTCTAGGCTAGTTTTTAACAACAGATGGTGCTCTAGGCTAGTTTTTAACAGCAGATGATGCTCTAGGCTATTTTTTAACAGCAGGTGGTGCTCTAGGCTAGTTTTTAACAGCAGATGGTGCTCTAGGCTAGTTTTTAACAGCAGATGATGCTCTAGGCTAGTTTTTAACAGCAGATGGCGCTCTAGGCTAGTTTTTAACAGCAGATTGTGCTCTAGGCTAGGTTTTAACAGCAGATGATGCTCTAGGCTAGTTTTTAACAGCAGATGGAGCTCTAGGCTAGTTTTTAACAGCAGATGGTGCTCTAGGCTTGTTTTTTACAGCAGATGGCGCTCTAGGCTAGTTTTAACAGCAGATGGTGCTCTAGGCTAGTTTTTAACAGCAGGTGGAGCTCTAGGCTAGTTTTTAACAGCAGATGGTGCTCTAGGCTAGTTTTTACAGCAGATGATGCTCTAGGCTAGTTTTTAACAGCAGATGGAGCTCTAGGCTAGTTTTTAACAGCAGATGATGCTCTAGGCTAGTTTTTAACAGCAGATGGTGCTCTAGGCTAGTTTTTAACAGCAGATGGTGCTCTAGGCTAGTTTTTAACAGCAGATGGAGCTCTAGGCTAGTTTTTAACAGCAGATGGTGCTCTAGGCTAGTTTTTAACAGCAGATGGAGCTCTAGGCTAGTTTTTAACAGCAGATGATGCTCTAGGCTAGTTTTTAACAGCAGATGATGCTCTAGGCTAGTTTTTAACAGCAGATGGTGCTCTAGGCTAGTTTTTAACAGCAGATGGTGCTCTAGGCTAGTTTTTAACAGCAGATGATGCTCTAGGCTAGTTTTTAACAGCAGATGGTGCTCTAGGCTAGTTTTTAACAGCAGATGGAGCTCTAGGCTAGTTTTTAACAGCAGATGGTGCTCTAGGCTAGTTTTTAACAGCAGATGGAGCTCTAGGCTACTTTTTAACAGCAGATGATGCTCTAGGCTAGTTTTTAACAGCAGATGGTGCTCTAGGCTAGTTTTTAACAGCAGATGGCGCTCTAGGCTAGTTTTTAACAGCAGATTGTGCTCTAGGCTAGGTTTTAACAGCAGATGATGCTCTAGGCTAGTTTTTAACAGCAGATGGAGCTCTAGGCTAGTTTTTAACAGCAGATGGTGCTCTAGGCTTGTTTTTTACAGCAGATGGCGCTCTAGGCTAGTTTTAACAGCAGATGGTGCTCTAGGCTAGTTTTTAACAGCAGGTGGAGCTCTAGGCTAGTTTTTAACAGCAGATGGTGCTCTAGGCTAGTTTTTACAGCAGATGATGCTCTAGGCTAGTTTTTAACAGCAGATGGAGCTCTAGGCTAGTTTTTAACAGCAGATGATGCTCTAGGCTAGTTTTTAACAGCAGATGGTGCTCTAGGCTAGTTTTTAACAGCAGATGGTGCTCTAGGCTAGTTTTTAACAGCAGATGGAGCTCTAGGCTAGTTTTTAACAGCAGATGGTGCTCTAGGCTAGTTTTTAACAGCAGATGGAGCTCTAGGCTAGTTTTTAACAGCAGATGATGCTCTAGGCTAGTTTTTAACAGCAGATGATGCTCTAGGCTAGTTTTTAACAGCAGATGGTGCTCTAGGCTAGTTTTTAACAGCAGATGGTGCTCTAGGCTAGTTTTTAACAGCAGATGATGCTCTAGGCTAGTTTTTAACAGCAGATGGTGCTCTAGGCTAGTTTTTAACAGCAGATGGAGCTCTAGGCTAGTTTTTAACAGCAGATGGTGCTCTAGGCTAGTTTTTAACAGCAGATGGAGCTCTAGGCTACTTTTTAACAGCAGATGATGCTCTAGGCTAGTTTTTAACAGCAGATGGTGCTCTAGGCTAGTTTTTAACAGCAGATGGTGCTCTAGGCTAGTTTTTAACAGCAGATGGTGCTCTAGGCTAGTTTTTAAAGCAGATGATGCTCTAGGCTACTTTTTAACAGCAGATGATGCTCTAGGTTAGTTTTTAATAGTAGATGGTGTTCTAGGCTAGTTTTTGCCACCCGATGGCATTCTAGGTTTTTAACAGCAGAGGATGCTTTAGCCTACTTTTTAACCGCAGATGGAGCTCTATGCTAGTTTTTGCAACCAAATGGCGATCTAGGATAGTTTTTACCACCAGATGGTTCTCTAGGCTAGTTTGTAACAGCAGAGGGCACTTTACCCTACTGTTTAAGGGCAGATGGCGCTCTAGACTGGTTTAAAATTGTACACTCAAATACTTGTGTGTTCAGATAAAGGTGAGTTTAAACTTCTGCATTGAATGCGCATGGATGATATGGCAAAAAAAAATTAACCACACTTCACAGCAACGCATACCACAAGACCTGTGATTTGGTAGCTGTGATGAGTGTAGGTGGGCCTGAGAGCCTTAGGGGCGGAGCAATCCCAGTGACACGAGTGTTTAACAAGTGTAGAGTAACTCCAGATGGATGATTTAGTTGTGTCAGTTCCACAAGATTAGTGTAAACACAGCTCACTATGAACTCTTGAATTTCACTTAAACCTTTTCTATTCATTCATTCATTTTCTTTTCGGCTTAGTCCCTTTATTAATCTGGGGTCGCCACAGTGGAATGAACCACCAACTTATCCAGCATATGTTTTACGCAGCGGATGCTCTTCCAGCTGCAACCCCTCTCTGGGAAACATCCATACACACTCATTCACACTCATACACTACGGACAATTTAGCCTACCCAATTCACCTGAACCGCATGTCTTTGCACTGATATTCCAAATCACGGGGAGAACATGCAAACTCCACACAGAAACGCCAACTGACCCAGCTGAGGCTCGAACCAGCGACCTTCTTGCTCTGAGGTGACAGCACTACCTACTGCGCCACCGCGTCGCCATAATCCTTTTCTAATTAATGATTATTTTCAGTTCAAGTGGTGTTTGTTAGGAAGTGGATGCCAGTATGGAGGACAGTTGATCTGCTGTTCAAAACTAAGCTCACGATAGATCGGGTGACAGCAGTGACACATTTTGAAAAACAAATTCGATGCAGAAGTGATTTTTCCAATGATTTATTTTTTGCCACAGCTCCAATATTTACCATACACTGTACAAAATGCAGGATTCCACACTACTCCTTCAAGTTTTCACAATGCATTTGTGTTTTATTTTATGTAGCCTGACATGTTTACTGTTCCAAAATATATTAGATGTTTCTTAGATTAAAATATATTGTGTTCAGTGGGGAAAGTTAAGTAATGACAATTCAGTGAAACCGTGATATTTTGATCCAGGGTTATCATACCATCAGAATCTTATACCTGCCCACGCCTATTACTGACCCAATCCACATTCAGAATTGGAAGTGTATTTTAGGGGGATTGTCAGATGATTTGTGAATGGCGCTGAGCCCGAGGAGAGCTGAGCGAGTGTGCCGCTGATCCGCCGGACGTCTCTCTTCACATGCTGTTTGTTTACTTAAGACCCTCTTGATAAACACGCTCTATTTAGAAACAAACACAGTCGCTGTTTCCACTCTGTCTGCTCCACTCTCATGTCTGTGTGTGTGTGCATGAATAAAACATGGCAAATGTGTGTGTGTGTGTGTGTGTGTGTGTGTTTGGTGCCTAGAGACATCGTTCTCAGTTCCTCAGTTACTGTCGTCTGTAGAGTTTGTACAGCTGTGTTCAGCCATGTGAAAGGAGGTCAAACGCCTGGACTACACACACACACACACACATACACATGCATACACCTCACATGTGACCGTTTGTGTGTTTGTAAGAGCTCATCGGCCATTAATGCTCTGAAATTCCACACATGAACCTCAGTGAAGTGTGTGCATCTGCAAGGGAAATGAGGGTAAATATCAGTATATTTGTGTGTAATTGCATTAGTTTTTAATAAAACATGAACACACACACACACACGCACGCATGCACGCACGCACACTCTTCCATTCCACATTGTTTGTTATTGGTCATTTTAATGGTGTTTGTTGAGTCAACCGCCGCTACTGCTGTTGCTCATGCTGTATTTACTGTAGTGATGTGTCAATTACATTACAATGATCAGAAGTAACATGTTCACCTGCTGGACTGCCA
>LR812529.1:52533959-52678959 GCA_903798195.1 Danio kyathit | reverse complement strand
TCTTATCACCAAATGACGGTTGGGGTTAGGGGTGGGGTTAGGTGCCACGCCTCCTTTTTAAAATCGTACATTTTCGTACGACTGAACTCGTACAAATTTGCCACTAAACTGACACTGACACTAAAATACTTACATTTCCTCGTGAGATCAGGCTAATTCTATCTATCTATCTATCTATCTATCTATCTATCTATCTATCTATCTATCTATCTATCTATCTATCTATCTATCTATCTATCTATCTATCTATCTATCTGGTTGTGTGGTGTTTTGCCCTGTAACACTGTTTAAATTGAGTTTGACTCTATGGAGAGAGTACATACATGTGTCTTATTTTAGCTGATGGAACATGACACTATGTCATGTGATTTTAATACATTCAGAAGCATGATGTATATTTCATTGTTCCATCTCCATCTCTCTGTGTGTGGAGTTGGCCCATAAAGCGTTTGCGACTCCTGTGGATTTTTTTTTTTCACATTAAGGCGTGTTTCCCCATCTATACCATGAATTACATCAGCCTATAGAAGAGGACGGATTATCCTCAGTGCTTTCCCCTCGTGGCAGCATTAGTGTGTAATCCGCTGTATGCGCGGCTGGTGCCAGCGCTGTGACATACATTCAGCCTAATTAGTTTACACCCTGTCTCCATCGCTGCAGCTGCTAGCGCTCAGTAATGGATATGCTAACACGTCCTCTAATACCTGCAACAGGCTTCATTCACCTCGGCCACGGGTCACCTGCTCGTACGCCATTGGTTAAAGTATTGCGCCATATGCAGATTAAGCTCGGTTCGGTAACAGCCGGCAGTGTTACGTTGATCATTCCCATTGAGTTGCTGAACATATTGGATTGTTGCATGTTGTTGTGTGTGTGTGTGTGTGTGTGTGTAAGCTCTGTGTGTTTAATATCGTAATGTTCATAATGTTTCCTAATCCAGATTGACTCCCTGACCTTTCTTCTCTAAATATAGAGCATGTTTCATTTGCCTAAAAAAATGAGCTGTGAAAAATGGCAACGGTCTCCGTGATATCTGTATTATTATGTTCTGACCTTCAGGCCATCGAAGATCAAACTCAAACAGTTCAGTGACTGATTTGAACCCTTTCACTGAGATGATTGTATGTTTACGTGATTGCTATGGCGTTGCTATGTGGTTGACAGTGTTTTGAGCATTTGAATGGGTTGCTATCATAGACTGTAAAAGATATAGACGTTGTATCCGTGACATCACCCATAGGTTTCTGAAGAGCGCAAATGAAGCTACAGGTAGGCGTGGCCAACCGTTGACATTTTGTTCACGCGTCATCGGACCGACCGAGGGTAGCCAAACAAGGGCAAAGAGGCAGAGCATGAGCGGAGCTACAGACACCTGCTAGCATTTTGCTGAGCCGGGTTTTCTTTGGGAGAACGCTTAATACTTCATTAACTGCGACTCGTTTGTGTTCTGACCACATGTGCTTGGTTGTGTACAGTACTACATCAATAAAGTGTTTAGTCTTTTAAAAACACTGCTGTAACTAAACACACTGAGCCACTAAACATTGTTCTTATGACGTTTTTCAACAGGAGGAAAACCTGAATTACTTCCAAACACTTCAGATATAGTCTGTGTTAGTAAATGCAAGGCTATTGAAGAAATCCAGGCATAACACTGTATGACAACGCTTCAGATGACTGTTCTAGAGCCTACAGCTAATCAACCTGTCAGATTCTGGAGTGCAATACAGCCCTAAAGAAAATTATAAATGATCATAACCAAATACATTTATAGATATGGTATAAGTATATACAAATTTCACTCACCTGGGAAATGGAGGCCACGTGAATGGTTTGTGAGCACAATTAAGTGCACACAGCATGCTATAGTATCTGATAAATGTAGGAAGTAATTCCAAAAGGCAGCTGACTGTGTAAAGCCACATAAAACAACACAAAAATATGATGTATATGCCGAGTTCAGCGGCTAATCAGCCAGAATCAGCTGAGACGAGACAGCGAGCAGTGAGACCTAGCTGTCACTCAAGTGGCCACGCCCTTAATTATGCAGGCTTAATATAAGTTAATAAAAATGGAACGGATGAGTTTTAAAGAAATTCACCCCCCCCCCCCCCCCCCTCACAGTTGCCATGAAGGGTAATCATGGCTATATGCACTAAATCCATCTTTTGTACCAGGCTGTAAACATGTTTTTATCAGCTGTAAAAATGGCCAATTTACCAATGCAGTCAGAAAGCACTTGGACTTCCTGGAGCCAGCCCCCCAAGGCGAGTCGATGAATTGCAGTTTTAGTTACTTCCATATTGGCTTCCCCGGGGGAGAGCAGGAGGTTGCCGCTTGAAAGAGCCAACCTTTGACTTTGACACCCCTGCTGTAAAGCATCCTATAGAAAATATGAATTTAAAAAAGAGATTTGTGAGAAGGGTATTCATACATGCTGAGCACTGTAAAAAAAACACATTAATAATGACACAAAGCAAAGCTGCGTGTGTGGAAGAGTACGTGGATTTAGTTCAGCACAGTTGAAATATATTAAGATATTGAAGAAATGGATTCCACACTGTAAACAATTATTAGTTGACTTTGCTTTAAGCAGATAAACCCATTGCCTTAAAATTTGTAAGTAAATGAACTGTGCATAATTACAAAAATGAAGTTCAATCAACTGAACAGTTCCAAGTTACACAATGAGTGGGTAAAATGTGGGTTTCTGTGCATGCAGTTTCCATGTGGGCCTGGTTATTGGTTATCGATATCAGTTAAAAATCCATATCGGTGCATCACTAACATAGACTGTAAAATATATGGACGTAGTATCCATTAAGTCACCCATAGGTCTCTGAAGAACGCAAAAGAAGCTACCAGTAGGCGTGGCCAACCGTCGCCATTTTGTTCCGGGGGATACCAAACAAGGGCAAAGAGGTGGTGGAGTGTGAGGGGAGCTACAGACGCCTGCTATCATTTTGCTTAGACAAGCTTTTCTTTTGAGAAAAACGCTTAATACTTCATTACCTGCGACTCATTTGTGTTTTGACCACTTGTGCTTGGCTGTACACTATATCAATAAAGAGTTTAGTCTGTCGTAATAAAACACTGTTGTAGTACATTGAGCCACTAAACATTGTTCTTATGACTTCAACAGGAGGAAAACCTGAATCACTTCCAAACACTTCAGATATAGTCTGTGTTAGTAAATGCAAGGCTATTGAAGAAATCCATGCATAACACTGTATGACAACGCTTCAGATAACTGTTCTAGAGCCTACAGCTAATAATCTGTCAGATTCTGGAGTGCTTTACAGCTCTAAAGAAAATTCTAAATGATAAATGATCTTAAATAAAACAAATACATTCATAGAGATGGTACATAAGTATATAATTTCACTCACATGGAAAATGGAGGCCACGTAAATGGTTTGTGAGCACAATTAAGTGCACACAGCATGCTATAGTATCTGATAATTGTAGGAAATAATTCCAAAAGCTAACTGACTGTGTAAAGCCACATAAAACAACACAAAAATATGATGTATGTGCCGAGTTCAGCGGCTAATCAGCCGGAATCAGCTGTGACAAGACAGCGAGCAGCAAGCCCTAGCTGTCACTCAAGTCAGTCTGGAGTTCCTGGAGCCAGCCCCCAAAGGCAAGTCAATGAGTTGCAGTTTCAGTTACTTCCGTATTGGCTTCACGAGGGAGAGCGGGATGTTGCCGCTTGGTTGCTATGTACTGTAGTTGCTAGGTTGTTCTTACTGTTTAATGTGATGTTGTTGACAGTGTTTGACTGTCACGTGGTTGATTGTACTTTCAGTGGTTCTACAGTGCATCCGGTAAGTATTCAAAGCGCTTCACTTTTTCCACATTTTTTATGTTACAGCCAGGGCTTAATTTGCGCTGGAGCACGTCGGATCCTGTTCCGGCACCTCTAAAATCTGATCCGGCACCTCATTTTACCGATCCCCCTTCTCAACCGCCCTCCTCTCCCATTCGCTGTTCAATTTCACTGTCATCCACGACTCCCCAACCCTCTTCAACCCGCTGCTCTGAACGTTCCAATGAGCACAGTGGCCTCCATCATCCGTAAGTGGAAGATGTTTGGAACCACCAGGACTCTTCCTAAAGCTGGCCGGCCATCAAAGCTGAGTGATCAGGGGAGAAGGGCCTTAGTCAGGGAGGTGATCAATAACCCGATGGTCACTCTGTCTGAGCTCGAGCGTTCTTCTGTGGAGAGAGGAGAACCTTACAGAAGGACAACCACCTGTGCAGCAATCCACCAATCAGGCCTGTATGGTAGAGTGGCCAGATGGAAAACACTCCCCACCTGGAATTTGCCAAAAGGCATCTGAAGGACTCTCAGACCATAAGAAACTAAACTCTCTGGTCTGATGAGACTCAAATTGAACTCTTTGGAGTGAACGCCAGGCGTTACGTTTGGAGAAAACCAGGCAGCGCTCATCACCAGGCTAATACCATCCCTACAGTGAAGCATGGAGGTGGCAGCATCATGCTGTGGGGATGTTTTTCAGCAGCAGGAACTGGAAGACAAGTCAGGATAGAGGGAAAGATGAATGCAGCAATGTACAGAGACATCCTGAATGAAAACCTGCTTCAGAGTGCTCTTGACCTCAGACTGGGGCGACGGTTCATCTTCCAGCAGGACAATGACCCAAAGCACACCGCCAAAATATCAATGGAGTGGCTTCACAACAGCTCTGTGAATGTCCTTGAGTGGCCCAGCCAGAGCCCAGACCTTAATCCTATTGGACATCTCTGGAGAGATCTGAAAATGGCTGTACACTGTCACTTCCCATCCAACCTGATAGAGCTTGAGAGGTACTGCAAAGTGGAATGGGCAAAAAAACTCTTTTTTCACATAGGCATTATGGGGGATTGTGTGTAGAATATTGACAAAATAAATGAATTTAATCCATTTTGGAATAAGGCTCTAACATAAACAAATGTGGAAAAAGGGAAGCGCTATCAATACTGTCCGGATGCACTGTATGTGGTTGCTAGGGTGTTGCTATGTTGTTGACAGTGTCTTGAGTATTTGAATAGATTGCTATGTACTGTAGTTGCTAGGGTGTTCTTACTGTTTATTGTGTTTATTACTTGTATGTGGTTGACAGTGTTTGACTGTCAAGTGGTGATTGTACTTTCAGTGTGTTGCTAAGTGGTTGCTAGGCGGTTGACAGTGTTTTAAGTATTTGAATGGGTTGCTTTGCGCTGTAGTTGCTAGGGTGTTCCTAATGTTTTAGTGTGTTGCTATGTGGTTGATGCTGTTCTGTGTGTTTTAGTGTGTTGTAATGCGGTTGATTGTGCATTTTTAAAAATGCAGTTAATGATGTACATAGTTTGAAATTTAATCAATCAAATCAATCAATCAATCAATCAACCAACCAACCAACCAACCAACCAACCAACCAACCAACCAACCAACCAACCAACCAATCAATCAATCAATCAATCAATCAATCAATCAATCAATCAATCAACCAATTAATCAATCAATCAATCAACCAATTAATAAATCAATCAATCAATCAATAAATCAACCAATTAATCAATCAATCAAATCAATCAATCAATCAACCAACCAACCAACCAACCAACCAATCAATCAATCAATCAATCAATCAATCAATCAATCAATCAACCAATTAATCAATCAATCAATCAATCAATCAATCAACCAATTAATCAATCAATCAATCAATCAAATCAATCAATCCCAGCTCATAAAATCAATCTTTTTTGTATTTGCAGAACTTTTACAATCAAACCGAAGTAAATGAGCTTGCACGTGTCTTTTAATTCAGATTTTTTTTTTAAGTATTTGGCGATGTATGTTCTGTGTAATACATTTGGTGGCTTGAATTTATTTTTAGACTAAGCAAGAAATCCCATGATCCCCCAGTTCACGTCTCATGGGCATCTGTACCAGAACATATAGCCCAAAGTATAAAGAGAGTCACGTGCATCTTGCGGTTGAACATTCATGGGTTTATGCACGATTCGTTCATGTGTGTGTGTCTGTAAGTGTCCGTTCATGTGATGCATGTATAAATAAACCACAGGAGGAAACCATCGTCATTGTGGAGCGTGCATGATTTTAACCGTCCTGCTTAGAACTGCACCATATTGGAAAAAATCTAACATTGCGATATTTTGTTATTCTGCTATATGAATACAGTTTCACCAGATGACTTGATTATGGCCCAATCCCAATTCTACCCTTTGGCCCTTCCCTTTACCCCAATTCTCTTTAGCTAGAAGGCGTAGGGCTCAGGGGAAGGGCTAGATACCCCTTAAAACCAAGGGGTAAGAAAATTTCCCAGAATACACCATCTATAACGGCAGCATGACTGCACACGGAAGTCAGCAGCTTAGCATTTTTTGTCATTATTATGAATTTTTACAACAAACAAGCACATGTTTTAATACACTCATAACCATGTTCGTCATGCTTTAAAAAAAAAAAACGCGAAATTTGGCCATCTATAATCCCTAATAATAACTCCTGTACAGGATTCCCACGACATTCTGGCACTCAATGACACTGGAATACCCTGTCAGAAAAGTCTAGTGGCTGCAAATGAGCTTTTCACTGTGTCTGCTATAATGTTAATGCTGTTTTCATGTGGTCATAGATGAATATGTTAATGCACAGTACAGTTGCGATCTTATTGCCACATTATATTGTTATGATAACATGATATCGTTGCCTTCATCGATTGCCTGATGATAAATACCAAAAAATAACACAACTGGAATCACTGCAGCAGTCGCCATCGTCTGATCTCATATGAAGCAAGAGATCGCGATGACATATGATGACGTGTGCAGGTGCTGTAGTGCTGTCCATTTCTTAGGGGTACATTTTGAAGCCCTTCCCCTTCACACTCTGTCTCAAGGGTCAAGGGGAAGGGGTACAAAAATAAAATTGGGATTGTGCCTATGTCTATTTGGAAAGACGTTATCATTTTAGATAGATTGGGATAATGCTGTAGGGCAGGCATGTCAAACTCAATTCCTGGAGGGCCGCAGCCCTGCACAGTTTAGTTCCAACCCTGCTTCAACACACTTACTGGTAGGCTTCAAACAAGCCTGAAGGACTCAATTAGTTTGATCAGGTGTGTTTAATTAGGGTTGGAACTAAACTGTGCAGGACTGCGGCCCTCCAGGAATTGAGTTTGACATCCCTGCTGTAGGGGATTGCATCTGCATAAGTTATAATAAACAATCTACAGATAAATGCAATAAAGAAAAAGACAAATATAAAATATTATTATTGTTTTCTGAGGAGTGTAATCGTATTCAGTAATTGAATAATCAAATGCAAAGTAATACTGCATACACTGTAAACCCGGATTTTGTGCTAATTAAACATTTTAAGTTATCATTACTAATTATTTATTGTTCTTTAAGAAATTGTGTCATTACTAAATCAAATTAGCTATTTGCACTAATCAGAAGAAAAAATGAGTGTACTGATCATGTTAAGCAGAGACAACTCCGTTCCTTATGTTTTTGTTGGGGAGGGGAGGGGCCTTGATTGGCTGAGGTGACGTGAGCAAAACGCTCAGTGAGTGCCTGCAGCTTTTAGGATGCTGGGTTACCGCGGATTTTTGAAATCAACATGAAACGGTAAGTGTGCAAAGAAGCTTTTATCAGTTTATATGTTCCTCTGACAAAAATGATAACTGAAAATCCACACTGATGCTGAATTCAAAATTTGAGAATGAATATGTCAGTTAGCGCTATTTTCCCTGTCACTTCACAGTTAGTTTATACTATTATCATATACATTTGCCTTTTCTGTCTAGTCACCGTTTATAAAGTTAACGTTATCTACTGTTTCTCTGTATGTTCACTGTTTAAAGCATGTTCCCTGTAAACCGTGATCGGCTAATTATTACACGTCGTGTTGGTTCATAATAGCACGAGTCCATGCATGAGCACATGCTAGCGGCTAACGCTAAATATAATACATCTTTAATAGCGCTAAAAGTTTCACATGAGTGATTTTTTTTGTGTAAGGGGCGAGTTTACATTGCTACTTAAACTGTGTTGAAGTTGAGGTGACAAACGCTAGCAAAATTGATTTACTTTCACAGTAAAGGTACATTTATATTTGCAGCTTTTTCTGAACTTTTTTTTCTTAAACTTTCTTATTTGCCGTTTAAAGATGGACCTTATGTGTGCACTTAGAAAAAAGAAGTGGTGGAGTCTTAGCCTGCAATAAGCCTGATCCTGCTTCGCTGACCTGCACTTTATACAGTAGATCAGGTATGTTTAAGAATGTAATAACATTTATCTATTACTTTATCTCACTGTTAAGTGTTGCTTACAGTCTTTTGTGTCACTTTATTATTTCACATACTTATGGGACAACAAAGCTGTGCAAAACATGACCTACTTTTTATTTATTTGAAGTATCATTTTTTGTTATTAAGTGATTTAGTTTAGAAATATTAATATTCTGTATTTTCTCTTGTTTTGCAGGTGTTCTTAAAGTTCAGCAGAATAATGGAAAATAACCTCAAGCAGGAATTTGGTAACACTTCATAATAACTACACACTATGAACCATTTACTAAGCAATAGCAAATAATGAATTTATTATCTGTTAAGCATTAACTCTACATTAATAGACGTTAGTAAGCAGTTTATAACTGCAGCTACAAATGCTGTATTCTTGACTTATAAACACATTTATAATGTGCTTAATAATTGTACTTCCATACATCGTAGTGATTTATTTTCCAATACTAAATTAAGTATTGCATTATTTACAAAAGTTATTTTTATTTTTTAAGATAATTCAGAATGAGTTAGTAAATGATTAATAAACTATTGAAATTAACATTTATAATTCTTATTATTCAGGCATAATAGTTAATTTGTATGTTAATAAATGCTTTATTAACTCAACTTTATCCAGTTTTGTGACCTAATCTAAAGTGAGGACTATTTATGCTTTATAAATCCCATTATAAATGACAATTACAGGCTCAGTTATATTCTAAACATGAAAAAAGTACAGAAACAATATTATTTATTCCTATTCGTTTGAAGATACATAAATGATACTGTACTTCAAATGAAAAAGTTACATTAATAAATCATTTATTAACATACATAGTAACCATTACTACATGCCTGAATAATAAGATATATAAACATTGATTTCAATAGTTTATTAATCATTTACTAACTCATTCTGAATTATCTTAAAAACCACCAACCACTCTTAAATAACTGGTTTGTAAATAATTTAATACTTAATTTAGTAATGAATTTTTTTTTTTTTAACAAATTATGAAAGTACAAGTATTAAGCACATTATAAATGTGTTTATAAGTCAAGAATACAGCAGCATTTGCAGCTGTATTTATAAACTGCTTACTAACGTTTATTAATGTAGAGTTAATGCCTAACAAATAATAAATTCATTATTTGCTCATGCTTAGTAAATGATTCATAGTGTGTAGTTATTATAAAGTGTTACTGGAATGTTTTATCGACACAGTCTGTTTATTTGAGATCTTTCAATCAAAGAGGAGGAATGTTGGAGAGCTGTTGTCAAAGCTTTTACAGCAAATCAAGGTTGGTTCATGTCCATTATACATTTGCATTCTTTTTTAACAGTTAAATTATTGAAAATTTCCCAAGTGTTACTATATTGTTTGTCTAATACAATTGTTCAACTTTATTTATTTATTCATTTATTTATTAACAGACTCAAGAGCCTACGGATATTAGGTCCTAAAAGTGCTTTTGATTCTCCTGGAGGACAAGCCTGCAGACTTCTTTAAACCATGCTTTGTAAGTAACTTATTGTCTTAAAGGATATATTAAAGGACCACGAAAAATTCTTTCCATTAATGCATGGTCCTTATATTTTATGAAAGGTTCACACTTAGTTTAAAACTTTGAAACTTAAGGGTAGCAAAACATCTTTCCAAACTCTCTAACATGTCATTATATATTCAACCCACAACATTGTTTATCTTCAGAACACAGTTTAAGTTATTTTTAATGATACCTGTGACTTTTGTGATTTTTAATGAACTTCAATTTAAAGATAAATTGGCTTTGTGACTTTTAATTGAGGGAAAGATGAAGATACACAAGTCTGATAGTTAAATTGGGAATGAGGGTCAATAATTAAATGCTAAATTTAACATTGTAGAATGAAATAAACCTTTTGCAGTGTAACTAAAGCAAACCAATTCACATATTGTCTTTTGTGTCTCTGTCATTAAAAAGTTATTTGTTTAACATTATTAATGATTATGTAATGAGAAACAAAACTGTTCTTCTCTGTTGGTAGGACTCTGATGATCCAGTCATTCCACCACCTTGAAATCCTACTTATCGCGGAAGAAGCCTCAGTTAAGATAATCATTGAGGGACAACTTGTGATGGACAGCCTCAAAGACTTGCCAAAAGCTGTGCATTCTCTTTGGACTACTACAGTGGAATGAACCGCCAACTTATCCAGTATATGTTTTACGCAGCGGATGCGCTCCCAGCTGCAACCCATCACTGGGAAACACCCATACAAACTCATTCACACACATACACTACGGACAATTTTAGCTCACCCAATTTCCCTATAGCACATGTCTTTGGACTGTGGGGGAAACCGGAGCACCCGGAGGAAACCCACACGAACACGGGGAGAACATGCAAACTCCACACAGAAATGCCAACTGACCAACCCGAGGCTCGAACCAGCGACTTTCTTGCTGTGAGGCAACAGCACTACCTACTGCGACATCGCGTTGCCCTCTGTAGAACTTCAACAAAAATAAAAATTAAAACAATTGAAAAGTTGTTTGATTCTTTGTGCTTAAAATTGTAAAATTTCAGTGGTATTATTTTTAATTATAATAGATTACCTAAATATAACAATTATCTTTGCATAAAAGCATTTTTTTTATTAATATGATGTGTTCAATTTAATAGTCTTTTTACAAAACATATTCTCTATAAAATTAGTAATGTGAACTAATGCTTTTTAGTAAAGACTACTAATCCAAATTTGATTTGTCTTCTACACCCACTAAAGATTTTCTTTTAATACAGCTTAACCTGTTTAGTTGAATATATGTAAAAACTAAACTTATTTCGTGCAACGGGTTTCCGCGCAACAATCTAGTAAAGTCAACTAATCCGGGTTTACAGTCATTGTATAAATAATTCAATAAAATTAATCGTTATTCACCTATGATGAAAATCCTCTTTTGTAAGCTGTTTGGACAGAACTGTGTGCACTAGTGTTGGGCGATGTTGACAAATTTGGCATCGTACAATGTTGAATGTAAACATGGACGATGGTATCGTCGTCGTAGGCGGGTCTTTGTTGTTAAATATCAATTAATTCATAACGAATTTAATAATTGTAGCCTATCGTTTTCACTACCTGACCCACATGGTCTTTGCTTTACCCATGACCAAACCATAAATAAATAAAGTTATACACAAATTACCACCTGTCAATCACTTTTTTTCCGCGGGACTCTGGCATGATCAGGCGGAGTGATCTGTGTCATAATGGCTTTTTCCCCACAGCTGGTGGCGGAGACCAGACGAGAGTTTGTTTGGAGTTCACTGTAATTTGTATTGTGATTAATGATAACTTCCTTATTTTATTATTATTATGAGGACATAATAACAAGTAAAGATGCTGGAGCTCGACCGTTTTGGTCACACTTGCGCCTGATATTTTATGCGACCTAAAATATGTATTTGAAAGCATTTGTGCTAGTGCATACATTTTTACCGTGCGACCTGTTTTCACTGCAAAATCCTCACCGCGTGCGCAGATTTAGGAGACATTTATGCAGGATGCATCTTTGCACCTAAAGACACCAAATGCAGCGCTCAGGAACAGATTAAAACAGTTGTCATGTGAACTTGCTGAAGTACAAAAGCCCGCAATGCTTGCGCCGCCTTTGTGCTCTTCCTATTGGCCCACTGCGCTAGAACTGAACGCGAATGGATTGGTTAATATCAGCTGTCAATTACTCAGTCAACGCCTTCTGCGTTCACATGACAGGAGCAACAGCCGTGGAAATGTGACGCGCTGAAGATGAGAGAATGAAAATAACACTGACAGATTTAGTTTTAGAATCTACCTAAAGTTACTAATAATGGCACATCTGATTAGTGATCATGTGCTGAATGTTAATCCACCATTTACACTTTTCCAAGAGCGGATAAAAGACTTCCAGTGGCTTCAAGTCCGCTATGAAAATAACTAAAGCCGTTCACTGTAAAGTCTGTGGGACGGGGTTTGCAGGTAACAGCGTTTGCCACTGAATCTACACATTTTAAGCGCGAGAGGTACTGCATAATCCTCACGATGTATTTAATCCTCACGATGCTGTCAGCCGTGCAAACAGCAGCTATAAGTACAATATAACACAGCTCATGAAAAGACCGTTATTGCTATTAAGATGACATGCAAATATTAAGTTATATATCAATATACATGTGGGGCGGGGCGATGGATCACGATGCCGGCTCAGCATCGTGAAGTTTATCAGCCATCGGCGATGGACGATGACATCGTCTATCGGCCCAACCCTAGTGTGCATGTGTAGTGTGTCCACAGTCATATCGGGGTGATATAAAGTCAATAAGTCTCTTTTTTTTAAATTTCCTGATATTAAAATAGGATCTAAATCCCTCCCATTTTGAGGCTGACTGCAACGTGATGTAGGAGTGTGGTTTCCTCACCCATCTATTTGATTGACAGCCGCGTATTAACATGTCTCTGTAGTAACACGTATAGTCATATCAACAAGACAGGACGTGTGCAAAGCAACCGGGAATAAAAGATCTGTTCAGCTCTCTGTGATCATCAATCACCATCAAATGTGATCTAGAATGAGTTTTACAAGTTTAAAATCTTTTAAAACAGTGCATGTTTGTAATGAATTACAACGATTGACTTCAGCGTTACTTATCACCAGAGCTGCATGTCAGTACCATTGTAAAAGAAGACGCTTCAATCCTGGTTTGTGGACTTTAAATCAGGATTATTTTGTACATTAACAAAACGAATATCCATACAGCAGTGGATATTAACATTGTAGTAAAGTTTACGGCCACCTGGCCGCCGGGAAGAAGGAGGCGGAGAACCGACAAACTTTTAAATATTTATTAGTAAAAGGGACGGCAGCTCCTCACGGAGACTGCCATCTAAACCAAAACAAACGGACGGCAGCTCCTCACGGAGACTGCCGTCAAACTGAAAGCAAAAGTAAAACAATGTGTCCGGGCCCGGTCCTCTCTCCCTCTCCTCTGCCATCGTTCCTCCTCTTATAGTCCAGAGCTCCTTCCGTGGGATTGGAGGCAGGTGTGCGCCACAGGTGTTTCTCATCTGTGGCGGGCCTCAGTTCGCTCCCACGGCTCTCGGCCACGCCCCCTCGCCACAAACATGTATCCTGTCACATGCTGTGTAAAAACAGTGCAAAGTTAAATGCGCATGCTGTGTGTGTGTGTGTTTGTGTGTGTGTGTGTGTGTGTGTGTGTGTGTGTGTGTGTGTGAGAGCGTGAACTTTGTAACCACATTGTGTGTGACTCATCGCAGAAAGGCTTGAATTAACTCCACAACAAACACATCAAATAATCATTGGTCAAGTTCTTACTGTAGTTCTTACTGTAGCGGGGAGAACTAGCATTAAATTCACAGGCACCAAAAACAGCTACCTGGTGTTTAAAGCAGAAAATCCCAACCTTTTAAAAGGTATAACAAATAATCTGATGAGTGTTTTGAGCTGAAACTTTACAGACACATTCTGGAGACACCAAAGACTTATTTTAAATCCTAAAAAAGTTTTTAAAAAATTATAATTTATAAAAAAATTATAACCTATTAAAAATAGGTTCCCTTTAAAGTTACAAACAATACAATTTCAACATTGCAAGGTTATCACAGTTAAAGAAAACAAACGAAAACAAACGAAAACTAGAATTGAAAAAACATTTTTGTTAACTGAAATAAAAATAAAAATAGTTTAAAAAAAAACTAGAACTGACTGAAACTGTATTTTGTACATACAAAACTAACTGAAACTAACAAAAATTATTGCAGCTCCGTGCACGTGAACAAAAGTGCCAATCTGATTGCTGGAGAAGGTTTTGACGCGGCGCATTAAACCAAAAATACGAGCATGAGGCGTTTTTTTTAAATGACGCTTTTGCGCCTGCCGTTTTGCACGTTGGTGTGCACGATCACATTGATGCCTTTTATTTAGTCATGAGGCATTAAACGTCGATGGACAACCCAAGCAAAAAACGTCTCGGTGTGCACGGGCCTTTAGTCCTGCTGTGTGTGTGTGTGTGTGTGTGTGTGTGTGTGTGTTTGTGTTTGGGCTAAGACACACCGAGCTAGTTGTAAGCCATCAATCCGATATCCTGAGGAGACAGCACCTTTGTGTTTGTGAATATGGATTATGTCTGCAGTTGGTTCAACATGTCAGCATCAGGTTTGAAAACAGCCATGTCCTCTCGCCATGCAAATCTAGGCTTATCGGCCCGGTAGTGCAGACAGATTATGGAAAGCTGCTCTGGCAGATCTCATCTCACCTCTGGGCCTCTCCCGAACGCCACTTCTGTCAGGATGCAGGTTTTGAACAGGTGCGCAGTGGATCTGAGAGTTGCTCAAAAATGCTTGAGTCGAGTCTGTGCTGCAGTGTCATGAATAACTGTTATTATGTTTCTGTATTTTGTGATTCACATGTATTTTTTTGGTTGTGAATTGTGTTATGGGATGTTGATCTCTGCTCTGTCGACTTTTGATGTTGAAAATTTAACTTTACAGTTTAACAAAGTGCCTTTTATTGACATTTTAGTAGCTTGAGATAATATAATGTATAAGAAATAATAATATATAGTGAAATAAGTCTGTAAAATAGCAGAAAACTGGCTGCAGGTTTCTGTAGTGTAATATACAACACCAACACAGACAATATAGCACTGCAAACTATTACACATGTTCATAACAGTCACTTTTTTACAACTTTTCAAGGTTAAAAATTGTTGGAAGAAAGATCAAGAACCCATAAATCAATTCAAAAGCATTGTATTGAGTTATTTATTATACAAAATTAGTGCATTTTTCAACATGATAACATTAATAATGATTTTAAAAATACTTAATCGTGAAATCCGAGTATTAGTGTTATGATCACCAGTGATCTAGCAGCTGAAGAACTACAAATCCACTGATATATAGACTACAAGTTCCGTCATGCACCTCGCACACAGCTGTTCCTGTTTGAGTTAGATTACACGCACACACACACACACACACACACACACACACACACACACACACACACACACACACACACACACACACACACACACACACACACACACACACACACACACACAGCCAAAGGGATCATTACGGACTGATTACAGGGACTTTAAATACAGCGAACACACACATATTTGCTGGGTCTTGTTTATCTTTGAGCATTACGACACATTTGTCTTTATTTAGCCTAGCTGTGTTTTCACACTTGCCTTGTGTTATTGTTTTGATTCATTACTATTTGTACTAGGGTTGCACGGTTTACCGGTACTATGGTAGTATTTTGATACTATGGCTTCAAAATATTGGCGGTGCCACTGTAGTATGTAAACGGTAGTATCGTCATTAATGGTCTATCTACAATACATAATGTTGCATGTGGAAAAGTCACTAAAATGCTCACACATTTGTGCAACAGTAGACAATTTTATTTTAATAGTCTGTGGAGCCTTCTAAGGTTGCAAAACTGCGTAGAATCTGCGCCTTTTATAGTAGCCTATTGCATATTTTCTGATGCTTCAGTTCGAATCTGAATCCGTTCATTTCTGCTCCTGTCAATATGATTTAATAGATAAAACAACTGTGACCGTCTCTTAAAAAGAACGAATCACTTACTTGTAGTGCTGTCCATTTCTTAGAGGTAAATTTTGAAGCCCTTCCTCTTCACACTCTGTTTCAAGGGGAAGGAGTGGGGGTACACAAATAGAACTGGGTTTGGCCCTAAATTGTATTGTTCTGTGCTATGACTTTTTAAAATATGGAAATTTATTGTTAATTTTTTTTTTTTAAACTGCTGCTCCTGACGGTGCTTGGGTTTAAACTCTTTTATCTCGTTTTACGCTTGAACAACTAAATGAATGCTGAAGTCTGTTTAACTAATCATATTTGAATGAAATGACATTATCGATGCTGTAAAGGAACTTTGTGAAATTAAAAATAGCCACATTAACCTTTCGTCGGAAGTTTAGCGGTGGCTGAAAAACACTTGCTGTGCATAAAACCTACTCTTATAATTTAATTTGTATGAAAACGTCTGATTTTTACCCAAACTCATTGTGGGATGAGCAGATTGCATTGGAAACATCATCAGGGCTCGAAATTGCGACCGTTTTGGTCGCATATGCACCCGAAAATTTTATCTATGCGACCTCAAAATATATTTGAGAGCATTTGTGCGAGTGCATAAAATTGATGTCGTGTGACCGGTATTCACAGCAAAATGTTCACCACATGCATGGATTTAGGACACATTCACGCAGAATGCATCTTTGCACTTGAAACGCAGCGCTCAGGAACAGTTTAAAACTGTTGCCATGTCAACTTGCTGCATTAAACAAAGCCTGCAATGCTTGCCCCGCCTTCGCGTTCTTTTTATTGGCCCACTGCGCTAGAACTGATCGCGAATGGATTGGTTAAAATCAGCTGTCAATCACTCAGTCAACGCCTTCTGCCTTCAGATGACTGGAGAGCTACAACCGCGAAAATGTGAAGCGCTGAAGATGAGAATGACAACAATACGGTCAGATTTTGTTTTAGAAACCACCTAAAGCAACAAATAATGGCACATCTGATTACTGATCGTGGTGAATGTTAATCCACAATCTACATTTGTCGAAGAGTGGATAAAAGACCTCCATTGGCTTCAAGTCCGCTATGAAAATAACTAAAGCATTCACTGTAAAGTCTGAGGGCCATAATTTTCAGGTAACTGTTTGCCTCATCTACACATTTTAAGCACGAGATGTTCTGTTTAGTCCTTCATTTAATCGCTGTCAGCCGTGCAGCTATAAGTAAAAGTTGACACCACGTACACCATCGCAAAAGGGCTTGCATTGACTAAGATTAAACTAATATTGCAGCTCATGAAAAGACCGGTATTGCTATTAAAATGACGTATACAAATAATAAGGTATATGTCAAAAGCATCTGTGCAATATCAGACACAGCACGTTAACAGATTCATTCACGTCAAGTAGTGCGTGCAGGGCAGGTGAGCGGTTCGCCCGTGTATCTTTTGGTCACTCAATTATGTTATAAAAATGTATTTTCTTGTGATAGCGGGATTTCGGTGGGACATATTTTCCTCACGCAAGCATATATATTTTTTGCTTGTTAGTTTTGATTAGTGTTGATTTCAAATGCAATAAATCTGTTTATATAAAACTTAGCAACGGTGCTCATAATTAGTGGGTGCGACTACATTTTGACTGGTGCGCCTAAATTTTTAAAGTTAGAAGCACCAGTGCTACCAAGCAAAAAGGTTAATTTCGAGCCCTGATCATGTACTAAGAACTGAAGTGATGATACTAAAAATTCAGTTTTGGCTCACAGAAATAAAAGTGCATTTAAATAAGACTAAACTAAAATGACTTGCGAAACTGTATCAGGTGAATTACTGAGCAAGTTTACTGCATAAGTAAAACCACATATTGTACATACGGCTGTTTACATTCATTCATTCTTTAATTTTCCTTTGGCTTGTGTCCCTTAGTCCCTTATTTATCAGGGGTCGCCACTAGGGCTGTTCGATATGGGCAAAACCTATCACAATTTTCTTGAACAATATTGTGATTTCGATTTTAATCTCGATTTTGCCACAGACAGACTGAATCAGTGTTTACAGTGTGAATCTGAAACATATTTCAAAAGAAAAACTATTAGATCTTTATCAAAGACATGTAGCGTCTTTAACATGTAACAGACATAAAATAAAATAAAAGTCACCTACTAAAGCTACAATAAATTGTCTCTAGAACAGACCTATGGCAAATGTGTGTGTGAGAGAGCGCTCGTGCCGTCAAACTCAAGTAAAGCTCCGATGTTCTGCTTGACCAAATATCAGAAGTAGTTGCGTCTGTGTTCAGATTTGTTTTGTCATGCATTGATCATAGACCTCTTTGTGAAATAGGCCGTTCACATATCGCGTCTTTTGCGAGCACAATTCCATTATTTCCAATGGAGGCTTGGATTGCGTGCACATATCGAGAGCCCGACGTGTGCGTATACCAGGCGCACCCAGCTGAAAACATTTCTTTACAGACAAACTTTACATTTAACTCTTCAGAATGCCGCACTGCGAGTCTCGTAACAACAACTGAGTGGTCAGCTTCATACTTTGTATGGAATAAACACATTTCGGTTACCTCAGACTAAAGGCCGATTTATACTTCTGCGTCAAGAGCATGCATAAGCTACGGCGCAGCCTACGCGTGGACGCATAGCCCCTCGCCGTGGCCGTCGGTGACGTTGACGCGCACCTCTCAAAAAATTTAACGCGGACGCGTAGCGCAAGCTCTGTGATTGGTCGGCTTGGTATCGCTGATGAGTGTGGGCGGAGGTGAGAGCCGCGCGCCCGATGCTGCGAGTGTTTACAAGTGTGCAGTCCCGTGAAGGAGCTCCGGATGGAGACTGTTGTTTTGTGTTTACCTTATGATTAAAGTTGTTGCATGTCCGCCGGTTCCCGCCTCAAAATGAGCGAATTTGAGCCACTTGTACATTACAGACGTGTTCAGGAAAAACTAAACACCAGCAAAGAAACTCGACACAGAGGAACATAAACACCTACTGCCAGCTATCATTTTGGAAGTGTTATTGCAGAGAAACCGAAACAGCGCGCAGAAGTATAAATGCACAGCTACGCGCGAGGCTTGCGCCGTGGGTCACGCCGATCACTTGACGCAGAAGTATAAACCAGGCTTAACACATGACACCCGAACACCAAGTGCTTTTTAATTCTCTCCATACATAAAATTTGTATAGGAACTGCAGCAATGTTTTGTTAGTTTGTCATCCTCTGAGAAAACGCTTGATGGTCACTGAGCAATGACAAATGAGCAACCGCAAAGCACATTGAAAATGCTGATGGAAGCGACACGCTCATGCTTTCCACATGCTTTTAGATGCAGTATATGACTGACTTACAAATGACCAGGTTCTGCAATACATCAGCCTTCCTGTATCCAAAGTAACTTAATCCCACACTATAGGTTTTTTGTCACCAAGTCCTCTTCTGCTGAACTCATCATCATGTATACGCGGGCTATTCAGTCTCCTGTTTTCGCGCTCTGTTTAGGTGTGCTGCTTTATGATTGGTTCAAATACCATACTGCGGGAAAATCGTTTCAGTTCATCGTTTTCATCAATTTCGATACAATTTCAATTAATTGGACAACCCTAGTCGCCACAGTGGAATGAACCGTCAACTATTCCAGCATACATTTTACACAGTGGAAGCCCTTCTAGCTGCAACCCAGTACTGGGAAACACCCATACACACTCATTCACACACACTCATACACTACAGCCAATTTAGTTTATTTAATTCCCCTATAGCGCATGTGTTTGGACTGCGGGGGAAACCGGAGCACCCGGAGGACATGCAAACGAGAACATGCAAACTCCACACAGAAACAACAACTGATCCAGCCGAGGCTCGAACCGGCGACCTTCTTGCTGTGAGACGACAGTGCTAACCACTGAACCACTGTGTTGCTTATGTTATTAGTTTACAAATCTTACATTATGATAATAGTGATTTGAAGTTAGGGATGGGCGATATGGCCTAAAATTCATATTGCGATATACACGCAGCCTCTTGCGATAACGATATATATTGCGATATATAAATTATAATAGAACCATTTCAGAACAGGTTACAGAGACCCTTAGGAAAGCCAAACTGCTATTTTTTTAAAGAAATAAAGAAACGTTGCATGTCATTTTGAGAACATTTATTGTGCAAAAGCAAAACTGTAATTAAACAACACAATGTTGCAGATAAATAAACTAAATGTAGTGCCTTTCAGAAAGAAAGACTTTTCTTTTAAGTCTTTGGTTCCTAAATGCCAAGTTGCAGAGAACAAAAAAAATGGTGTTTAGTTAAGGAACTTACACTGTACTGAAATTACTTCCAGTATTAAATTAGTCAAATAAAATTGTGTATAGCAGATACTTTAAATAAAAACATATTTCTAACCTGCAGCCTAAGGTAACACATTTGATTTTAAACATTTTGTTCTCCTAATGAAATTACAACTGGTGTCCCTCTCTCTCTCTCTCTCTCTCTGTCTGCTGTAGTGTTGGTGCTGCTGAGAGATTGAGACGCACCAGATAAAGTTTGCTTATAAAGTAATGCAAAAATGAATACAATTAATATCGAAAGCGAAAGCAGATTCCAGGGAAAAGAGAATGTATTGTCACCCCAAATAATGAGCTGGATCAGTCTATTTAGTCTTCGCGCTCTTCTCAAAGCTGCTATAAAGTCAGGACAACAGTTCTGTATACAGCTCGTCTCTTTGGGTCTGCATGCAGAGCATGTGAGTCTGTGGCAGAGTGTTCTCAGTTTCTCGCGAACACAGAACCGGGCCGCCCCAATAATATATCGGCCGCCCAGGTAAAATCTGTGTGGGAAGCGCTGTGTGGGAATCTGTGTGACAAGCCACGATATGCCATGCATGAGGTTCGCAAGTTGTGCGACACGTCGCCATTCGGTGCCATGCATTGCTTAATGCTGTTGTTGAGAGCTCAGCATGTGCTACAGTCACAATAGATTTCCAACGTAATACACCATAAGTTAGTGTGAAGAGCATGTTGTTTACCGTGGCCGAGTGAATTAAGTTATCAATCGAGCTTATTAAAAAAGAAAATATGCGAGCGAAATGGTCGCACTGTCGAGCCCTGTCCATGTTTATTCAAGATGATGCGTTGCAGCCAGCTGCAGCTCGTTGCTCTTAATTTCGCGGGTAGATTGCGTCATCAAACATGCATTATCGCGATAGTGCAATAGAATTAGAATCTCTATCGTAGGCCAATTTTGTATCGTTTATATCGCATATCGTTTATATCGCCCATTACTATTTGAAGTCATGCAAATGTTTTGCCACTATGTAGATTAAAGCACATTGTGCCTTGTTCAACGTAACGTAAAATTAGCTAAAACAACACAATTCTTGTGGGGTTTTTTTGGGGGACAGCTCAATTGTTTAAAGGGTCACGAAACACCAAAACACACGTTCATATATGTGTCCCACGCTGCTATAAACACTATAAGAACACATATATTGCACTAAAAAGTGGAATCGGTTGTTTTTTCGTTATTTTGAGCAAATTCGTTCTTCCGGTGTGAAACAAATTTTTGAAGCTGCATCACTGCGATTAGATACTTGTGCATATTCCAGTGTGGAGAGTGGATGTCTGTACCTGCGAGTGCATTGTGACGTCTCTGAGTGTGCAGCATTAATTTTTGAGAAAGACTTGGTTCAGACCAATCAGCGCGCTCTATTGTGTATGAGGTGCAACTTCATTAATATGCATGATAGCTTCGGAGACTGTTTACCTGTTACAGTGTTCAGACGGCAGAGAGACGCCACGTTGTGTTGCCAAAACAAGTGAAAGAACAAGAATTTGGTGACATGGGTTGTCAGTGTTGCGTTTGTTATGTGCTGCAACAAAGGTTTTGTTTTCATTCCCCCGCTATGAGAGCACAGCTGGACTCACGTGTGGATTACAGTGCAAGCGACATGCGACAGAAATATGTTTGTAAGGAACATTTTTTACCCGAGAGCTTTTCACATCAGGAAAGTGATGAAATCTGGATTTGCCGCTCGTCTCCTTTTAAAAAAGACATGGCTCCAGTTTGTGTTGATTTCCTGTCGACAGATTTGGTAAGTCCATGTGAGCAGTGCTCTTTGTTTGTTCATTCAGATGGCAAAGTTAGTTTGTATGGTCAGCAGTGCTCTTTCAGTTTTTAAAGACATACTATAGTCAAAATGATTTAGTTACTAAGTTTACAGTATGTTAATATCACTGCAATATTATAGTACAATATTATAGACTGAAAGATCCGCTGTAAATGCTGCTCTCCGAATGTAAACATGTAAACACCGCAATCAAACTATTACCGTCGTGCAGGATTTTCACCACATTTTGTGACAGGATAGTCTATACACACATGGCTTTCTGATGATATGTTACCTACCGAGTGCGTCTAAGTTACCGAAAAATGCTGAGGTTTTTTTTCTCCCATTCGCCATGCGGTATCAAACACTCCATTAAAACACTTTCAGCAGTTCATCCTCGCATCCAATATCTCATTTGTCATGGGGATCATGCAGGAAATGTTCCTGAATAAAAAGTGAAAGTGCTAAATTGCAGTTAAAGTCGACAAATTAATAACTTGGCAAATAACTCGATTACTGATGTTCATGTAAACACAGTCACTAGGTGCGTTCGACATGAAGCACAGCTGCAGCCAGTGATCAACGAGATTAGCCGTGCGCAGGCGGGGACGGAGTTGAAAACGGAGCCGTCAAGCCGGACACTTCGGGGCTCGAAGTTGCTGCTGTCATGATGACCGATCACATGGCGGGATCATTTATTTATTTTGTTCATTTATTGCAATAACAACAAAATATTTACAGTACACATGAAACAGAATACAGTCTCTACAAACTATAATTTATTTTTAAACAAGGGAATTATTAATTAAATTTAAGTAGCCTACATAACAAACACATGAGATATAAGTGGAAAACGAGAGGGCACATAAAAAGGAAATACATATCCATAAATAGGCCTATTAAACAAAACAATAAGCACAAATTCTTGGAGTTTAAGCATCAGACTTTGGGCTACTAGATGTTGAATGGTATGTCAATACTGCTCCAGAGCTTGTTTGAATATACTAAAAAGGGTTTACATTTATTTACATTCATAAATATAGAACTTTCCAATATATATTAGTGTAAAACCCAAAAACAAGGTGTTTTGATTAAGTGTTAAACAATGATTATTTTGGATAATAAAAACATTTTTTTAAAAGCACTTTAATCTATAGAGATTGAACAAAAGGACCACAATAAATGAGCTACACTAAATAGAAAATACCCAGAAAGAGCAGCTACATCAATGACACTTTTAACATTTCTGCATAAATGGCTTAACAGGAAATAAAATATTTTATAATCATATATTTTTATATTTAATAAAATATTTTTTACTTAATTTGTTAAGAAATCTTTATAGGGGTGTCAGGATCAATGATGATAATTATTTTATAAGTCTGTAAGTGTTATTTGAGTTAATATTTGGTCATTCACTAAAATGTATAATACAGTAGTCTGTATAAAAAAGGCAGAATAAACCTGTTCAAACAATCTAGACATTATGAACAAATGATTTAACTAAAGATGATACTGCAGTAAAATATCTGTAGTCTTTTAATAAGCATGATGTGTACAAGATAGAGAGGGTATGAACAGTGAATTGTTTGTTTTAAAATTTGTGAATCGGAATTTGTCCAGTAATAAACCCGCAACACACGTGGTTGTTGTCATGCTGTGAACTCGGCCAATCGTGTAACATCAGTGTCGTCATCACAGCTCCAGCAGGCGCTCTTCAGGTGCTGCGCGGGCTGACTCAATCGTCTGATCTCGGAGCGCTGTCGCGGTACTTTAATGCCACATGTGACAGTCACATGGCGTCAGCGCAGCATCAATCCAGCCAAAATTTCTAACCGGCATGCACCGCTTTAAGACAGATTTCGATCGATCTGCGCAGCGCTGCATGAAGTCGAACGCACCTACTGTCTTTCTCCCCTGCGTCTGCGTGTTTGTGTTGCCTCTGTGAAAATCAGCACGTGCCCAAATGGAAACTCCCATTTTTATGCAAAATCCTTCCCTCTTTCCCTCCCCCGACACTCCCAACTAAACCGAGCTGGACACACCCACTTTCCTGACTTTTTCCAAGCTAGAGGTGTGAAAGCACCCTGCTGAGACGGGGGTTTCGTGTTCAGTCAACTTAAATTTAAATTAATCTGTGTTGGGACAACATGAATGAATAGTGTGGAGCCCTGCGTTTTAACAGTGAAATGTCATCTTTTTGTGGCTTTTCAGGTGCTTGTTTTATAGGAGCAGCATGCACATGCATCTAAACATCTATTGTTTGCCACAGAAAACTTGCTTTTGAAAAGCAGGAAAAGATGTACATTAGATGCACTGAAGACTGTAATATTTAATTTCACACAGCATGTGTGACATTAAACATTCAGAAACTGAAATCCTAGGAGCATTTTCTCCATGTAAACAATGCATTGCAGAGAACATCCTGAATTACCTCATGCTGTCTGCATGCAAAAGCAGCTGAATAAACTTTAATCATCTGCCTATACAGATCATAATCAACACAGCTTTAGTTCCTAACACACACACACAGCGAGAGAGAGCGTTTCTTGAAGTCAAGCGTGTGATGGCATGAGCGCAGAGGGAAAGCGAGGTGAGTGAGCCGCTCAGTACATCGTGTTCTGCTTCAGCTAAATGCGAGTAGCCACTGATCTGCTTTAGTCAGGACACAATCAGCGGAGAATCCCAGAATCCCTTCCGACGGCCTAATCCATCCGCTAGAGAGAGGAAGAGGCGCGGAAAAAAGGGCAGGTGGGAACATCAGCAGATGAATATTTGACTGAGTTTCCCAACAGCAGCGAAACGCATGGAGAAATACGGGAGACGTGAATTGACTGATTCAGAGGTTACATGGGAAGCGTGATGACATGTAGCTTTAATGGATAGGAAGTGAATGCTGCTGTTTTTGTAGTCATTTCAAAGCACAATTCTCTTAAACAGCTCTTGCAATTATATCTCATTTGGAGATTCAGCTGTTTGTTGATGCTACTATCACTTTTCATAGAAAGATTAAAAATAAGGTAGAAATACAGGGAAATATTTAAAGGTGCAGTAGGTGATCTGCCAAAATGCTAACCGGTTACCATAATATCTTTGAAACACAGTCCCTCCCCTGCCATCCAAAGCCACGCCTCCTGAAATCACAATTGTCATAATGTGCAATATTTCATGCATGTGAGGATCGCTCGTCTTACTCTCTCACACGCTTTGTCCTAAAGCGACTACTGTATGCTTAGTGTTTGGCCGGCTATTACTAAGCCATACTGACTATTTCAGAGTGAATATTCATAGTAGCGGTGAACAATATAGGGAGCGCATCACTGTTGTCATTGCTCACAAATGAACCAGTGTGAATATAAAAGCAACTCAGTAAAGCAGGCTAGGTGGAATAGCGCTGTTTACCGATGTTTTGTTGTTAAACTAAATATAAATCTACATTATGGATGCTGTAAAAGGACCTTATGAAACTTAAAATAGTCACATCAATCTTTCACCGGGAGATTTCAGTGGCTGAACACTTCCGTGCATATAACCCATTCATAACAACACAATCCACATCATCATGTGGGACTAAAATACTTTTAAAACCATACATTACCTGTCTAAAAGAAATACTTCAGCCATGGTGTCGTCCTTCCCCCAGCAGGCAAAACTAACTCCAATATTCATTCAGGTTTTGAAAGTTTTGATTCAGCATTTGATTTTACTGCTGTGACTGCCTCGTGTACACATGAGCGTGTGCACATACAGTCTGCGGATCTGCGTGAACGGGTGCGCAGATGTACGAATCTACATTTGTTGACAGTTTGGGCTACTTATCAGAAGTATGGGAATTATCGGCCCGATTTAATTGGATGAACATTTTTTTGTTTTATGCCTCACCTAGAATTAGGGCTGGGCGATATGGCAAAAAAAAAAAAAAAAAAACTAGATTTTTTCATAAAGTTTGACCGATTCACGATTTCGATTTTTTTTTTTTTTTTTTTTTTTTTTTTTTACTGTGTAACTATAGTCAACTTAAAACATTACAACAACATGACTGAAGTAACAATCTCTTTATAAGTAACTTGAAAAAGCATCTGGTTAAGGAACATGTATTTTTAATGGCCATTCATACATAAATTGGTCAACAAGGTGTAGCCTATTACATTCCTATAGACAAATTCCTGCTTCACGTTTTAGAAAATATTTGTGCGTAGCTACACCACCCAGTATATATTAAAGATCACCGTGAACAACAAAAAACCCCACAGAAACCTGTTACATATCTATCTATATTTAAATGTCTATCTTATATTTAACTGAATCGTATAACAGCCTACAGCTGAAATGTTGGAAATTGCTCAATTTATTTTTATAAAACATTTGTCAAAACGTATTGATATTTCTTTGGAGTAAAAACAATACCGACATTTAAGAATCCATATTTATTTTATTTATTCATTCATTTGACTTGTTTATTGGTGCATATATGGGTTATGATTTCATTCATAACTACAGTATCTTGGACAGCTACTGTGCCACTCCGTAAAGCTTTCAAGCAAAAGTCCAAATTAAAGAAAGATTTGACTTTCTGCGGTGACAGCCGACATTCACAACACGCCGTAACCGTCCTTCAGGTGGTGCGGGGGGTGGGGGGGGGGGTGGATTGTGGAGATCGCGAACTGAAGAGCGGGGGTAGGAGGGGCACTTACGTTCATTTTGGAAGTGCACTTTATATCCCAGACTCAAAAGGGCATGTACACTGCACAGATTGAGCCCTATGTGTGCACGTGCCTGGTTCTCACCCAGATCAGAGCGATCTGTGCTACCGAATACAGCGCAGCATGCAATAAACTCACGCTCAGTCAGGCGAAGTCAAGGTCTCATTGCCTATATGTCACTCAAATGAATTAAGCTCTAGCCACGAATAAAACTTTTAGCCTATTTTATTATTTTCTGTAATGTATATAGTGTAATCCGGGCCAGAGCAAGCTGAACTGGCGCTCTAGGCGAACGCCCTCAACCCGAAAGTGAAATAGAAATTTACCGGTTTGCGGATGAAAATGAGGACCGGGAGGGGGTGGGTGTCGCGGATAAAAGTGAGGACCGGGGGGTTCTCACTCACTATTCTGCCTAGGTCCTCTATGGATGCGCCGGCCCTAAGTGTAAAGCTGGATTTATACTTTCGCCTGGTGCCGCATCGCGCGCCTCCGCTGACTGCGCGCGCACCTCGCGACAATGGGCTAGCACGCTTGCGCTCAGCCAGCTGTTGTAGCTCATCAACAGAGCCGCGACGTCAACACACAGAATCTGTCAGCACTGTTGTCTAACAGTTTAGGACTGTTTGGCATAATAGTGGAAAAGCTGCTTTAATATTTTTATTTAAAAAATCGCGATTCCTCGATTTTATAAAAAACTAAATCGTCTTAAAACGTAAATTCGAATTAATCGAAAAAATCGCCCAGCCCTACCCAGAATATAAAAACACATATAAACACATTTAGATCATTTTCTTTAATCAATACTATTGGAATGTGAAGAGACTTTCAACCAGCACAACAACACATGTTTCTGAAGACAGTCACCTACTGCATCTTTAAACGGGATGATAGCGGGATATAATGGTAAAATACGAGAGAATCCCAGCAAAAAACAGGAGGGTTGACATGTATGTTATAAAAAACTAATTTTTTCCGTTATAAAGTCAATATTGTAAGTGTATAATGTAGTATGCTCATTCCTGCTGCTTGTGCTACTGTGTTATTGTAACCGGGGGATGTGACATTGACAACTGAGTTCGGATCCAAATGCAGGTTTATTGAGGAGGTCAGGCAAGCAATGGTCAACACTGGCAAACAGAAACATGCAGGCAATCCAGAAACGTAGTCCAAGTAACAGGCGAGAGATCAGACAGCTAGCGGTAGGCAGGGATAAATTAACAAGGCGAGGGTAAAAACACGGCAAAACAAGACAAAGGAATTGGTTGTAATGTCACAGGATGTAAACAAGACTCGGCGACTAGAGTGAGTGTATGTGCTGCTTTAATAGTGTGTTTAATCCTTGACAATCCTCCGGTGGTGTGTATGCAATCAGACAGGATACGGAACGTGTGTGTGAGCGGAGTGCATGTATGGAGTTGTAGTCCGTTAGCGATTGTGTATGTATTCCAGCGATCTATAGAGTTAAGATCGCTGGTGATCGTGACAGTTATCATGGCAATGCTGGTAAATTTACCTCTCTCGACTCGATGGCTGTCAATACAAATTTACTGTCAATAAAATGTGAGTTTTACTGGCGTGTGTGTTTTTAAAATCTGTTAAATTTAAAGTCTTACAAAATTACTTATTATTTGATTAAATAGTATAAAGTAATTATTACCAAGCAGTTTTGTTTTTCAAGTTCATCCTGAATTTTTGATTAATATTCTTTTATTTTGTGATGATGTGTTTAGCACACAAGCTCATATTTGTGTAATTTCATCCACTTTGCAGCTATTTTGGCGTTTTCCACCTGGATTTTACTACCCAAATTGAAAAAGCTTCCCATTTATTTTTTCTAAATAGTTTTTTTTTCCAGAAACTCAATTTTGGAAGTCTATAATGTACAAATACTTATTATATTAGTGTATTAGTAAGTAGGGCTGGACGATATGGCAAAAATTTATATCACAATATATTTTTTAATTTTGGTCGATACGATATTCCGATATCGATATGGACAATATTAAAAAGAAAGGAAAAACTGCCAAGAACGCACACAATGGATGTCTGTACCTACAAATGTCTGCAAAGTGAATTTGCAAAGTCTATAATACCTCCAGGCTCTTATAGCTTTTTAAAAAACATAAAAACAGCACAAAAAAAATTATGTTCACTTTTTATTTGTATTTAGCCTTTACAAACAAGAAATGTGAAATAAACTATCAAATAAATAAAACTCTCAGACTCAGCTTATATATATATATATGACAGTTTGTGGGGGTTAGCTTGACCAACGCGATGAACAGAAACTTTTAGCAGTGTTTTTTTTTTGTATATGCTGAATATTTAACAATCAAAATAATACCAAAATCTTACAATTATGACATCCACATCGTAAAAAAAACATAGAAAAAGAATAATAATTATAATAATAAAAAATCATAAAGAGATTAGGCTACATTAATATTTGCAATAGAAGAGTTGTTTGAGTATATTCATAATTCTAATTGCTTTTCATCTTGAACGTCCTTTAAGGGTTTTATCTGTCTATTTATATTTGTGTATGTAATTACCTCATTAAATTGAAAGGTTGAACAAATATCTCTTATATATTTTATATAGTCTATTTATATAGACTAATATTTTATATAACACGTTTTCATTATTTAACAGATTTAATAGCTCTATTAATCACATTCTTTCTATTTCATCAGCGTTGCAATAACCTGATTCCTGATAAATATGTTTGTGAAGTCATTTTGTAAGTTTGCGTGAGTGCTATATGCCAGCATCCAGCGAGTTTGTGTATGTGAGTGTTAATTTGGGTGTTTATGCAAGGATCGAGTTTGTATGTGCGTGTGTTAATGTGGGAGTATATGCAAGGATCGTCGAGTTTATATGCATGTGCGTGTGTATGTATGCATCAAGTTTATATGTATATGCGCAAGTTTCATACATGTTTTGAACATTCAATAGTATAGGTGTATATGCGAGTGATTTATAGGTGTATATGCACGTGTTGATAAGCGAAGTTTGATTTAAATCCTACACGGCGCCTTACCCATCTGTGTTTGCTTCATTGCCTTCTCTTCTGACACCGCTGGTTTCGGTGTCGGGGAGGTGGATGGTGGTGATGGTGAGACCACAGGTTGGCTTAAACTTTTATGTTGCCTTATCTTCTGACTCTCAGTATGTTTTATCGGGTGGAACTGCTTCAAATGGTGAAACAGATTTGATGTGTTCCCGCCGCTAGTTAAGCTACATTCTCTGGCACACTTGGCAGAGCACCGAAACTAAATTTATCGAAACTTAAAAAGCCGAACCACATCCACACCACTGCATTAGTCTTTCCTTTCTTATTAACTATTTCGTCTGCATAATACTGCATTCTTACTTGTGGAAGCTTGTTTATTCGTATCTGTATTCAGAGCACTCATTTTGTAGCTAAAACTTTCTGCGGCGCAGCTTAACCAACTGCTGTGCTGAGCGCTGGCAGCGTGTCTGTGTTATTCGTCATCACGCAACTGACATCAGATCACGCTCTTTCTGACGGCTGAGCACTGAACATCATTCAGTGACAAGTGATACATGTATAAGATCTTATATAAATAATAATATATATATATATATATGCAAATTTATATCGAAATATATCGGAAATATATATCGGAAATGGGTTTTAAAATCATATCACCGTTATTGAAAAAAAAATCTATCGCGATATATATTGATATCGAATTATTGTCCAGCCCTATTAGTAAGTATATAAAAGTATTTAATAGTATACTCATTCCTGCTGCTTGTGCTACTGTGTTATCATGGCAACACCAGTAAAATTACATCTCTGTACTCGTTAACTGTCAATACAAATTTACTGTCAATAAAATGTGGTTTTTATTGGCTTGTGTGTTTTTAAAACCAGTTAAACTTAAGGTCTTACAAATTTACTTTATATTATTTAATAAAATAATAAATAAATATTGCAAAGCAGTTTGGTTTTTTGGCCAAGTTTATCCAGAATGATTTTATTCTTTATTTTTTGACGATGTGTTTAGCACATGTTTGTTTAACTTCGTCCACTCTGCAGCTATTTTGGCGTTTTCCACCTGGATTTTACTACCCAAATTTAAAAAGCTTTCCATACATACAGAGAAAATTTTGGTATTATTTCACAAGAAACCTTTTGAAATTCCGTAAAACTTGTTGACTGTGCTAAATTTAGTTGTCTGTGTAATAAAAACACCCACGTTTTCCATTATAACATCAATAATGTAAGTCTATAATGTAGTATACTCATTCCTGCTGCTTGTGCTACTGTGTTGTCATGGCAACGCTAGTAAAATTTCCTCTCTCGACTCCATGGTTGTGTCACGGTTGGGGATCTGTCTGTTCCTCTTGTGTGTGTATGCGTATGTATGTGTGTGTTTGTGGGTGTGTTTTTTTTGGTATCTTTCACCGCGTGGCTGTCTGTGTTTACATGTTGTCAGCTGGGCAGTCACGTGCTCAGCTGTCAATCAGCACACCACAGGTGCAGCGCATTACGGCACCTATTTCTGTTCAGCGTTCGCGTCTCTTGTTGTCAGTTCGTTGTTGTTTCACGTCTGTGTTTGTTCCTGTTGGGCTCGTCCCGCTGTATCCGCTGGTGGTGAGTTGATCTTAGAGACTGTTGCTTTTGGAATTGTCAGCACTACTTGATTCACCGAAGTACTGTTACCGCTGTTTGGCGTTGTGGAATTCTATGAGAGATCTCCCTGGATCTGTCTCATTGAGAAACTAACACCGCTGTTTAGCGTTGTCGAATTCCTTGATAGATGCATCATTACTCTATCCTAACCCTTGATATCTGGTGAGATCTATACCAGCTGTTTTCCTGTTATCCCTGATTAATAAATCAACTTGCATTCACTTGCATTTGGGTCTCCTGCAAGTTTGTGACAGGCTGTCAATACAAATTTATTGTCAATAAAATGTGACTTTATTGCCTAATGTGTTTTTAAAATCTGTTAATTTTAAAGTCTTACAAATTTACTTTATATTATTTAATAAAATAATAAATAATTATTACAAAGCTGTTTTTTTATAATGATTTTTTTTTTAGCAGTTTTCACCTTTATTGATAGGACAGTGGAGATGTACAGACAGGAAAGTGTGGGGAGCAGAGATAGGGGATGGATCAGCAAAGGACCTCGAGCCGGGAATCGAACTCAGGCCCCGTTTACACTAATACATTTTAGATTTAAAACAGCGTTTTAGAATGAAAACGATCCGAGTCCACACTAGTGTTTCACTCAGCGCTTCTGAACAACTCTGCGTCTACATTAAACCACTGAAAGCGGACATTACGTGACCACACACACACACGCTGGCATGCACTGCAGCATGCTTTGAGCACATACCCATATGAGAGCTGTGCACGTCAGACTGTTCATCACGGATCTCCCACTGGATCTAATCTCACTATATTTGTTAAACGTGATATTTAATTCAGCTTCTTGTCTATATCTAACAACATATTCCTCGACTTTGGTCTTTTAAATGTATTACTTGTTCTCAGGTAACGTGCTTTGGCTGAGCGCAAAGATAAGTTAGGTTAATATCTTATTTAATATAACCGCGCACACTGATTCTGCACATCTGACTGATTTCTCGCCTTTATTTCCTATATTGTATAAACTTATTGTACGTTATACTTTTATAATGCCCATTATTGATTAATAAAACTGATATTCAGTGAAAGAGAGGGTGTGTTTCGTATTTTCAATGAACATGAAGGGAGGCAGTAGGCTCCGTTTTGTTGTCAATATGCATGAAGATGACGCTCATAAAAAGATGTAGCTACACGATGCCTCAACATGTTTGATGTCTGTAAAGTTGCTAATATCAAAATGAAAATAGGCAGTTCCTCACATCATGTTTTCATTTTATTGTTAAGATAGTGAAAGAGCATAGCCAGGGTGATGTGAATGAGGTTATAAAGTACACTGTTCCCTTTGAAGGTTTACCCGACGTGTCCTCGCGAGTTTGTTTTCCATATCAAACTTGCTAAGTCTGAACTTAAGGAGAGGATGCAGGACTGAACTGTGTGTAGACTACTTAATATTGAGAAAAAAAACCCAATCAGATAGGCGAATGCCTGCAGGAGAGAGTTAGAGTTTTGTAGCATTTCTCCCTAGTAGTGAAATAGCGGCTTGTGCTTTACCATTCCTCAGTGTCACTGAAAGACTGTGTCCAGCACACTCACACGTGCACAATTATCTGCTTTTTAAGTAGTAGGAGTGTTTTATTTACTCACCCTTGCCTCCTTCGCCATAGTATTCTACCGTGACATCGCGCATAGGGGTAAATGACGTCAGTGCGTAATAACCGGTTATGATCTATTACTGAACCGATATCAAATTGTCCCCATCTGCATCGCGGTGCACCGAAGAAACGATTAATTTTGACACCCCTATTTCTAAACATAATAGTTTTAATAACTCATTTCTAATAACTGATTTATTTTCTCTTTGCCCTGATGACAGTAAATTATATTTTATTAGATATTCTTCAAGACACTTCTATACAGCTTAAAGTGACATTTAAAGGCTTAACTAGGTTAATTAGGTTAACTAGGCAGGTTAGGGTAATTAGGCAAGTTATTGTATAATGATGGTTTGTTCTGTAGACTATCAAGAAAAAATACAGCTTAAAGGGGCTAATAATATTGACTTTAAAATGATTTTAAAAAAATCAAACCTGCTTTTATTGTAGTTTAAATAAAACAAATAAGACTTTCTCCAGAAGAAAAAATATTATCAGACATACTGTGAAAATTTCCTTGCTCTGTTCAACATAATTTGGGAAATATTTAAAAAAGAACATGAAAGTCAAAGGGGGGCTAATAATTCTGACTTCAACTGTATGTGGAACCCAGCATATTTTACAGTGTATAGAGTAAATATGAATAACGGTTTAGTACAGTTGAAGAGTTCAGATGCAAAACCCTCTAAATCCATCAGACCTCTTCTCATGTAAATGAGCATTTTCTCACAGGCTCCTCTGATTAGGTTCAGAAGTTTCATTTTATATTTAATAAAAAGGTTATTAGCTGGTAAATAAAATACCTCTTTTTTTTTAAAAATGTCACTTTAGACAATTCTTTGTTTTTAACAAGGTAGATTTTCTTTTGCATCAAACCAGCTAAATCCACTTCTGCTTTTTTTGCAAAAACCTCTAAATCCACCTATTGAGACAAGACAGTGTAATAAGTTGAAAAATCACTAAAGATGCGATTGGAAATTATTTTACCAAACACATTACACAAACCACCTCAAATTAAAAATATATAAGTAATTGGCGGTTCATTCCGCTGTGGTAAACCAGGGAAAAACCAGAAGGAAAATGAATGAATGAAATCTGTCATTAAGTGCATTAATCAATAACATTAAACTGACATTAATTAAATCTTAACAATCTGTTGTCATTTCTGATATTTAGGATTTAGATTTAATGCAAGTAGAGCAATGTAAACATTGTAAACTAAGCTTGGTAGATTCAAATAATGTAGAGTAAATACATTATGAAACATCAATATCTGTGCATTGTCCATTAATATAAAAAGCTTATCAGACGTATAGGTATTATAAAGTATAATGTATAGTTTTATACATTATATTTATCTTTTTAAAAAAATAACTTACATAAGCAAATAAAACACAAGGTAGGCCTACTGGGCAAAAAGGGGATGTCTCTCAGACTATTTTAGAAGCTGTCATTCGTTCACCCTCACCATACTCAAGGTCTTAGTCTCTTGTTTATCCTGATAGCATCGACGTGGGATAAAAGAACGGCATCTTAACTCTGTCTTTCGTGAAACGCAGTTGCCGTTTAATGTTTAGTAAATCAGACTCATTCAAAGTAGCGTCGCTGTGCAAACAATCGTTATGAATGCATGCTACACTTCTGACTGTACAGTGTGTTTTCTTTTTCTTATAATGCACAGAGTTTTGAGGTAAGGGAGGTTTTCATTTGCCTTTCACTGACAGTCGGACAGGCTCATCCAGTTCATCAAACTCCGTCTTTTAAAATCAAAATCAGAAGTGGAATAAAACAGTCTCCTCATATAAGCCGGCGTATCAGCACTCTGCTACATTGAACACATGTGATTCGATTTGTGCCTTCTGATTGGTTCTCGGGATATAGCGGCTTTTGCTGTCAAAGGCAAGTGGCGTTTAGCGGCTTTTGCCAACAAACTGTTATTTCGGAATGAGCTGACGCTGGGATTTAGATGATTTGAAGTAAAACTATTTGTTGAACATGTACTACATGCCTAAAGCATTCACTCAGTGTCATTATCTCATTTTTGGCAGAAGAGGCGTTTAGCACCTTCTGCATCTGAACTCTTCAGTTGTAACAATACTTAAAGTGTACAAACACACAGACACACACACACACACACACACACACAGATGTGACTAAAATATATAGGATGAAGTAAAAACAGAGTGAATGTCTAAAATAATGATTTAAATGTCTCGTTTGAGTGTTTTACAATAGAGAGTCATGTGGGTTTGCAGAAACATGCGGGTACTTAAATGACCCCTCTGTAATTTGTATCCCAAAATATTCCTTTAAGCTAACACGCTTTGACGTTTTCAAAACAAAGCTGCAGTTAATCCCAGTGAAAGGTCTGCATGGAGACATAACAGTGCTATGATAAGAGCTGCATAAAATATTGTTTCGGCGTCAATATCACAATGTGCACATCCACAATAGTCACAAGGCAAGTTTATTTCTATAGTACATTTCATACACAGTGACAAATCAAAGTGCTTTACATAAACAGCAATAAAAGAGACAAGTATAAGAAATAAAAACAAATAATAACAATGATTAAAACAAATTAAAACAGATTAAATGTGTTAAAACAGGTTATAAAAGAAGGAAAAAGAAAAGAAAAACACAATAGTGCGATCTGTTGGACGTAGCACAGTGCTCATTCAGTAAAGGCACAGCTAAACAGATGAGTTTTCAGTCTTGATGTGAATGTGCCTAATGCAGGGCTCGACAGTGTGACCATTTCGCTCGCATTTGCGACTAAAACAGTGGTAGGCAAACTTTTTAGACCCGAGGGCCACATCAAGTTTTGCAAACCAAGTGAAGGGCCACATGTCAAATCCTTCAAAAATAACTTTTTTATTTATAGTGGCAGTATACATAGAACATGTAATGTCGGACAGAAAAATGTTACATTAACACAAAACAGATTTTTTTAAAATAGATATTATTGAGTCAAATTTACAAGTCAAATGAATTTGCACTGCTATTTATATTTAATTATCAATCATCATAAAACAATAAAATAATCCCTTAAAAAATATAATAATAATGTAATAATTTTTACAATGGAGAATAAAAAAATCTCATATTAGCACATTAAAATAGTTCTTAAAGTTTACTATTCAGTCAAATTTTCAATAATCTAATTTGCTCTGCTTTTAGAATATACAGATCAATCATCATACATTTTGATAAAACCACAAATCTTTGATAAAAGAACTTTTTAAAGTGGATGTATTCAATTATTATATAATTTGAGTCAAATTCACAACAATCTCATTTTAGCTTGTATTAATATGCTCATATCAATCATCAATGGAAGAAGAATCTTAGTCTTTGTTATTCCAAGTCATGTTATTATGAGCGTGTTCATGTGAACAATGAGCCTGAAAATAAGTTATATTAATATTAACAGCAACACTCTCGCAAAATAACAAGCTGATTCAAACGTTGCCTAACGACATAAATCACACCACGCTCCTTTTTTTCTTGTCAACAAAAAGGCACTGCGGTGCACCTCACATTTTATGGAACGGAAATGCGCATTCGGTGTGATCAGCCACTTAGGTTGTAGTCTTTAAAAACAGCAATACTTTCTTGGCATATTAGACCAACCTCTTTCTGTTCGTTATTGCTGAAGCTGATTTTGTTGTCAATTCTTCCTTAAACACACGACATTCAGAGTCAATTTTATTAATTTTTTTGGCTGACTCATTTTCAGTCATTAACGGTCGAGTGCATTTTAATATCCGAGAGTGTGTTCTAATTCTACTGGTTGCACTAATTGTACCGCGTGCAATACTGCCATCAAATGGCATTCACTTGTATCGCATCATTATTTACTAATTTTGAAACCAAAACGTTACTCAGAAGCAGCATTTTTAAAACTTCCTCGCGGGCCGGATGAAAGTGTTAAGCGGGCCACATATGGCCCGCGGGCCGTAGTTTGCCCACCTCTGGACTAAAAATAGTGCGAACTGGAAAATTTATTTAGTCGCACATGTGCGATTTTCTATTTTTAATAAGCTCGATTGATGACTTAATTCCCTCGGCCACGGTAAAACAACATGCTCTTCACACTAACTTATGGTGGAAATCTGTTGTGACTGTAGCACATGCTGGCGCTATCAACAACAGCACATCCCTACTGGTTTATTTACTTCACGTCAAGCGGTCTTTACATTGTTTTGTATACGTTGCTAAGCAACGAATGGCACGGAATGGCGGCATGTCGCACAATGTGCGAGCCTCATAAAACGTCTACAATTCGGCCATGCATGGCATATCGCGGCACATCCAGTGTGAGACCCAATTCAACATCAGCGCTTCCCACACAAAGGACTTTACCTGGGCGGCCCGGTTCTGTGTTCGCGAGAAACTGAGAACACTCCGCCACAGACTCACATGCTCTGCATGCAGACCCACAGAGACGCGCTGGATACAGAACTGCTGTTCTGACTTGGTAGCAGCTTTGAGACGAGCGACAGGAAGAGCGTGATTACTTTGGGGCAGAAGGAAACTTTAACTCATAGAGGGATTCCCATATTCAGCTCTTCTTTAAAAAGCCCAGAAAGATAAAGTGCTCTGATAAACAGTGTCAGCTTTGCACATGAGGTTGTAGTTGTGTCTTTCCATTGTCATACTTTTCCCATGTGGGAAGTAGAGTGGAATCGGTAGAATATATTATGCAAATAAATTAATTTTAATAAATAAAATTATTCTTAAAAGTCAAATAATTTTATGTGCTGTGAAGAAAGTGTTTCAATCCAGCTACTGCAAGTATATTTATACTAAAGATAATATGTACAATATATATTATTATAAAATTAATAATGTCTTGGGGGTGGCGCAGTAGGTAGTGCTGTCGCCTCACAGCAAGAAGGTTGCTGGTTCAAGCCTCAGCTGGGTCAGTTGGCGTTTCTGTGTGGACTTTGCATGTTCTCCCTGCGTTTATTAACTTAACAATAACTCCCTATTTATGCTGCCTAGTGTGAAAGATACTTTTTTTTTTAGCTCAAAACTGGATCAAAAATTGAACAAGAAGCTGTCTACGCATGTCTACAACTGAAGACTTGATTCAGATCAGTTTAGAGAGGCCTTCATTACAGCAATTTAATCCCAGTCCTGCTGCGGACCACTAGCTAAACTCCATACAGCTTAAATTCATTCATTTTTGGCTTAGTCCCTTTATTAATTAGGGGTCACCACAGGAGAATGAACCGCCAACTTATCCAGCACATGTTTTACGCAGCGGATGCCCTTTCCAGCTGCAACGCATCACTGGGAAACATTCATACATACTCATTCACACACACGGACAATTTAGCTTACCCAATTTACCTGTTTGGACTGTGGGGGAAACGCCAACACGGGGAGAACATGCAAACTCCACACAGAAATGCCAACTGACCCAGCCGAGGCTTGAACCAGTGACCTTCTTGCTGTGAGGCGAACGTGCTACCCACTGCGCCACCGCGTCGCCACAGCTTAAATTATAAATAATTATCAAACACTATTTAAGCGGTTATTAAATAGAATAAAACCTATTGTACTTATTGTGTTCAAATGAACGAAACTGCTTTGCTTCTGAGGATCTCCTCGTGTGCATTTATTAGGCAAAAACATTATTTTATATATTTTCACTGCGCTCCTAAAATTTTTTAATGTGCTCCTAAATTTTTCAACTTAGGAGCGCATGTGCTACTCCTGAAAAAAGTAAGTGTCAAGCCCTGGCCTCATGTTGAAGCACATCATTTCTGAAAGCTGATTCCAGCAGCGAAAAGAAAATGAATAGTGACGAGAGTCATTTGTATGTCTGCATGTTGCTTCAAGGCCATATGAGTTTCTTCGAATTACAGATCACAAAATGAGGCAGAATTTCAATTAATTTTAATATCACAATTGCACACCCTAGCAACCATCAAAACATGGCATAGCAACATGTTAGAAAACATTTAACATTGACATATGTGTGTTAAAATCACAATTATTTTGCTGTTTTAATGCTCAGAAATAAACACAGTTTTGTTTTGAAAATGTCAAAGCATTTTAGCATGAGTCATTTGTTTACTATTTCAGGTGGCGCAGTGGGTAGCACAGTTGCCTCACAGCAAGAAAGTTGCTGGTTCGAGTCCCGGCTGGGTCAGTTGGCATTTCTGTGTGGAGTTTGCATGTTCTCCCCGTGTTGACGTGGGTGTCCTCCGGGTGCTCCGGTTTCCCTCACAGTCCAAACACATGCGCTGTAGTTTTATAGCTTATTCTTATTATTGAATAAACTAAATTGGCTGTAGTGTATGAGTGTGAATGAGAGTGTATTGGTGTTTCCCAGTGTTGGGTTGCGGCTGGAAGGGCATCCCTGCTTAAAACATGTGCTAGATAAGTTGGTAGTTCATTTCGCTGTGGCGACCCCTGGTTAATAAGCCGAAAAGAAAATGAATGAATTAATGAATAAATCTGTGCCTAAAAATGTGATTTAAACTAGGGCTGGACAATAATTCGATATCAATATATATCGCGATAGAATTTGTTTCAATAACGATGATATGATTTTTAAACCCATTTCCGATATTTCGATATAAATTTGCATATATATAAATATATATGTTATTATTTATATAAGATCTTATACATGTATCACTTGTCACTGAATGACGTTCAGTGCTCAGCCGTCTGAAAGAGCATGATCTGATCTCACTTACGTGATGACGAACAACACAGACACGCTGCCAGCGCTCAGCACAGCAGTTGGTTAAGCTGCGCCGCAGAAAGTTTTAGCTACAAAATGAGTGCTCTGAATACAGATGCGAATGAACAAGCTTCCACAAGTAAGAATGCAGACGAAATAGTTGATAAGAAAGGAAAGACTAATGCAGTGGTGTGGAAGTGGTTCGGCTTTTTAAGTTCCGATAAACTTAGTTTCGGTGTTCTGCAAAGTGTGCCAGAGAATGTAGCTGACTAGCGGCGGCAACACATCAAATCTGTTTCACCATTTGAAGCAGTTCCACCCGATAAAACATACTGAGAGTCAGAGTTCAGTAAAGTTAGCAACAGATTCGCAGATTCGTATTTTCCGGGTCAATAACTCATGGCCGAAACATTGTTCCTACACAAATAGCACATTTTTTCAACTGTCGCAATGTATACAACCACCTACAACCTTATTTTCATAAAAATGAGCTTTCCTACGCGCTGGACGCAATATATTGATCTCTATGCGCAGGCGGCAAAGAGGCCGATCCTTAGGGACCGTCTACAAAGAGCAAAACGCAAAAACCAATACTACAAAAGCTGTCAATAACTTCCCTCTAACTCATTATACTGCCATCAAACTCAGATCACACGTCACTGCTGTCCTGCTGGTTAAACTACAACACTTATTTTTCTAAAAAACTATTTTGCATATTTTTTATGAATTTTTCTGAGAGTTTTATTAATTTGATAGTTTATTTCACATTTCTTGTTTGTAAAGGCTAAATACAAATAAAAAGTGAACAAATTTTTTTGTACTGTTTTTATTTTTAAAAAAGTTATAAGAGTCTGGAGGTATTATCGACTTTGCAAATTCACTTTGCAGACATTTGTAGGTACAGACATCCATTGTGTGCGTTCTTGGCAGTTTTTCCTTTCTTTTTAATATTGTCCATATCGATATCGGAATTATATCGTATCGACCGAAATAAAAATATATATCGTGATATAAATTTTTGCCATATCGTCCAGCCCTAGAAGAAACTCATATGACCTTGGAGCAAGAAGTGGACACAAATGATTCTCGCTGTAATTTATAGCCCAAAATATTGTTCCAGCTAGCATGCTTTGACCTTTTCAAAACAAAACTGCATTTAATTCTGGTGGAACCATGAAAACAGAACAAACTAATAATATTGGAATGCACATTCATTATGTACCTTTGCTATGGAATGTACCTTTGCTATGGTGTGTAATGATGGTTGTCAGGGTGTTTCTGTGCAATTACGATATTTACATTTATTATTATACCTAAAAATGTGATTTAAACGTCTCATTTTGTGATCTGCAATTATAAGAAACTCATATGGCCTTGGAGCACACACAAATGACTCTCATTGTGATTTATAGCCCAAAATATTCTTCATGCTAACACGCTTTGACGTTCTCAAAACAAAGCTGCAGTTAATTTCCAATGGAAACCCCTGCAAACAGAGCAAACTTACAATTATTTTAACACACATCCATCAAAACACGTTTCTATGAGTTTTTTGATGGTTGCTTGGGCGTTTGTGCCATGGTGATATCAAAACTAATTGAATGTGTTTTAAATGTCTGATTTTGTGATCTGCAATTATAATGAACGTATTTGGCCTTGGAGCAATTAGAATGACTCTCGCTGTAATTTGTATTACAAAATACACATTGAAGCTAACACGCTTTGACATTCTCAAAACAAAACTTCAGTTAATTCCGGTGGAAACCCTTCATGTAAACAGACTAATAATTATTTTAGCACACACATCCATCGATATTTTCTAATATGTTGCTATGTTGGTTGGCCAAGTGTTTCTGTGCAATTACGATATTTTATTAACATTTATTGTAATTATGATATTTAAACGTTTGTGATCTGCAATTAGAAGAAACTTGTATCGCCTTGGAGCAACATGCAGATAAACAAATGACTTTTGCTCCCAAAAATATTCTAGGAAGCTAACACGCTTTGACATTCTCAAAACAAAACGATTTAATTCCTGTGTAAACCCTTCATGAAAACAGAACCCTCTATTAATTATTGTAACACGCATCCGTCAAAGTTTTCTAACATGTCGCTATGCTTATTGCCAGGGTGTTTCTACGCATTTATACAATATTAACATTCATTATAATTATGCCTAAAAAATGATTTTAATCGTCTTATTTTTTGTAGCTCACAATTAAAACAAAACTCATAGACAGAAATGACCCTTTCCATAACTCATAAACCAAAATACATCTCGAAGCTTACACGCAAGGTGTTTCTGCACAATTACGATACTATCGTTTATTGTATTTATACCTAAACAATGATTTAAACGTCTCATTTGGTGATCTGTAATTAGAAGAAACTCATATGGCCTCATATGAGCAACATGAGGATAAACAAATGACTCTCGTCATAATTTATATTCCCAAATAATCTTCAAGCTAACACGCTTTGACGTTTTCAAAATGAAACAGCCTAGTGGAACAGCCTAATAATTTTAATGCACATCCATCAATGTTTTCTGACATGTTGCTATTGTGTTGCTATGCTGGTTGCCAGGGTGTTTCTGCACAATTATGTTATTAACGTTTATTTTAATTATGCCAAAACAATGATTTTAACATCTCATTTTGTGGCCAACAATTAAATAGCAACATGCGAACACACAAATGACTCTTTCCGTAATTTGTAAATGCAAAATACACCCTGAAGCTAACACGCTTTAACATTTTCAAAACGAAACCCCAGTTACGTCCAGTTGAAATCCTTCATGAAAACAGAGCAAACTAATAATAATTCGAAATCACATCCATTAAAGTTTTCTAACATGTTGCTATGCTGGTTGCCAGGGTGTTTCTTCGCAACTACAATATTAATTTATTGTAATTATGCCTAAAATAATTATTTAAGCGTCTCATTTTGTGGCCCACAATTAAATAGCAACATGCAGACACACAAATGACTCTCGTTGTAATTCGTAAACCCAAAATACACGTTGAAGCTAACACGCTTTGACTATTTCAAAATGAAACCGCAGTTAATTCTGGTGGAACAGCCTAATAATTTTAATGTACATCGGTCAATGTTTCCTAACATGTTGCTCTTGTGTTGCTATGCTGGTTGCCAGGGTGTTTCTGTGCAACTACTATATTAACGTTTATTGTAATTATGCCAAAACAATGATTTTACGTCTCATTTTGTGGCCCACAATTTAATTGCAACATGCGGACACACCAATGACTCTCGCCGTAATTCGTAAACCCAAAATACACCTTGAAACTAACAATAATTATTAGCGAACTAATAATTATTTTAACACATATTCGTCAATATCAAATGTTTTTAACACATATCATGTTGCTATAGAGTTTTTCAATGGTTGCTAGCGTGTTTCTCTGCAATCACAATATTAACGTTTATTGTAATTATGCCTAAACAATGATTTTAACGTCTCATTTTGTGGCCCGCAATTAAAACAAAACTCATACAGCATTTGTAGCAACATGTGGACACAAACATTTGCTAACTTTGGGTAATTCGTAAACCCAAAATACACCTTGAAGCTAACACGCTTTGACGTTTTCAAAACAAAACCGCAGTTACGTCCAGTTGAAACCCTTTAGGAAAACAGACTGAACTAACAAATATTGTAACACACATCCATCATAGTTTTCTATCATGTTGCCATGGTGTTGCTATGCTGGTTGCCAGGGTGTTTCTTCGCAACTGCATTATTAACGTTTTTTTGTAATTATGACGAAACAATGATTTTAACGTCTGATTTTGTAACAATTAAATAGCAACATGCGAACACACCAATGACTCTCGCTGTAATTCGTAACCTAAAATACACCTTGAAGCTAACACGCTTTGAAGTTTTCAAAACAAAACTACTGTTAATTCCGGCAAAACCCCTGCATGAAAACAGAACCGCCTGATGATTATTTTATCACACTTCCATCAGTGTTTTCGAACACGTTGCTATGCTGGTTGCTTGGTTGTTTCTTCGCAACTACTATATTATTGTGTATTGTAATTATACCTAAAATAATTATTTAAGCATCTCATTTTGTGGCCCACAATTAAATAGCAACATGCGAACACACAAATGACTCTCGCCATAATTTGTAAACGCAAAATACACCCTGAAGCTAACACGCTTTGACGTTTTCAAAATGAAATTGCAGTTACGTCTGGTTGAAACACTTCATGAAAACAGAGCAAACTAATAATTATTCGACAACAGATCCAAAGAAGTTTTCTAACATGTTGCTATGATTATTGCTTGCGTGTTTCTTCGCAACTACAATATTAACGTTTATTGTAATTATGCCTAAATAATGATTTTAACGTCTCGCTTTGTGGCCCACATTTAAATTGCAACATGTGGACACACCAATGACTCTCGCTGTAATTCGTAACCCAAAATACACCTTGAAGCTAACACGCTTTGACGTTTTCAAAACAAAACCACCGTAATTCCGGCGAAACGCCTGCGTGAAAACAGAACCGCCTGATAATTATTTGAACTCACTTCAGTCAATGTTTTCTAAGACGTTGCTATTGTGTTGCTATGCTGGTTTCCAGCGTGTTTCTTCGCAACTACAATATTAACGTTTATTGTAATTATCCCGAAACAATGATTTTAACGTCTCATTTTGTGGCCCACATTTAAATTGCAACATGCGGACACACCAATGACTCTCGCTGTAATTCTTAACCCAAAATACACCTTGAAGCTAACACGCTTTGACGTTTTCAAAGCAAAATTGCAGTTAATTCCAGTGGGACAGCCTAATAATTTTAATGCACATCCATCAATGATTTCTAACATGTTGCTATGATGATTGCTAGGGTGTTTCTTCGCAGCTACAATATTATCGTGTATTGTAATTATGCCGAAACAATGATTATAACATCTCATTTTGTGGCCCACAGTTAAATAGCAACATGCGAACACGCAAATGACTCGCTGTAATTCGCAATCCAAAATACACCCTGAAGCTAACACGCTTTGACGTTTTCAAAGCAAAACTGCAGTTAATTCCAGTGGGACAGCCTAATAATTTTAATGCACATCCATCAATGTTTTCTAACATGTTGCTATGATGATTGCTAGGGTGTTTCTTCGCAACTACAATATTATCGTCTATTGTAATTATGCCGAAACAATGATTTTAACATCTCATTTTGTGGCCCACAGTTAAATAGCAACATGCGGACAAAACAATGACTCTTGCCGTAATTCGTAACGCAAAATACACCCTGAAGCTAACACGCTTTGACGTTTTCAAAGCAAAACTGCAGTTACGTCCGGTTGAAACACTTCATGAAAACAGAGCAAACTAATAATTATTCGAAAACACATCCATAGAAGTTTTCTAACATGTTGCTATTATGATTGCTAGCGTGTTTCTTCGCAACTACAATATTAACGTTTATTGTAATTATGCAGAAACAATGATTTTAACATCTCATTTTGTGGCCCACAGTTAAATAGCAACATGCGGACAAAACAATGACTCTCGCTGTAATTCGTAACCCAAAATACACCCTGAAGCTAACACGCTTTGACGTTTTCAAAGTGAAATTGCAGTTAATTCTTGTGGGACAGCCTAATAATTTTAATGCACATCCATCAATGTTTTCTAACATGTTGCTATGATTATTGCTAGCGTGTTTCTTCGCAACTACAATATTAACGTTTATTGTAATTATGCCTAAATAATGATTTTAACGTCTCATTTTGTGGCCCACATTTAAATTGCAACATGTGGACACACCAATGACTCTCGCTGTAATTCGTAACCCAAAATGCACATTGAAGCTAACACGCTCTGACATTTTCAAAACAAAACCACCGTAATTCCGACGAAACGCCTGCGTGAAAACAGAACCGCCTGATGATTATTTGAACTCACTTCAGTCAATGTTTTCTAAGACGTTGCTATTGTGTTGCTATGCTGGTTTCCAGCGTGTTTCTTCGCAACTACAATATTAACGTTTATTGTAATTATGCCTAAATAATGATTTTAACGTCTTATTTTGTGGCCCACATTTAAATTGCAACATGCGGACACACCAATGACTCTCGCTGTAATTCGTAACCCAAAATACACCTTGAAGCTAACACGCTTTGACGTTTTCAAAGCAAAATTGCAGTTAATTCCAGTGGGACAGCCTAATAATTTTAATGCACATCGGTCAATGTTTTCTAACATGTTGCTATGATGATTGCTAAGGTGTTTCTTAGCAACTACAATATTATCGTGTATTGTAATTATGCCGAAACAATGATTATAACATCTCATTTTGTGGCCCACAGTTAAATAGCAACATGCGGACAAAACAATGACTCTCGCCGTAATTCGTAAACGCAAAATACACCCTGAAGCTAACACGCTTTGACGTTTTCAAAGCAAAACTGCAGTTAATTCCAGTGGGACAGCCTAATAATTTTAATGCACATCCATCAATGTTTTCTAACATGTTGCTATGATAATTGCTAGGGTGTTTCTTCGCAACTACAATATTATCGTGTATTTTAATTATGCCGAAACAATGATTTTAACATCTCATTTTGTGGCCCACAGTTAAATAGCAACATGCGGACAAAACAATGACTCTCGCCGTAATTCGTAAACGCAAAATACACCCTAAAGCTAACACGCTTTGACGTTTTCATAGCAAAACTGCAGTTACGTCCGGTTGAAACACTTCATAAAAACAGAGCAAACTAATAATTATTCGAAAACACATCCATAGAAGTTTTCTAACATGTTGCTATTATGATTGCTAGCGTGTTTATTCGCAACCACAATATTAACGTTTATTGTAATTATGCAGAAACAATGATTTTAACGTCTCATTTTGTGGCCCACAGTTAAATAGCAACATGCGGACAAAACAATGACTCTCGCCGTAATTTGTAACCCAAAATGCACATTGAAGCTAACACGCTTTGACGTTTTCAAAACAAAACCGCAGTTAATTCCGGCGAAACGCCTGCGTGAAAACAGAACCGCCTGATGATTATTTGAACTCACTTCAGTCAATGTTTTCTAAGACGTTGCTATATGTTGCTATGCTGGTTTCCAGCGTGTTTCTTTGCAACTACAATATTAACGTTTATTGTAATTATCCCAAAACAATGATTTTAACGTCTCATTTTGTGGCCCACATTTAAATTGCAACATGCGGACACACCAAAGACTCTCGCCGTAATTCGTAAACCCAAAATACACCTTGACGCTAACATGCTTTGACGTTTTCAAAACAAAACCGCAGTTAATTCCGGCAGAACGCCTGCGTGAAAACAGAACCGCCTGATGATTATTTTAACGCAAATCTGGTCTCATTGTAATGAATTGATTCAGTCGTGCAGGATTTTAACACGCTGTGATACTCCATTCAGAATATTCCGTAATTCCAGCAATTTCCACAGTGATCCCTGCAGACGACCCCGTGGCCTCAGGCATGTCTAATTTAAACCTCTCTCTCTCTCTCTCTCTCTCTCTCTCTCTCTCTCTCTCTCTCTCTCTCTTTCTCTCTCATGCTGTGAATGAAGGTGACGCAGAGTTTACGGCTGCTGAACTCTTGCTGAACCCATGGAGGCAGGACAGACTGACCTGGATGTGTGTGTGTGTTTGTGTGTATAAACACTCACGCAGCAGGAGATTTACATCACACACAAGCACACACACATACGCTTTAGGTGGAAATGTAGCTCAATTTTAACGTGTTTGTGGTATTGAATTCAGTCGTCGATATCTGATTTAGGTGTTTACGTGTCCATGTCATGTCCAGCGCTGTGTATAATTTGATTGTACAGCTTTATACGTTTCATTATCTGTCGTGTGAACTTTGACCGTAATGTGCTGAGCCATAATGGATGCTTTAAAGCTGCTTTGTGTGTGTGCGTGTACATGTGTGTGTATGTGTTCACACTATTTGTGTCTTTCTTTTTAAAAATGTAGGTTTTAACACATTTTTTGTGTCTTTAACCATTTTAATTGTGTTTTTCATCCTTATATGTTTCTTTTATTCTTTGTTGTGTGTGCGCGCGTGTTTGTGTGTGTATGTGTGTGTATGCATCCATCCGGATTATGAGAGTTTAGGACTCACACTTTTATAACATTTTGTTGCTCATAAGGTTTTGTAAGATTTTAAATGTAGATTTAATGGTATGTAGATTTTATTAATTAAGGATGGATTATATTGATTAGAAGTGATATTAAAGACACTTCAGAAGACATTTCCAAAACATTAAATAGCATTTATTTTATATATATATATATATATATATATATATATATATATATATATATATATATATATATATATATATATATATATACAGTGCATCTTGAAAGTATTGATAGCTCTTCACTTTTTCCACATTTGTTTATGTTACAGCCTTATTCCAAAATGGATTAAACTCACTTATTTCCTCAACATTCCACACACAATCCCCCATAATGACAATGTGAAAAAAGAGTTTTTGAAATTGTTGCAAATTTATTAAAAATAAAAAGCTGAAGAATCACATGTACATCAGTGTTCACAGCCTTTGGCATGAAGCTCTAAATTGAGCTCAGCTACATTCTGTTTCCACTGATCATTCTTGAGATGTTTCAGCAGCTTCATTGGAGTTCACCTGTGGTCAATTCAGTTGATTGGACATGATCTGAAAAGGCATGCACCTGTCTATATAAGGTCCCAGGGTTGACAGTGCATATCAAAGCACAAACCAAGCATGAAGACAAAGGAATTGTCTGTAGACCTCCGAGACAGGATTGTCTCAACGCACAAGGCTGGGGAAGGTTACAGAAACATTTCTGCTGCTCTGAAAGTTCCAATGAGCACAGCGGCCTCCATCATCCGTCAGTGGAAGATGTTAGAACCACCAGGACTCTTCCTAGAGCTGGCCGGCCATCTACGCTGAGTGATCGGGGAGAAGGGCCTTAGTCAGGGAGGTGATCAATAACCCGATGGTCACTCTGTCTGAGCTCCAGCGTTCTTCTGTGGAGAGAGGAGAACCTTACAGAAGGACAACCATCTGTGCAGCAATCCACCAATCAGGCCTGTATGGTAGAGTGGCCAGACGGAAGCCAATCACTGCCTGGAATTTGCCAAAAGGCATCTGAAGGACACTCAGACCATAAGAAACTAAACTCTCTGGTCTGATCAGACTAAAATTGAACTCTTTGGAGTGAACGCCAGGCGTTACGTTTGGAGAAAACCAGACACACTCTTCACCAGGCTAATACCATCCCTACAGTGAAGCATGGTGGTGGCAGCATCATGCTGTGGGGATGTTTTTCAGCAGCAGGAACTGGAAGACTAGTCAGGATAGAGGGAAAGATGAATGCAGCAATGTACAGAGACATCCTGAATGAAAACCTGCTTCAGAGTGCTCTTGACCTCAGACTGAGGTGACAGTTCATCTTCCAGCAGGACAATAACCCAAAGCACACCGCCAAAATATCAATGGAGTGGTTTCACAACAGCTCGTGAATGTCCTTGAGCGGCACTGGGGAGTACTGGGAAACGGAGTACTGGCATTTCTGTGTGGAGTTTGCATGTTCTCCCCGTGTTTGTTGTGGGTTTCCTTCGGGTGCTTCGGTTTCCCCCACAGTCCAAACACGTGCGCTATTGGTGAATTAAGTAAGCTAAATTGGCCGTAGTGTATGAGTGTGAATGCAAGAGTGTGTATGACTGTTTCTCAGTGATGGGTTGTGGCTGGAAGGGCATATGCTGGATAAGTTGGCGGTTCATTCTGCTGTGGCGGCCCCTGATGAATAAAGGGACTAAGCTGATGGAAAATGAATGAATGAATGAATGTTTTGTTAATTATTAGTTAATGTTCGTAACTACATTAAGTAAAGAAACCTTATTGTAAAGTGTGACCATTCAAATTAATTTATCTTCACTAAATAAACCATATTATTATTAAAAAGTCACAAACTTTAAACCAACAACCTGAACTTTATTTTTTTATTATTTTATTATAGCGAGGTCTCGATATGCCAGAGTTTGACCGTGTGTTGTGCTCTCAAGACATCTCCTGCATAATTAATGCTCTGCACTCTTAAAAACATAATTCCTGCTGGAGTGGAAGTGGTTTAATAAATGAATATTTGATCAGGAGGTGTATCGCGTCGTGTGTGTGAACGCTGGGTGAACTTGTGCTGGGTGAGAAGGGAGGGCTGCTTGGACAGACTGTCACGTTTAAGCTCTTGTAAGATTCACTTACGTGCTTGGGAACAAGTTCAAGAGGGCTTTGAGTGTGCGGTAAACAGTGTGTGACTTCAGTCTGCACTGAAAAAAATCATTCATTGGACTTACTTCAAGTCAAAATTATTCGCCCTCTTGTCAATTTTTGTTTCTTGTTCAAATATTTCCCAAATGATGTTTAACAGAGCAAGACATTTTTCACAGTATTTCCTATAATATTTTTTCTTCTGGAGAAAGTCTTATTTGTTTTATTTCGGCTAGAATAAAAGCAGTTTTTAATTTTTTTAAAAACATTTTAAGATCAATATTATTAGCCCCTTTAAGCGATATTTTTTTAGATTGTCTCCAGAACAAACCACTGTTATATAATGACTTGCCTAATTACCCTAACTTTACCCTAATTAACCTAGTTAATCCTTCAAATGTCATTAGAGATGTCATTAGAAATCATTTATTAGAGATGAGTTATTAAAACTATTATGATTAGAAATGTGTTAAAAAAAAATCTGCTCTCCGTCAAACAGAAATTGGGGAAAAAATAAACAGGAGGGCTAATAATTCAGACTTTAATTGTATGTGACAACTCAGGCTCATTCTGAATATGTACCCCTATAAACATTGCTGGAGAGCGCCAAATACGTCCCAGGAGGTACATTATTTTGCAGTTTTTGTTTTGGTGAATCCACCAGAGGGCGCTGTGTACGCTTTTTCAGATCTCAAACCCGCTGTTATCTCGTAAATCCACCAGAGGTCGCTGTCGACTGACTGACTGACCAACCGATTGACTGACTTACCCTCCCCCTTCGCTAAACCCAACCAATAGTGTTTTCAAATGCACCAATTGACCCGGCCACCCACTTCCCTATACTCAACCAACAGTGTTTTCAAAAGCAATCCAGAAAAAGAAAAGCCCTCGCCTGATTATTACCACGTTTTCAGATTTTACCACATCCTCACCACCTTATTTACTTGTTTTATTTTTTGGCTTTTGTTTTTGTCTTACCCCCTTGCTGGAACCGTTCTTTGCCAGACTTGAATCTTGTCATTGCGGTCAACTATTTTCTGCATCTCAAATCCTCTGATGTATGCGGCAAGCCACTGGGCAAACAGGTAACAGTGGAAACGCCGTCTATACGGAGGTAAGTGGTCAGCTGGTAGTGCGAAAAGGAACGCTGTCATACCGCACCGTAGTGTTTATGACGAAATGCAGCCATATGTACTTCTGGCAACATAATTCACAATCTCCAGAAATGTATATACACTCACCGGCCACTTTATTAGGTACACCTTACTAGTACCGGGTTGGACCCCCTTTTGCCTTCAGAACTGCCTTAATCCTTCATGGCAGAGATTCAACAAGATACTGGAAATATTCCTCAGAGATTTTGCTCCATATTGACATGATAGCATCACACAGTTGCTGCAGATTTATCGGCTGCACATCCGTGATGAGAATCTCCCGTTCCACCACATCCTTAGAGTGCTCTATTGGATTGTGCTCTGGTGACTGTGGAGGCCATTTGAGTACAGTGAACTCATTGTCATGTTCAAGAAACCAGCCTGAGATCATTGGCGCTTTATGACATGGTGTGTTATCCTGCTGGAAGTAGCCATCAGAAGATGAGTACACTGTGGTCATAAAGGGATGGACATGATCAGCAACAATACTCAGGTAGGCTGTGGTGTTGACATGATGCTCAGTTGGTACTAATGAACCCAAAGTGTGCCAAGAGAATATCCCCCACACCATTACACCACCACCACCAGCCTGAACTGTTGATACAAGGCAGGATGGATTCATGCTTTCATGTTGTTGATGCCAAATTCTGACCCGACCATCTGAATGTGGCAGCAGAAATGGAGACTCATCAGACCAGGCAACGTTTCTCTCCAATCTTCTATTGTCCAGTTTTGGTGAGCCTGTGTGAATTGTAGCCTCAGTTTCCTGTTCTTAGCTGACAGGAGTGGCACCCGGTGTGGTCTTCTGCTGCTGTAGCCCATCCGCCTCAAGGTTGGACGTGTTGTGTGTTCAGAGATGCTCTTCTGCAGACCTCGGTTGTAACGAGTGCTTATTTGAGTTACTGTTGCCTTTCTATCAGCTGGAACCAGTCTGGCCATTCTCCCCTGACCTCTGGCGTCAACAACTCAGAGCAGCCCGTCTGGCACCAACAACCATGCCACGTTCAAAGTCACTTAAATCCCCTCTCTTCCCCATTCTGATGCTCACTTTGAACTGCAGCAGACCTAAATGGATTGAGTTGCTGCCATGTGATTGGCTGATTAGATATTTGTGTTAACCAGCAGTTTGACAGGTGTTCCTAATAAAGTGGCCGGTGAGTGCAGGGTACATTTTCAGAATGAGCCTGTATGTTGGTATGTGGACTGAATTTAAACAAATGCATTAAGTTGACATTACTAAATTTTATTTGCTTGTTTAAATCCAGCCCACTTAAACAAAACAGTAAATCCAATGATTTTTTTTCAGTCTAATGTACATCAAGTGTGCAGGGCTTCTGGGATTGACTGACAGACGTTTAGGGGTTCGCTATAGAGTCACATCTGTGGGTTTGGGATTGAAAAGGTTTTAATGGGCACTCACACAGTGGCCACTTTACATCACACAAATCCATATAGCAGATTTAAGCCAAATTTAATCTCCAAATATGAGGTAAAGAGATGTTTGAATTAAAATGGATTAAAAACAAAACATTCACTGTAAAAAAATGCTGGGTTGCACACAATTCCTTAGTGTTGTCCCTAACCAAACTCTTATTTAATGGATATAACAGTTTAATAAAATATACAAATATTTGCTGAGAAATGGGTTGCACAAATTTATGCTGAGCCCTGTACACTACCTGACAAAAGTCTTGTCGTGGATCTCAGTTCTAAGAGCAACAAATAATAACTTGACTTCTAGTTGATCATTTGGAAAAGTGGCAGAAGGTGGATTTCTCTGATGGATCATCTGTTGAACTGCATCCCAATCATCACCAATACTGCAGAAGACCTACTGGAACCCACATGGAGCCAAGATTCACATAGATATCAGTCAAGTTTGGTGAAGGAAAAATCATGGTTTGGGGGCGTGCGAGAGATCTGCAACATCAACAGCCTGAGGTATCAAGACATTTGTGCTGCCCATTACATTACAAACCACAGGAGAGGGACAATTCTCCAGCAGGATAGCGCTCCTTCTCATACTTCAGCCTCCACATCAAAGCTCCTGAAAGCAAAGAAGGTCAAGGTGCTCCAGGATTGGCCAGCCCAATCACCAGACATGAACATTATTGAGCATGTCTGGGGTAAGATGGAGGAGGCGTCATTGAAGATGAATCCAAAGGATCTTGATGAACTCTGGGAGTCCTGCAAGAACGCTTTCTTTGCCATTCCAGATGACTTTATTAATCAGTGATTTGAGTCATTGCAGAGATGTATGATGCAGTCCTCCAAGCTCATGATGGAGTCAGACACAATATTCATTCTGTTTCCACTGCAGCATGACTTTATATTCTATACTGGACATTATTGAAGGTTCAGTGATGAGACTTTTGTCTAAGCAAAGTCAGACCTTAAGCCGCTTTTCCACTGCACACAACAAGCGACAGACCGGTAGTCATTCATTTCCAATGAAGAGTAGTCCGGGAGCTGTGTAGAGTTCCGATCATCTCTGTATGCTGGAAATTCGGATCCGTTAAAATAGTTGAACTCCTGCGACTAGACCGTATGCGACCGGCCGACTGGACGTGATGTATTTCAGAGTTGTCCAAGCAGGTCCGTGCGTGCGAGATGAGAAATAGTAGTTTTTTTTGTTTGTTTGTTTTTTTGAGTCAGAAAAAGTCTATATTTAAAAAAACAAAAACATTTCTATTCATAAATGAGTAATAAAAATATAATTTTTAAATGTTGTCACCACATTACCTCCAAAATTTTTAGAGTTTCTAGTATTTATTCATTCATTCAACCATGGTGAAAGCACGGAGAATAAAGGCTCTTGTTTCAGACACCGCGAGAATCAGCTTCTCTCCCATGGTGCACGACAAAACTGAAAATTCTGTGCGACTGCCACAAGGGGGCGTATTTCGACAGTTGTGTCTGAATGTCGTGTGAAGGAAAGGCGGCTTCACTGTCCTAATTGAATCATTCAAAATCAAGGCATGATCATATTTTATTGTGGTCAAATAAGCATAATCTTGAGGCCTTTACCTTTCATATGAGCCACTTCTGATACCAAATGATCAACTAGCAGTCAAGTTATTAGTTGCTGCTCCTAAAACCTGGATAGACGACAAGACATTTGTCAGGTAGTGTAGACATATTGAGTTAACTTTTTATTTTATTTGACTTTTATTAATTTAGGAACCATATTTATCCAAACCAACTTACTTTACGTGTATAAACGTGCTGTCAAAAGATTAATTGCGATTAATCACATTCAAAATAAAAGCTTGCAGTTTCATGTGTGCATATTTATTTTGTACATACACTGTGAAAAACAAATGTTTTTTCATGTTACTTTAATATGATATCAGATATCATATTTTATTTTAATATGATAATCAGGTTTCAACTAAATTTATTTAGCTACATAAGAATTAACTTAATATTTCGAGTCAGTTTGACTAAGATAAGTTGAGATGACTTGAAAATTAACTGGTTAGAGGAAGATATTACCAAACGCTCCGGTGAAACAGCGCCATTGTTGTCCAGTGGTCAGCATGTTGTGTTACGATGCCACCGACCCGAGTTCGAACCTCACCTGAGTAATTTTTTTTTTGTTTTTGTCATTTTTAGTGTTAAGACATATAATACTGTTTGGGTTACTTATATAGGTGTACATTTGTTTGTGTGTGTGTGACCACCGTTACACATTCATTTTTTTTTTCGGCTTATTCCCTTTATTAATAAGAGGTTGCCACAGCGGCATGAACCGCCAACTTATTCAGCATATGTTTTACGCAGCGGATGCCTATCCAGCCGCAACCCAACACTGAGAAACACCCATACACTCTTGCATTCACACACATACACTACGGCCAATTTAGCTTACCCAATTCCCAGCGCATATAACCCACGCCAACATGGGGAGAACATGCAAACTCCACACAGAAATGCCAACTGACCCAGCCAGGGCTCGAACCAGCGAACTTCTTGCTGTGAGGCTACCCACTGTGCCACCGTGACGCCCACTTGAAAATTTCATTTGATTCAATTAAACAATTTAAGGCAGTAAGATTTCTTTTACAGTGTGTGTATAAATACAAACACACATGCATATATTTGAGAAAATGTGTATTTATATTTACAAATTAAATATTTATATCTTATACTACGTATGAATAAATATAAACATATGCAAATAGTTTGTATTTGCATTGTTTTTTGTAGTTTTTATATATTTTTTATTTCTATATAATAATACAATTATTTATTTATTTATTTTGGATGCAATTAATCATTTGACAGCATTTACACAGCACCATATATACATTTAAATACAATTTTAGTTAATTGGTTAGTTAATTAAGTGCTTCTGAATAAAAATCCACAGCAGATTTCGTCTCAGTTGATTTCTGTTGTCCGTCTGTAGACATGGTGTGATTTGGAGGACCTTCACGTGTCCAGTCTGTCCTCGTGTCTCAGTTTATTTGACAGACATAGCAGGAGGCAAAGACACACAAATGAATCTTGTCACAACATGATGGACATGAATAGAGTCTGACAGGTCGTGTGGAGTGCTAATGGAGGCCTGTGTGTGAGTCGATCTGTGTTTACATGCCTGCAGACGCACATATCACTCATTCAGAGCGTATTTTTAAAACACAAGCTGCAAACACACGATCTAATGCAATTAAAATCATAGATCATTCATAATCATGCGTCATTATTAGTGTTTTCATTAGTACAGATGGTGTTTTAATTCAGTTTAGTTCTCTAGCGCTTTTACAATGTAGATTGTCTCAAAGCAGCTTAACATAGAAGTTCTAGTAAACTGAAAATGTGCCAGTCCAGATTTCAGAGTTGGAGTTCAGTTTAGTTCAGTTCAGTGTGGTTTAATCTTCACTGCTGAAAGTTCAAACACTGAAGAGCAAATCCATCGATGTGCAGCTCCACATGTCTTAGGAAGATACCCCTGAATTTTTAGCCCCGCTGTTTATATTTTTCCCTAATTTCTGTTTAACGGAGAGCAGATTTTCTTAACACATTTCTAATCATAATAGTTTTAATAACTCATCTCTAATAACTGATTTATTTTATCTTTGCCATGATGACAGTAAATAATATTAGACTAGATATTCTTCAAGACACTTCTATACAGCTTAAAGTGACATTTAAAGGCTTAACTAGGTTAATTAGGTTAACTAGGCAGGTTAGGGTAATTAGGCAAGTTATTGTATAACGATGGTTTGTTCTGTAGACTATCGAGAAAAAAATATAGCTTAAAGGAGCTCATAATATTGACCTTAAAATGGTGTTTAAAAAATTAAAAACTGCTTTTATTCTAGCCGAAATAAAACAAATAAGACTTTCTCCAGAAGAAAAAATATTATCAGACATACTGTGAAAATTTCCTTGCTCTGTTAAACATCATTTGGGAAATATTTAAAAAAAGAAAAAAAATTCAAAGGGGGGCTAATAGTTCTGACTTCAACTGTATATTTCATTTCTGGACCAAATCATGTGTTTTGTTGCATCATTTTCACTTGGTGAACTTTAAAAAATAATCCACGTTAATATTAATGAAGTTTAAATCCACATAGCAGATACAAGAAAACATTTCAGCCACTGCATACATGGCATACATGGTCAGTCATACTGTTTATTAAATAGTAATTAATATAAGAAAAACCTACTTTTGCGAACTAGTGCGTGGTTTTTAGCTCAATCACAACGAAACCAGTGTTGTTAGAATCTCTCAACTGAGTAGATCAATAATTATCCAAAAAAGTTGAACTTTCCTCTTTGAATAGCTGCAACAGGCTCATTTACAAAAGCGGCGTGTCCACATAAACCTACATGCCTGTAAACCCATAAGACAAACTCAAAACATCACAGAAATTGTAGAGCACATGTGGCACATGAATGTAAACCAGCATGCAAAATTTTGTGGAGATGGGGCAATAGGTGGCACTATAATAGTAGAAAAAGTCTCAAAAACATAGTGTTTCAATGTCAGTTGATGCTCAATACAGTGTTTCAATTACCATTTTAGCCACTAGATGGATCAGCTTGAAGTTTTGCATGCAGTGTGTTTGGCCAAAGTGGACTGACATACTATAAAAATAAGGCCGCCATTAGTGAATTAACTTTAAGCACCCATTAAACACAGTTAACTATGGCCGATCAGAATGTAACTCAATGGGCATGTTGGACTCATGGGCCTAGAGGTCTGTAGACATTTTGAAAGAAATCATCCACTAGAGGGCGAGTTTAAGTGTTTTAGAGTGTGTAATTACACATTTAACTCAATCTATAAACTCTAATACTCTAATCATTTATTTCATTGTCGAATAAACTACTTACAGGCCTCCTAACTGATAAACCTTAAACTTCTAAAACGCTTGAACCCCGTTAATTGCTGCTTGCAGCTATATTTTATTATTATTATTATAATCATTTTTTGTCAGAGAATATGTTTGTTTTTAATTCATAAATTTAATCTATTTCTGTTTTATTTTGATGGCATAGTGGTAAAATAAAAACTAAAGACGGTCTGGGGGTGACACAGTGGCTTAGTGGTTAGCACTGTGGCCTCACAGCAAGATGGTCGCTGGTTCGAGTTGTCATTTCTGTGTGGAGTTTGCATGTTCTCCCCGTGTTGGTGTGGGTTTCCTCCGGGTGCTCTGATTTCCTCCACAGTCCAAACACATGCGCTGTAGGGGAATTGGGTAGGCTAAGTGGTCCATAGTGTATGAGTGTGTGTGAATGAGAGTGTATGGGTGTTTCCTAGAACTGGGTTGCAGCTGAAAGAGCATCTGCTGCGTAAAACATATGCTGGATAAGTTGGTGGTTCATTCTGCTGTGGCGACCCCTGATTAATAAAGGACTAAGCCTAAGGGCTCTATTTTAATGATCAAGGTGCAAAGTGTAAAGCGCAGGGCGCAAAGACATTAAGGACATGTCCGAATCCACTTTTGCTACTTTAAGAATGGAAAAATACGCTCTGCGCCACGGCGCATGGTCTAAAAGGGTTGAGCTTACTATCTTAATGAGTTATAGGTGTGTTTTGAGAATAAACCAATCAGAGTCTCATCTCCCATTCCCTTTAAGAGTCAGTTGCGTTGCACCATGGCGCATTTGCTATTTACATGGCGACTTTGTAAGTGTAAAATCTGAACACTTCACTAGCAGGAAAACAGTTAAACAGAGCATCTGCAGCGAGAGGATAAAGAATGAGCCTCCTCCAATCGTCTTCACTTTTACTTTCACTACACTGAAGACATCCATTAGCTTACATAGTTTATTTAGTTTAAGTGCAAAGATTTGTTTCAAAACTATTTCTAAATTCAGTTCTAATTTCCAGCAAAGGAATAAATGAACAATAATAATGATGTGTGGCATGTGAGTTATATCTAAACACTATGCTATGCCCCATATGGTCTAAAACCAGACAGGTGGACAAATCTAAGCTTGTTTTTTAATAAAACAAATATAAATATGCATATATTAAATAATACTAATAATAATAACATTATACAAAAGCAAATTGTCATGAATAAACTGAAAAAGCCCCCCCAAGATGATGAAGGCAGTGGTTTTTATAATTATGTAGAAAGTAATATTTTTATAATATTTTAATCCTTTAATTCTTTTTCATTTGTAAAGATATTTGCGCATTGCTCTACATACTGTGTGTTTTAAACAATGTTTAAGTGAGGCGCACACCTTACGCGCTCTGCGCTGGACTTTAGACCTGCTTTCAGCTGGTCTATTGAACAGTTTATTTTAGTTCCTCGAAATAGCAACGCACCAGCAATGCGCCTCAAAACACCTCCTTTATAGACCAGAACACCCATGAGTCCACAAAGTGGCGCAAATGGATTTGCTATTTAAACAACGTATCGGAAAATGGGAAAATTAGGGTTGCGTTGATCTGAAAATAGCAACACGTCGTGGAAACACGTCTTGCGCTTTATTGGGTGTACGATAGGGCCCATAATCTGTGCTCCAGTAGTTTTATTAACCTCTGTATAGACCATTTTGAAGGATGTAAACTAGGGTTGTGCCGATAGACGATGCTATCGTCCATCTCCGATGGCCAATAAACTGCACGATGCTGAGCCAGTATCGCGATCCATCGCCCCGCCCCACATGTATATTGATATATAACTTATTATTTGCATATCATCTTAATAGCAATAACGGTCTTTTCATGAGCTGTGTTATATTATACTTATAGCTGCCGTTTGCATGGCTGACAGCATCGTGAGGATTAAATACATCATGAGGATTATACAGTACCTCTCGCGCTTAAAATGTGTAGATTCAGTGGCAAACGCTGTTACCTGCAAACCCCGTCCCACAGACTTTACAGTGAATGGCTTTAGTTATTTTCATAGCGGACTTGAAGCCACTGGAAGTCTTTTATCCACTCTTGGAAAAGTGTAAATGGTGGATTAACATTCAGCACATGGCCCATTTCCACTGAGTGGTACGGTACGGTTCGGTACGCTTTTATGGCCGTTTCCTCTGTCAAAGGGTACCTAAAAGCGAACCGTAGCGTACCACTTTTTGGTCACCCTTTGCAAAGGGTACCAAGGATACTAAGGGGTGCTTTCACACCTGTGAATCGATTCATTTGTTCCGAAACAGGGATTAAAATTAGATTAGATTAGATTAGATTAGATTCAACTTTATTGTCATTACACATGTACAAGTACAAGGAAACGAAATGCAGTTTAGGTCTAACCAGGAGTGCAATAGCAGCAAGTGCAGGATACAGGTATAAGTTATAAAGTGCAGTTATAGAAAAACTATGGTGATATTTACAAATGGATGTACTATGAACATTATATACAGGTTGTGTTAGCTATGAACAGAGATTTACAATAGATGGATATATGTACAGGTTGCTATTAATAATCAGAAGTGTGCAGATAGATAAACAATTACAAATGTATATGTACAGTGTGTGTGTACATAATTATAAATGTAAATGTGCAGTGGGTATGTACAGTTCAAATAAATAAATCCGTGCAATGTAGTGCAATGAATATGTGCAATTTTTAATGTGCAAATGTTAAATAGTGCAGTGATTATGAGGAGTCTGAGTTATGAGGATAGTGGGGGTGTATCAGGGGGGCAAAGAGTCAGTGGGGGGCAGAGTTCAAAAGGGAGACAGCTCTGGGGAAGAAGCTGTTCCTTAGTCTACTGGTATTTGTCCGGGGGAGCCTGAAGCGCCTGCCAGAAGGCAGGAGAGAAAACAGTCTGTGAGCAGGGTGAGAGGAATCCTTAAGAATACTGCGTGCTCTGCGCAGACAGTGTTTCCTCTGGATGTCCTCTATGGTTGGCAGTGTGGTCCCTGTGATGCGTTGGGCAGTTTTCACCACCCGCTGCAGTGCCTTACGCTCCGCAACAGAGCAGCCTCCATACCAGACTGTGACACAGTTGGTCAGGATGCTCTCTATTGTGCAGCGGTAGAAGTTCACCAAGACGGCTGATGACAGCTGGTTCTTCTTAAGTTGCCTTAAGAAAAATAGGCGCTGGTGAGCCTTCTTGGCCAGGCTGGAGGTGTTGGTGGTCCAGGAAAAGTCCTTTGAGATGTGGGTCCCCAGGAACTTGAAGGATGAGACAGGCTCGACTGCCATCCCATTGATGTGGATGGGATCATGTGAGCCTGTTCGTCCCTTCCTGAAGTCCACAATGAGCTCCTTGGTCTTGTCGGTGTTAAGGAGCAGATTATTGTCGGTGCACCAGGTGGCCAGATGCTGTATCTCCTCCCTGTAGGCAGTCTCATCATTGTTGCTGATTAGACCAATCACTGTGGTGTCATCTGCAAATTTGATGATGGTGTTAGAACTGTTCACAGGCCTACAGTCGATGGTAAAAAGGGAGTAGAGGAAGGGGCTCAGCACACAGCCCTGTGGTACACCAGTGTTGAGTGTGATGGTGGTGGAGCAGATGTGGTCTGATCTCACATTCTGAGGTCTGTTAGTCAGAAAGTCCATAACCCAGTTGCAGAGAGACGTGTCGATATCCAGGTCCCTAAGTTTGATCATTAACTTAGAGGGTATGACAGTGTTGAATGCTGAGCTGAAGTCAACAAACAGCATTCGTGCATAAGTGTTTTTATTGTCCAGGTGTGTGAGTACAGAGTGCAGTGCTATGGTTACATTGTTGCTCTTTGTTCTTGGTGCGGTTCGCTTTCACAAGGCAAAGTTTCTAAACGGACCAAAACAAGCTAAAACAAGTCCCGTGTGAGTAAACTTTCCTCACATTGGTCAGAGTTTCACGGTTTATTTTGCAGAGTCCTGCTCAGCTATCGGGGTGGTTTGGTGTTTGACAGGGTGCGCGCGACATGTCTGAAGACCGAGGAGGGATGCGGTGGGGAGGAGTGATGAGAAGGGTGCGCGACATATTTGAGGACCGGGAGGGGAACGCGCGATTTCCGGGAGATTATCGCTCGTTTGCGGGCATCCGGGAGTCTCCCGCAAATGCACAGAGACTCCCGGATGCCCGCAAACGAGGGATAATCTCCAGGAAATCGCGCTTCTGGGAGACTTGGGATGTCTGGAATGACCTCCCGCCCTACTCTCTCTTCATATAGCCGTATGCCTATTACATATCCATAAAACACTGTGATATAGCCGGGCTCAGATCGTATCGCTTTCTCACTACAATCGATCCGCTCCAGAGTTCGTTTCAATCGACCCGAGACCACCTCTTTCAGGCGGTCTCAGAGCGATTGCTTTGGCGCGGATCCAATCGCGATTGCCCGGTTCACATATGCCAAACAAACCGCACTATCTGGGCAAACGCGCCAGGGTCCGGAACAAAAGTCTAGGTGTGAAAGCACCCTAAAAGGCAGAGCTGGACGCACAGCTGAACGCTATTGATTTACAGAGATACGTCATTCACTTGCGCAACAAGCCAGAATGAAAACAAAGGAACCGCCATGTCTTAAATACACAGCCATTACACTGTAATAATATATACATATAATAACGAGCCATGGTCAACCCGAGCTTAAACAAACCTTGTCGTCGTCTTGATGAACAGCCACAAAGCCAAGAAGAAGAGCAGAATCTACCCTGTACCCCAGAGTTTTTTATGAGCCCGTCTAAAGCGCGAGCAGTTTCGGTTTCTTGCTTGCGCTCGCCGCGCGTCTACTGTATATTTGAAATAACGAACATCTTGAGCTGATTATAATAACGTGCCCTTGATTAGTGTATTGACGTTCTTCTGAAAACCTGATCCTTTCAGAAACTGACAAACACGAGTGACGCACGAAAAAACAAAGGAGAAGCCGGAAAAAAGGAGCACATTATTTTTTTCAGCAAACATGATCAAACTGCCATGTTTAACTATTATCATCACCTTTTGGACTATTATGAACTGGGAATAGCAGAATGACTCTCTAACAGAGGCTACATGTGCTGCTGAAGATTACAGATGCAGATGAGAGGTTTGCTCTGACTGTGGGCTATATTTCGTGTTGTTTTTGAACCTAAATAAGGACTACATGTAGGATGTATATAGTTTATCTGTAATTGGTAACATATCGGAGACAGTAAGGGTCTGTATGTGTTCATATGTGTTAATTTATTTATTTATTTAATATAATTGCAGACGTTACAGTAGGCTAGATCATTGATCTGCTGTTATAATCAAATCATGTTGATAGAAAGGTTAGTAATGAACATTTATACACCAGTATTTATGTGTATAAAGCATCTGTTTTGTGAGAAGTGCTTCTCATATGATATGTGAATGACCCGTACAGCTTTACTGTAGACATTTCCTTGAGGGAAAATGACGTTGACTGAAACTTTGTCGTACACTACGCCCACCAAAAGAGTACCATTGGTACCCTTTTAGCAGTGGAACTGCAAGCCTGATAAAGGTAACCCGTACCGACCCGTACCGTACTGTACCACTCAGTGGAAAAGGGCCATAAGCGGCTGCTTACCTCGCTTATTGGTCAAATCCACCCCTGACCCAAAGTTGGCACTTCATTTGGTCGCTACTCCTTTCTGTTTTGTGCTGCTGATGACTGGAATCCTCTGCAGCTCAGCACTTTCATCCCACTATCATCCTTTAAACATTCACTCCAGTCAATAGTACAAGGTCACTGTGCTTGCTTTAGTTCTTCCTTGATTTTATTTGTTATTATCTGCATTCAATTCAATTCATCTTTATTTGTATAGCGCTTATACAATGTAGATTGTGTCAAAGCAGCTTCACATGGAAGATTATAGCGAATTGAAATAGTGTCAGTTCAGTTTTCAGAGATTAAGTTCAGTTCAGCTCAGTTCAGTGTGGGTTAATAATCACTACTGAGAGTCCAAACATTGAAGAGCAAATCCATCGATGCGCAGCTCTACAGATCCCGAACCATGCAAGCCAGTGGTGACAGCGGCGAGGAAAAAACTTCACCAATTGGCGAAAGCGAAGATTTAAAAAACCTCGAGAGAAACCAGGCTCAGTTGGGCACGACCATTTCTCCTATGGCCAAACGTCTTGTGCAGAGCTGCAGTCTAGGCGCAGGAAGCTGGACCTCAGCGAAGACTCGTCTGTCCTTGGAGCATCACAGGAGTCAGTCTCATGCTCTTACTCCATGAAGACCACCACAGCAGCTGCTCAGGATACGGCCTGGTCCAGAAAACCTTGGGATCATCTCATCGCTGGTCTCGGATTGCATCAGTGGCGCTGCATAGTCTGAGGGCCTCGAGATGAGTACCCCCAGGTGGAAATACAGAATAAGGAGAATAATTAGCGTAGCTGCTGTTCCTACCACAAAATCAAAATCATACCACAAAAGGAAAATCCTGTGTGGGGCACATCATGCATACCGTTATGTACTGCACTGAGTGTATGCTTTGCTAAAAAGATAGGTCTTTAATCTAGTTTTGAAGAGCGAGAGTGTGTCTGAGCCTCGGACATTATCAGGAAGGCTATTCCAGAGTTTAGGGGCTATAAATGAGAAGGCTCGACCTCCTTTACTCGACTTCGATATTCTAGGTACTACCAGAAGCCCTGAGATTTGAGATCGTAAAGAGCGCGTTGGGTTGTAGCGAGACAGGAGGATCTGCATCTGTGAAATCCCTGCTGCTTTATATCTGCGCTTCATGCTGCCTCTTGGCCAGGTCGTCATTGTAAAGGAGAACTGGTTCTCAATTGACTAACCTGATTAAATAAATAAAGCTTAAACTAGCTGTGACTGAGCGCGTCAGTGACAGACAACATGAGAAACAAACACTGAACAATCTGCTGCAGTGCCGCTGTTCACCACTAGAGGGAGCTGCAGTTAACACTCCATTAGACACACACACACACACACACACACACACACAGCATTAAGCACTCATGTGTGATGTGGACATGCTTTTGAAACAATCACTCCATTGTTCTCGAATGTTTGGGGGATTTAATTGTTTGTTGTCACTTTGTAAGACTTGTTTGTTTACAATCGGAATAAAAAGGGCAACCTGGGTTAGCAGCAGCACACACACACACACACACACATACAAACACACACACTCCAAAACGCGACAGTGACGCAAGGTCCTGGCAGACAGGATGTTGATTATGTTCTAGATTAGCAGCTGCTGGCAGAAGTCTGTACACACACACACACACACACACACACACACACACACACACACACACACACACACACACACACACTTAAATACAGGCACACACATACACACACACAGGGATAGGACACTCCCACACACAGATAGAGAGATAGGATGCTCTTCCATATACACACACACATGCACGCACACACATGCACGCACACACACACACACACACACACACACACACACACACACACACACACACACACACACACACACACACACACACGGGGATAGTATGCTCTATACACACACACACACACTATGCTCTCCCATACACAATCAAACACAAACAAGGAGATAGGATACTCTTCCAAACACACCTACACAAGTGCGCACACACAGAGGAGGTGGACACACACACACACACACACACACAAACACAAACATGGGGATAGGACGCTCTCCCATACAGACACACTCACATGCACACAGACACACACACACACCGAGGAGGACAGTTTTACACACACACACACACACACACACACACACACACACACACACACACACACATGGGGATAGGACGCTCTTCCATACATACACACTCACATGCACACAGACACACACACACACACCGAGGAGGACAGTCTTACACACACACACACACACACACACACACACACACACACACACACACACACACTACTCTCCCATACACAATCAAACACATACACACACACACACACACACACACACACTGGGGATAGGATGCTCTCTCATTTAAACACACACACTCACACACACACACACACACACACACAGGGGGATAGGATGCCCTCCCATACACATGCACACACACACATACACACACTCACAGACACACATACAGACGAGACGCACACACACCGAGGAGGAGGACAGTCACACACACACACACACACACACACACACACACACACACACACACACAATGCTCTCCTATACACAATTAAACACACACACACACACACACACACTGGGGATAGGACGCTCTCCCATACACACACACACTCACATACACACAGGGGAGGAGGATGCAGTCTCACACACATACATACACACACACTGAGGAGGAGGACGGAGTCTCACACACACCCACACACAGGGGAGGACGACGCAGTCTCTCTCTCTCACACACACACACACACACACAGGACGGATGGGATTGGGACAGTGTGTCATGTATTGTGGCATTATTGCTGCTGTCACTAAATTGGTTCCCCATAATCTGAATTTATCATGCTAAATCACTTCCGCTCTGTTCGTTTCAGTGTGTGTGTGTGTGTGTGTGTGTGTGTGTGTGTGTGTGTGTGTGTGTGTGACCGCAGGGCTAAAGCTGTTGTTGCCACACATGGCGTTGTGTTGCTGATTAAATATTTGTCATCAGCCGCTCGGGTCAAGAACACAAACAAACAGGCAGAAACATCAGCAGATGAGCACATTAGCAGACATTCAGTCCAGCTCGCCTCAGTTTGCTGATCATCTCAATTTACGACCGGCTGCTTTATATTTTTACAGCGCTTTCAAGAGTTCACACTTAGCTGATGATCAATAAAGCGTAATTGGCATGCTGTCCCGGGAGAGAGCCCTGAGCTCGTATATCCTCGAGCCCGGGGCTCCCTCCCGTTAGAAGGGCGAGAGGGAAGTTCGAGCTCAGGAAGGTCTCGAGAACTCCCTCGCTTATCGCCGTGTGAAAAGTGTAAACTAAAGTTGTCTTAGGCAATAATTTGGTTTAGTCGATTGGCTATGGTGTATGTTTTTGGACGGTGGGAGGAAACCGGGGAAACCGGGGAACCCCCACGCAAACACGGGGAGAACATGAAAACTCAGCACAGAAACGCCAACCGGCTCATTGGGAGGTTGAACTGGTGGCGTTCTTGCTGTGAGGCAGCAGTGCTATTCACTGGGCTGCCGTGTCGCCCTATAGGAAAGGGTGGAAGTAGGGGTGGAAGGTAGGCCTGTCACGATATCTATTTTTTATTGTACGATATATTGTACCAAAATATATTGCGATAAACGATATTATTGTCATTTTAAGACCATTTTATGCCACTCATTATATAATGCCAGAATGACAATATAATATCACAATGCAAGTACACTCAAAAAACACACAATATTTTATTTTCTTAAGAATATTTCATTTAATTCTAGTCATTTTAACAATTCAATAATTAGGCATTGGAATCAGAATGTGGAAACGCAAATCCTAAATGAATAATAATTAGTGTTAACAAAAAAGTGCAAGGTGAAAAGTAATATATCTGCTACCAGATCTATTTTCAGTTGTCAGACATACGCATGAAAATATACTATCGTAATTTATAGTAAACACTATAGTGTTTTTAACCATACTGACACCTCCAGTAGAGGTAGAGATGTTGCACAATCAGTTAAAATGTTGCTAGAACTGTTTTTATGTATGGGCGATATTTATTGCATCACTAAAAATAATTGAATTGATGTCCATGTGTTGTGCGATAAGTCGATATTTTGATTATTGTGACAGACCTAGTGGAAGGAGGGTGGAACTTCGAGACGAAGATAACTGGAGTGAAATCTCTGGTTATTTATAGTGTGTCCGTAATCATCTAATAGGGCAGATTACGGAGCTGATAAGGTGCCAGCCGTGTTGATCATAAGCACGTGATCCTCTCGAAATTAGTTTATAAATAAACCACACTTATACAAATACGGAAGTCCTAAAAGGCCATGCATTAAAATAATTTCTTCTCTTGTTTTCTCGTGATGACGACTTAATTATCTCGTGATCTCGACATAACTCGTTTTCTCGTGATCTTGACATCAAAAACAAAAAGCTGTTTTGTTTTGACTTATTTATTTTTTTTGCTTTCATTTATTTATGTATTTATTATGGTGGCTTGAGAAATCCACCATTCTGATATTCTACATAAACTTCTTCTTCTTCTTCTTCTTCTTCTTCCGTCTTCTGAGACTAATTTTAAAGTGTATCTCTTCCTAAACCTTTCAAGCTACATACTTCAAACTTTCGTCAAACTTTCAAACTGGTCTGACTCAGGTTGCTATATCATTTCTAAATCACTGCTAAATCATGCTAATTCATGCTAGAAACAAGCTGATTCATGCTAGAATCATGCTAGTAACACGCTAGAATCATGCTAGTAACACGCTAGAATCATGCTAGTAACATGCTAGAATCATGCTAGTAACACGCTAGAATCATGCTAGTAACATGCTAGAATCATGCTAACAACATGCTAAATAATGCTAGAATCATGCTAGTAACATGCTAATTCATGCTAGAATCATGCTAGTAACATGCTGATTCATGCTAGAAACATGCTAGTAACATGCTAATTCATGCTAGAAACACGCTAGTAACATGCTAATTCATGCTAGAATCATGTTAGTAACATGCTAATTCATGCTAGAAACATGCTAGTAACATGCTAATTAATGCTAGAAACATGCTAGTAACATGTTAATTCATGCTAGAAACAGGCTAGTAACAAGCTAATTCACGTTAGAATCATGCTAGTAACATGCTAATTCATGCTAGAAACATGCTAGTAACATGCTAATTCATGCTAGAAACAGGCTAGTAACATGCTAATTCATGCTAGAATCATGCTAGTAACATGCTAGTTCATGCTAGAAACACGCTAGTAACATGCTAATTCATGCTAGAATCATGTTAGTAACATGCTAGAATCATGCTAGTAACACGCTAGAATCATGCTAGTAACATGCTAGAATCATGCTAACAACATGCTAAATAATGCTAGAATCATGCTAGTAACATGCTAATTCATGCTAGAATCATGCTAGTAACATGCTAGAATCATGCTAGTAACACGCTAGAATCATGCTAGTAACATGCTAGAATCATGCTAGTAACACGCTAGAATCATGCTAGTAACATGCTAGAATCATGCTAACAACATGCTAAATAATGCTAGAATCATGCTAGTAACATGCTAATTCATGCTAGAATCATGCTAGTAACATGCTGATTCATGCTAGAAACATGCTAGTAACATGCTAATTCATGCTAGAAACACGCTAGTAACATGCTAATTCATGCTAGAATCATGTTAGTAACATGCTAATTCATGCTAGAAACATGCTAGTAACATGCTAATTAATGCTAGAAACATGCTAGTAACATGTTAATTCATGCTAGAAACAGGCTAGTAACAAGCTAATTCACGTTAGAATCATGCTAGTAACATGCTAATTCATGCTAGAAACATGCTAGTAACATGCTAATTCATGCTAGAAACAGGCTAGTAACATGCTAATTCATGCTAGAATCATGCTAGTAACATGCTAGTTCATGCTAGAAACACGCTAGTAACATGCTAATTCATGCTAGAATCATGTTAGTAACATGCTAATTCATGCTAGAAACATGCTAATTCATGCTAGAAACCTGCTAGTAACATGCTAATTCATGCTAGAAACACGCTAGTAACATGCTAATTCATGCTAGAATCATGTTAGTAACATGCTAATTCATGCTAGAAACATGCTAGTAACATGCTAATTCATGCTAGAAACACGCTAGTAACATGCTAATTCATGCTAGAATCATGTTAGTAACATGCTAATTCATGCTAGAAACATGCTAGTAACATGCTAATTCATGCTAGAAACATGCTAGTAACATGCTAATTCATGCTAGAAACAGGCTAGTAACAAGCTAATTCACGTTAGAATCATGCTAGTAACATGCTAATTCATGCTAGAAACACGCTAGTAACATGCTAATTCATGCTAGAAACACGCTAGTAACATGCTAATTCATGCTAGAAACATGCTAGTAACATGCTATTTCATGCTAGAAACACGCTAGTAACATGCTAATTCATGCTACAAACATGCTAGTAACATGCTAATTAATGCTAGAAACATGCTAGAAACATGCTAATTCACGCTGGAAACAGGCTAGTAACATGTTAATTCATGTTAGAAACATGCTAGTAACATGCTAATTCATGCTAATTCATGCTAGTAACATGCAAATAATGCTAGAAACATGCTAGTAGCATGCTAATTCATGCTAGAAACATGCTAGTAACATGCAAATAATGCTAGAAACATGCTAGTAGCATGCTAATTCACGTTAGAATCATGCTAGTAACATGCTAATTCATGGTAGAAATAGGCTAGTAACATGCTAATTCACGTTAGAATCATGCTAGTAACATGCAAATAATGCTAAAAACATGCTAGTAGCATGCTAATTCACGTTAGAATCATGCTAGTAACATGCTAATTCATGCTAGAAATAGGCTAGTAACATGCTAATTCACGTTAAAATCATGCTAGTAACATGCTAATTCATGCTAGAAACATGCTAGTAACATGCTAATTCATGCTAGAAACACGCTAGTAACATGCTAATTCATGCTACAAACATGCTAGTAACATGCTAATTCATGTTAGAATCATGCTAGTAACATGCTAATTCATGCTAGAAACAGGCTAGTAACATGCTAATTCACGTTAGAATCATGCTAGTACATGCTAGTAACATGCTAATTCATGCTGGAAACACGCTAGTAACATGCTAATTCATGCTAGAAACATGCTAGTAACATGCTAATTCATGCTAGAAACATGCTAGTAACATGCTAATTCGTGCTAGAAACACGCTAGTAACATGCTAATTCATGCTAGAAACACGCTAGTAACATGCTAATTCATGCTAGAATCATGCTAACAGCATGCTAATTCATGCTAGAATCATGCTAGTAACATGCTAATTCATGCTAGAATCATGCTTATTTATGTTAGCAACTGCCTAGCAACCACTAGAAACATGCTAACATATATGTACTTATCTATGCCGACTGTTTTAAACTTCATAAAAACTACTTCAGTTATTTACACTTTAAAACTACTTCAGACTTTCAGACTCGGCTTTCTCAAGCCACCATAAAGTTTGTCCTCAAACTTTAATATCTAGTTATTATTATTATTCTCATTATTATTATTATTATTAATATCTGGCAAATGTCTGGCCAGGGAGTTTGCACCAGCCCTGCGAACAGGGAGAGAATAACTACAGACGCGAACTTGTGCAATGCATTAAAGTGTCACGAAACACCAAAACACATGTTTTGAGCTGTTGACAGTCATATGTGTGTCCCACGCTGCTATAAACACTATTAGGACTCATATATTGCACTAAAAAGTGAAAATTGGTTGTTTTTGCGTTATTTTGAGCAAATTTGTTCTTCCGGTTTGAAACGAATTTTTGAAGCTGCGTCACGGCGATTAGATACTTGTGTGTATTCCAGTGTGGACAGTGGCTGTTAGTCCCTGCGAGTGCATCATGACGTCTCTGAGTGTGCAGCATTAATTCATGAGAAAGACTTGGTTCAAACCAATCAGCGCGCTCTATTGTGTATGCGGCGCAACTTCATTAATATGCATGATAGCTTCGGAGACTGTTTACCTGTTACAGTGTTCAGACGACAGAGAGACGCCACGTTGTGTTGCTAAAACAAGTGAAAGAACTAGAATTTGGAGACATGGGTCATCAGTGTTGCGTTTATTAGTGCGCTGTGTTTATTAATGTGCTGCAACGAAGGTTTTGTTTACATTTTCCCGCTGTGAGAGCGCTGCTGGACTCATGTGGATTACAGTGCACGCGACACGCGTCAGAACTGCATTTGTAATTAATATTTTTACCCGAGAGCTTTTCGCATCTGGAAATGATGAAATCCGGAGTTGCTGCTCGTCTCCTTTTAAAAAAAAGACACAGTTCCAGAGTGATTGTCCTGTCTCTAGAGATTTGGTAAGTGTGTGAGCAGTTCTTTGTTCATTCAGATGGCAAAGTTAGTTTGTATGGTCAGCAGTGCTCTTTCAGTGTTTAAAGACATACTATAGTCAAAATGATTTAGTTACTAAGTTTACAGTATGTTAATATCACTGCAATATTATAGTACAATATTATAGACTGAAAGATCCGCTGTAAATGCTGCTCTCCGAATGTAAACATGTAAACACCTTAATCAAATTATTCCCGTAGTGCAGGATTTTTGCCGCATTTTGTGACAGGATAGTCTATACACACACGGCTTTCTGACGCTACCTACCGAGTCATCTAAGTTACCGAGAAATGCAGAGGATTTGTTTTCTCCCATACGCCGTGCGGTATCAAACATTGGATTAAAACTCCACTCTCCAGCAGTTCCTCGCTTTCAATATCTCGTTTGTCACGGGGGACATGCAGGAAATGTTCCTGAATAAAAAATGAAAGTGCCAAACTGCAGTTAAAGTCGACAAATTAATAATTTGGCAAGTAGTTACATTACTGATGTCCATGTAAACACAGTCACTCTCTTTCTCCCCTGCGTCTGCGTGCCCAAACGGAAACTCCCATATTGCAAATCCTTCCCTCTTTCCCTCCCCCGACACTCCCACCTAAACAGAGCTGGACACGCCCACTTTCCTGACTTTTTCCAAACTAGAGGTGTGAAAACACCCTGCTGAGACAGGGGGGGTTTCATGGCCCTTAAAAAAAAAATTTCAAACTGGAAGAACAAATTTGCTCGAAATAACGCAAAAACAACCAAGTATTTGTCCTAATCAACGCAATCTCGTGGCAATTCGTAACTTTTTGATTTAGTGGCTAATTCATATGAATTCGTATGATCTAATTTGTACAATTTAGTACGATTTGCTCATCACCAAATGACGGTTAGGGTTAGGGGTGGGGTTTGGTGCTACTCCTCCTTTTTAAAATCGTACATTTTCGTATGACTGAACTCGTACAAATTTGTACAAATTAGACACTAAACTGACAAAACGTAAAATACTCACGTTTCCTCGTGAGATCAGGCTGATCCTAATAGTGTTTGTAGCAGCGTGAGACATATATGACTGTCAGCATCTCATAACATGTGTTTTGGTGTTTCGTGACCCTTTAACATATTGTTATCATAAGTTTTTTATGCAACAAACTACAGAACCTCATCGCAGCCACATAGTAAGAAATTGGGTTGAGAATGCTTTTAAATTGCTGAATTCAGTGCTTCCCACTCATAGACTTTACTTGTGCGGGCCGGCCAGGTATATTAACGGCCGCCCAAGTATATTTAATGACACATATTTTATTTTACTATTATTTGATTTGATTTATTTATTTTCGAACAAAAATATCATACATAAAATATCTTCAACAAAAAAAAATATTCATTTCATTTCAATATTCATTATTAACATCCTTTTGCACTTTTTGTAGCCGCTCAACATAACCAAACATCCGCGATCGATTAAGTAGTGGAAAATCTTCTCTCGGTTACCAGTTTCGTTCTGTGGTCGCGAGACCTGTCAACAATCATGGAGACAGTTTCAGGTGCTCTTCAGACCCACAGAGACGTGCATTTTTAGGACTTAAAAATTGGTCCAGCCGGGTTTCTAAATCTCCTAAAATGTCCGGAATTCAACTTCTGCTTTCGCTTTCTAAAGCTCGTGTGCGTTTTTGCATTATTTTATTAGAGTACTTTCCGCTTAATATTACAGCTGACAGCGCCCACAGCCTCGATACAGAGAGAAAAAGTAAATAATAGATTCATTAATCTAAACCACTTTACTAATCGAAAAACTTTACCATATACTCGGAGAGGGTGAAATGACTTCTAAACTGGCTGTAAAATATATGTACACCATCAGTAAAGGCTAGGCCCACACGGAATCTGCGCGCGCAGAATTCCGCAGATTTTTAGCCCATCATTAATTCTGTTTATTTACTTGAGTAAATGTGTGTAAATCTGAATTTATTAAGGTTTTAGTTTTGAGACTCCCAAAAATAATTCCACAGAAATTCGCAGATTTTTGCCAAAATTCTCCGCAGAAATTGCAAAAAACATCCGCAGATTCCGTCTGGCCCTAGTAATGGTTAATCAAAGCATTTGCCTTATTTTAAAAAATCTACTCTTTAAATCTTGCAATTATGATAATTTGTTGAGATGTTGTCTTTTGTTAACTTTTTTGTTATTTATTTCTCATTTGCTGATTATTTTAATAATTTGATGGTAATATATTACATAGGCTATTTTATATACAGTTGAGGTCAGAATTATTAGGCCCCCTGAATTATTCGCCCTCCTGTTTATATTTTTCCCCAATTTCTGTTTAACGGAGAGATCAACACACTTCTAAACATAATAGCTTTAATAACTGATTTATTTTATCTTTGTCATGATGACAGTAAATAATATTTGACTAGATATTCTTTAAGACACTTCTATACAGCTTAAAGTGACATTTAAAGGCTTAACTAGGTTAATTAGGTTAACTAGGCAGGTTAGGGTAATTAGGCAAGTTATTGTATAATGATGGTTTGTTCTGTAGACTATCGAAAATAAATAGCTTAAAGGGGCTAATAATATTGACCTTAAAATGGGTTTAAAAAATTAAAAACTGCTTTTATTCTAGCCGAAATAAAACAAATAAGACTTTCTCCAGAAGAAAAAATATTATCAGACATACTGTGAAAATTTCCTTGCTCTGTTAAACATCATTTGGCAAATATTTAAAAAAGAAAAAAAATCAAAGAGGGCTAATAATTCTGACTTCAACTGTACATAACGAAAACACAAGTTGCTTTGAACTTGAAAGAGACAGAGAAGCAGATTTGACCTGTCAGTGGGTGCACATGGCTCCTGAATAGCATAAAAGTCTTTTTTTTTTTTTACTTTAACCCATTGAAAAGAAACAGTATCATAATAAATACAATTAATATTACAAATTAAGTGGGCAACGCAGTGGCGCAGTAGGTAGTGCTGTTGCCTCACAGCAAGAACGTCGCTGGGTCGCAGGTTCGAACCTCGGCTGGGCTGGGTCAGTTGGCGTTTCTGTGTGGAGTTTGCATGTTCTCCCTGCGTTCGCGTGGGTTTCCTCCGGGTGCTCCGGTTTCCCCCACAGTCCAAAGACATGCAGTACAGGTGAATTGGGTAAGCTAAAAATTGTCAGTAGTGTATGAGTGTGAATGTGTGTGTGGAAATTCCCAGAGATGGGTTGCGGCTGAAAGGGCATCCGCTGCGTAAAATCGTGCTGGATAAGTTGGTGGTTCATTCCACTGTGGCGACCCCGCAAGGGACAAAGCCGACAAGAAAATGAATGAATTACAAATTAAATGAAATCTGTTTTGTTTATCGCATATCTTTAAATATTTATGTGATGTGGGTAAATGATGTGTTTCAATCCAGCTACCACCGCAAGTACATTTCAAACCTGTGGGAAGCACTGGAGTTTTAAAAACCTCAAATTTATAGGTAGTTATGCCTATAAATCAGGGAAGTGTGTGTGTGTGTGTGTGTGTGTGTGTGTGTGTGTGTGTGTGTGTGTGTGTGTGTGCGTACAGTATAAACTGCACTCGTTTTGTTAGCCATAATGAAAGAAGTGCTTTGAGCTCAGAATATGTGGTTGGTTGTGAGCAGTTGCTATTTTAAAGCTTTTTTGGACTCCTGTTCTGGTGATCTCTGATGTGTCCTTCCCTCCAGCTGTGGACACTGTGTGTGTGTGTTTGTGTGTGTGCTCATGTGCACCTTTCAGCAGTGTTCCATGGCGAAACTATATGTATTATACAATAACAGTAGTCAAAAACAGCGGTTCAGTCTCTATTACTTGCACAATACAATAATATCCACAACTAAACAAAATGTGAGTGGGGTTTGCGCGGGAAATCGCTGGGGTACAATGGATTTTAATTGGTTCCTGGGGTGTCCTGAGTGGTTGCTAGGTGGTTGTTAAGGTGTTGCTAGGTGGTTGGTAGGGTGTTCTGAGTGGTTGCTAAGGTGTTGCTAGGTGGTTGCTATGCTGTTCTGAGTGGTTGCTAAGGGATTGCTAGGAGGTTGCTAGGGTATTCTGAGTGGTTGCTAGGCAGTTGCTAGGGTGTTCTGGGGTACAATGCATTTTAATTGCTGTGATGCTCCAAGGACAGACGAGTCTTCGCTGAGGTCCAGCTTCCTGCGCCTAGACTGCAGCTCTGCACAAGACGTTTGGCCATAGGGGAAATGGTCGTGCCCAACTGAGCCTGGTTTCTCTCCAGGTTTTTTAAATCTTCGCTTTCGCCAGTTGGTGAAGTTTTTTTCCTCGCCGCTGTCGCCACTGGCTTGCATGGTTCAGGATCTGTAGAGCTGTGCATCGATGGATTTGCTCTTCAGTGTTTGGACTCTCAGTAGTGAATTTTACCCCACACTGAACTGAGCTAAACTGAACTTAATCTCTGAAAACTGAACTGACTCTGTTTCAATTCACTATAATCTTCTATGTGAAGCTGCTTTGACACAATCTACATTGTATAAGCGCTATACAAATGAAGGTGAATTGAATTGAATTGAATTAATTGGTTGCTAGGGTGTTCTAAGTGGTTGCTAGGCAGTTTCTCAGGCGGTGATGGGGTGTTCTGAGTGGTTGTTAGGTTGTTGTTAAGGTGTTGCTAGGTGGTTGGTACGGTGATCTGAGTGGTTGCTAAGGTGTTGCTAGGTTGTTTTAATTAGTTCTTAGGGCGTTCAGACTAGTTGCTAAGGTGTTGCTAGGGTGTTTTGAATGGTTGCTAGGTGGTTGCTAAGGTGTTGCTAGGTGGTTGATAGGGTGTTCTGAGTGGTTGCTAAGGTGTTGCTAGGTGGTTGCTATGGTTTTCTGAGTGGTTGCTAAGGTGTTGCTAGGTGGTTGCTATGGTGTTAGGAGTGGTTGCTAATGTGTTGCTAGGCGGTTGCTAGGGTGTTCTGAGTGGTTGCTAGGCAGTTGCTAAGGTGTTGCTAGGTGGTTGCTAGGGTGTTTTGAGTGGTTGCTAGGCAGTTGCCAGGCTGTTGCTAGGGTGTTCTGGGTGGTTGCTTAGCAGTTTCTAAGGCGGTGCTGGGGTGTTCTGAGTGGTTGCTAGGTGGTTGCTAAGGTGTTGCTAGGTGGTTGGTAGGGTGTCAAAAAAGTGGTTGCTAGGTGGTTGCTAAGGTGTTGCTAGGTGGTTGCTATGGTGTTCTGAGTGGTTTCTAGGAAGTTGCTAGGGTGTTCTGAGTGGTTGCTATGTGGTTGCTAGGGTGTTTTGGGGTACAATGCATTTTAATTGGTTGTTAGGGTGTTTTGACTTGTTGCTAAGGTGTTACTAGGTGGTTGCTTGGGTGTTCTGAATGGTTGCTAGGTGGTTGCTAAGGTGTTGCTAGGTGGTTGGTAGCGTGTTCTGAGTGGTTGCTAAGATGTTGCTAGGTGGTTGCTATGGTGTTCTAAGTGGTTGCTAAGGTTTTGCTAGGCAGTTGCTAGGGTGTTCTGAGTGGTTGCTAAGGTGTTGCTAAGTGGTTGCTAGGGTGTTCTGAGTGGCTGCTAGGGTGCTGCTACGGGGTTGCTAAGGCGTTGCTAGGCATTGGTAGGGTGTTCTGAGTGGTTGCTAGGTAATTGCTAAAGTGTTGCTAGGCGGTTGCTAGGATTCAATTCATCTTTATTTCTATAGTGCTTTTACAATGTAAATTGTGTCAAAGCAGCTTAACATAGAAGATTATAGTGAATTGAAACAGTGTCAGTTCAGTTTTCAGAGTTGAAGTTCAGTTTAGCTCAGTTCAGTGTGGTTTAATTTTCACTGCTGAAAGTCCAAACACTGATGAGCAAATCCATCGATGCGCAGCTCCACAAGTCCCGAACCATGCAAGCCAGTGGCGAGGAACAAACTTCACCAATTGATGAAAGTGAAGGAAAAAAAAACATTGAGAGAAACCAGGCTCAGTTGGGCACGACCATTTCTCCTCTGGCTAAACTTCCTGTGCAGAGGTGCAGTCTAAGCGCCAGAGGCTGGAGAAAGCTGGACGTCCATCGTGGAGAAGCTGCAGGAGGAGAGGTCACCGGCTGGTGTACAGGCTGGCCCTTCAGGATCAATGTGAAAACACTTACAAATGTACAAACCCTGTCACTGTCCTTGTCCTCAGCCGAATTGAACCTACAGCTTTAATAGTTTTGTTATGCTAAAAACTGTTATGCTCTAAGTCACATATGTCAAAGCCAGTTCCTGGAGGGCCGAAGCTCTGCACAGTTTAGTTCCAACCCCAATTAAACACACCTGATCAAACTAATTGAGTGCTTTAGGCTTGTTTGATACCTACAGATAGGTGTGTTGAAGCAGGGCTGGAACTAAACTCTGCAGGGCTCCGGCCCTCCAGGAATTGACTTTGACACCCCTGCTCTAAGTGGTTGCTAGGTGGTTGCTAGGGTATTCTGAGTGGTTGTTAAGGCATTGCTAGGCAGTTGGTAGGGTGTCCTGAGTGGTCGCTAGACACTTGCTTAGACATTACTAGGCGGTTGCTAGGTGGTTGCTCGACCCTCTATAAAAAGTCATAGCACACCATTCCCAATAAAACCGCATGATTTGACCCCATTTTAAAGAGTCTGGGATGAAAACTGCGGGACGAGTTACGCACGGAAGATGGAAGAAAAAGAATAATAATATGGAGAATAACAATAGTGGATTTTTCCTAAAGGCAAACCCCACTAATTAACAACAGATCCTCAACTATTGAATTTAATTGCGCTTTTTTTATTTGTATTAATTATTAAATAATCAAAAAAATGTGCAGATAAGAATGCTAAATAGCCTATTTATCAGTGTGTACATCTAAAAGGTTATTAAATAATGTTGCTTCTGCAGTGTGTTGTGGAAATATTAGCTTATTTTCTTGTCATTTACACCACTAATATGGTAAGCAAAATAAAACAGATATACAGACTATATAATGCACTGTCATTTAAGTGCATCAGAAGGCGTGATATTAGTGTCTAGTGAAAGCAGATTAACCTTGCTATTTAGGAATAATAAGTGTTTTTTCAATATAGATTCAACAATTAAGATGAATGAACTCCTGCATGTGGAATGGTAAACACTGTTCTGTTTCAAACTCATCATCTCATAGCCCGACCACAAGGATTTACATTAAGCCTTGACCCAGTTTGACCCCATAGCTTAAGGTGGACAATCTGGCAAATGTTAAAATGGATTTTTTCGATCTTTGAGATTTTCCCATGACTTCCTAGAATGCCTCGTGAATTACACTGAAGTTCAGACCCACAGTTGATTATGAAGACCTGTCACCCAGCTGTCGTATGGTGTCATATATGTGCATTTTCTCATTCTGATTGCTCCTCAAATCAGTTGTCGTGTAATCCTGAAGTCGGTAAGGTCATCTGTTGACCCTTGACCTCTGCACTGCGCAGACACTGGCTCCTTTTGTCAAAACCACAAATCTGGGTTTAGTGTAATGCGTTTAAGACAGTTGGCCAGAGTTTGGCAGGAGCGCTGTGCCAATTGCTTTGCTTGACAATTGCTTGGCAAGATTAAGTTAGATAGATGTTTAGGTCAGCTAAGAGGATTGAAAGTTCCACATACTTGATAATGCCTTGACACCTGGAGACGGAGGTAAGGAGGCGGAGAAGTCTTCTCGGTTCAGTGCTATTGATGCTGGAAAGACTTTTAAATGAGTCAAATTCAACATTAAAGTCATCATGAAAGGAAGTTCAGATCGTTTATTTTTCCTCTAACGTGGTGTACATCCACTTGAAACAAATGCAAAAAATGTAGGGTGGTGCATGATTCGTCCTTTGAGAACCAATTGGGTTGTTGGATGATGGGTGTTGCTAACAAAATGTTAGCAAAAAGTTTAACAAATGGATGAAGACAGAGTAAAATTGAGACACGCCCTGAAAGCTACTGAAAGCTACGCCTTGATGACTTGACTGATAGCCCCTCCCAAATGACTGATAGCCCCTGCCTTAAGGCCAAATAGCTCTGTCCTAAATTACAGATTGCCCCTCCCTAAAGGACTTATCGCCCCGCCCTAAATTTTTGATAGCTCCTCCCTAAAGACTAACTGTCCCGCGCCTAATGGCTGATAGCCCCTCCCTAAATGACTGATAGCTCTGCCCTAAATGACTGATAGCTCCTCCCTAAAGGACTAATTGCCCCGCCCCAAATGACTGATAGCCCCTTTCTAAAGGACTTATAGCTCCACCCTAAATGACAGATAGCCCCTTCATAATGGATTTATGTTCTGCCCCAAATGACTGATAGCCCCTCCCTAAATGACTGATAGCCCCTCCCTAAATGACTGATAACCCCTCCCTAAATGACTGATTGCGCCGCCTTAAATTATTCATAGCTCCTCCCTAAAGGACTAATTGCCCCACCCCAAATAACTGATAGGCTCTTTATAAAGGACTTATAGCTCCACCCTAAATGACAGATAGCCCCTTAATAATGGACTTATGTTCTGCCCTAAATGACTGATTGCCCTGCCCCAAATGACTGATAGCCCCTCCTTAAGTGACTGATAGCTCCGCCTTATATGACTGATAGTCCTTGCCAAAAGGACTAAATGCTGCGTTCACACCAGATGTGGAAGAAGCGTCAAGCATGAGTGATTTACATGTTAAGTCAATGCAAACGCACGAATAGACATCCTGCGGCGCGATACACGCGAATGGCACGGCCCGAATGACGCGAATTTTGCGAATGGCGCCGCGCGAATTGAGCGTTTTGCGCGTTTGACGTGCTTGACGCGCAAATCGCACGAGTTCAAAAATCTGAACCTCTGCGGACATTCGCGCCGCGTTAACCCATCCAGCGTCATCCAGGTTAAGTTTCTGGAGGAGTTTAAGAGCTCACAGAGCTGGGTGCACCTCTGAAAGTATCTAGTGGACTCAGACACTGCTCCAAATGTATCTACGCTGTTTTACAGCCTTCATAAAGCACATAAACACAGTTATTTTATCAATAAAATCCATGTTAGCCATTTAGCAACGAAGCTACAGTCACCGGGCAGACAGAAGCCCTGCCCATGATGCGAATCCTCGTCTGTTTTGATGTGATTTTGACGCGCAAATGAAGCAGAGTTTGATGCGCGAATGAAGCGAGTAAACTCAAATGTTCACGCGTCTATTTACGCGCAAATAGCGCGATTTAGCTGCGTGTTCCGCGTCTGGTGTGAACGCAGCATAATAGCCCCTTCTTAAGTGACTGATAGCTCCGCCTTATATGACTGATAGTCCCTGCCTAAAGGACTAATAGCCCCTCCTTAAGTGACTAATAGCTCCTCCCTAAATGACTAATAGCTCCTCACTAAATGACTGATAGCCCATCCCCAATGGACTTATGTTCTGCCCTAAATGACTGATTACTCTGCCCCAAATGACAGATAGCCCCTCCCTAAAGGACTGATATCCCCTCCTTAAGTGACTGATAGCTCCGCCCAAAATGACTAATAGCCCCTCACTAAAGGACTGATAGCCCTGCCCTAAAAGACAAATAGCCCCTCTTTAAAGGACTGATAGCTCCGCCCTAAAGGACTGATAGCCCCTCCTTAAGTGACTGATAGCTCCGCCCTAAATGACTGATAGCCCCTCACTAAAGGATTGATAGCCCTGCCCTAAAAGACAAATAGCCCCTTTTTAAAGGACTGATAGCTCCGCCCTAAAATACTGATAGCTCCACTCTCATTCTGACTTTATGGTCTAAACCATAAATATCTGCTCCACTTTCCAGCTGATTCTGTTCACCACTGGAAACATCATTGCAGCTGAACAGCAGTATGACCAGATTGAGAACACCCCTTATTGAAATCTGATACATGCCAATATATGCAAATTACACATGACATACAAGTTCATATTTGGATTTCACGTAAATAAAATGTCATATATGCAGCGTATATTTAAAAAATTGCAAAAAGTCCATGAATGCACTACTTACACTATTTATACTTCAAAATGGTGTATAATATGGGATTTGAGATGCACTTATTGTGTTTTTAATTTATTGTTGCTATGCAGTTGTATAGCAACCGTCTGAAAAAGCACAGCGTGATTCACTGCAGTATCCGGAAAGGTTGTTGTGCACGCAGGGACTCGGCTGCTCCCGCTGTTGACATGAGCTGGCCTTTGTTTCTCCAACACGCGTTTGCGGTATGCCAGCTCCATCATTCCCCCTCCGCACGCAGATTCCCTTGTGTTGGCATTGTATTGCCAACAAAGCTCAGGCATGATAAATTGTTGAAGCTGGAATCTCCCTCTTGCCACGGGGAGGCTCCGTCAGAGGACGAGCTGTCAAACATGGTTGTGGGAAGGCGGCGGTGAGGAGCGAAGGCTGTCTGGTGCTGCTACTGTCTGAAGGGGATCACACATACTGGTCAAACGAGGCCACTCACACACACACTAGCTCACAGCGCACACAAACACACACACTAGCTCACAGCGGACCTGGACATTTGTGCTTTTCTCAAATCTGTGACTACACGAAGGCTCAAAAACAGTTTGTCCAATGCTAATGTATTATGCTAGCATCCACTTAAAAGATCCTGGCAACAGCATAGCGATATATTAGAAAAGGAATAAAACAGAAAACAGTTAAAACCGTATTTTGTCTTGTTATATTTGCTAATTCACTAGCAAACATGCTAATTGTATTGTAAATTGTATTGAAACATGCTAAATCTTTTTAAAAACATGCTAACATTATACTAAAACTTGTTAACATTGTTACAATTCTGATGCTCGCTCTGAACTGCAGCAGATCGTCTTGACCATGGCTGCGTCCGAAACCGCATACTATTCAGTAGGTACTGCATTTGAATTTAAACGTACTACTCGGCCGTTGGAAAAGTACGTTCTATACAGTATGAATGTGAGCAGTATGAATGGAATTCGGACGTACTACATCCGCCCTTTTGTCATGGTCACGTGACCTACCTGCGTCAGTTGCGTCGCTTCACGTCCATTCATAAATTCTCTCGTGGGGCATCATGGGATATCGCAGCGTGCATGGGATGCGCACTTCAGAATCTCGCCGGAAGTAGTAAGTCATCCGGGTACTTCTCGCATACTGATTTTCGAATTCTAAGAATTCGGACATACTACTCGGCTCGCATACTGATTTAAGCGTACTGTATAGTATGGAAGTATGCGGTTTCGGACGCAGCCCATGTCTACATGCCTAAATGCATTGAGTTGCTGCCATGTGATTGGCTGATTAGAAATTTGCTTTAACGAGCAGTTGGACAGGTGTACCTAATAAAGTATATGCTAAATCAGGCTGGAAGCATTAGCAACTTGTCAGAAGTGTGTTCAAAACATGCTAACTTTCTGTATTTTTTGACAGACTCTATGACTTGAAACCACAACTGAAAGCAATTTCCAAACTAACTTAAAGCTTTCAAAACTACACTATAAAAACTCCTGTAAGACTTTAATTTTGTTAGACTTTAATACTTTAAGTATTTTCAACTTAATGTATTGCAGTTTTCAGTAGTTAGTAATTTTTTATGATGTTTTTTTAATATTTTTATTTTCACAAGCCAACATCAGAGTCTAGACTACTATTGCACTTAGATATTATTAGAAGGTGATATAAAAGTCCTCAGCTGATGTGTCAGATTCACCTGGCGTGCTCTCTGTCTGCATTCAGTGTTTATTTTATATTGCGCTTGGTTTAGTTGCGATGAACAGAACTCATGTGTATTCACAGTTGACTGGGTGTAAGTTACACGGATAGACGACCTCAGAGATGCGACATGTTTTTAGGCTCTCATCTCCCATCTGTCAATATGCTCATAAACATCTGCTCATCAACAAAATAACATGACATTCGTTTCCTCACAGTAACAGTTACTATATCTACACTCAACAGTCAAACAGTTGCCTTGATGTTTTGTGTGGTTGCTAGAGAATTGTTTATAAAAATGAGACTTAATATTCATTTATTCATTTTCTTTTCGGCTTAGTCCCTTTATTAATCAGCGGTCGCCACAGAGGAATGAACCACCTACTTATCCAGCATATGTTTTACGCAGCGCATGCCCTTCCAGCAGCAACCCATCACTGGGAAGCATCCATACACACTCATTCACACTTATACACTATGGCCAGTTTAGCTTATTCAATTCACCTATACCACATGTGTTTGGACTGTGGGGGAAACCGGAGCACCCGGAGGAAACCCACACGAACGCAGCGAGAACATGCAAACTCCACATAGAAACGCCAACTGACCCAGCTGGGGCTCGAACCAGCAACCTTCTTGCTGTGAGGCGTTTGTGCTACCCACTTCGCCACCGTGCACCCCCAGACATAATATGTGTCATATCTATAATATTTTATATAAGTTTACATCTATATCATGTATGCAATATTATGAATGCTGTAAAAATGCTGGGTTCCACACAATTTATTTATGTTATCCCAACACAGATCGATTAGGTTAACTTAATTGTTTTTACAAATTAAAGTGGATTAAACACAAAACAATTACATAGTCTCACAAATTTTTTTTTTGAGAATTGTGTTGATGAGCTCATTTTAAATAGTAGTTTGAACAAGCAGCAACAACCACGGCTTTTTCAACCAAAAACCTTCAGGTTGGTTTAATTATCGATGGTAATAAATGCTAAATTGTTATCATGATATTAAATTATTTTTGAATTTCTGATAAGTAATGGTAGTATGTGTTATACAGAAATAAATGAATTTTTTTAAATAATAACAACTTTATTTAGTTATTTTTATTATTATTATTATTAATAATAATAAATAATAACATCAATATTAATGTATTAGTGGTAGCAATAATAATATAATTAATAAGTAATAGTGTTAATAATAACAATAATCATTTCTTGTTATTACTTATCATAATTTATTGACACTTGTTCATATGCAACGGCAGTATGAGCGCAGAAATAAATTTCTGATTTTAATAAAAACATTATTTTTATATTATTGTTGTTTTTTTATTCAATAATTATCATAATTTCATAATAAATTAATAATTTAATGTTTTTATATACTATGCTAATTTTGTTGTCCAGAATTATACTCCAGATTTTTAATAAAAAATGCTTACTATTATTATTTTAATAATTATTATAATATAAACCAATTTAACACTTGTATTGATTTATATATGACATTATACATAACAGGCATTTGCTTAATATGTTGAACAGAATTAGTTTGCTAATAAGAGTTTTTAATAATAAAAATATTGAGTTTAAAGGTGCTGTATGTGAGTTTTTGACTCTTCTAAAGCATAAAAACACCATAATATGTTTGCAGATATTTCAGAAAGATGCTCAATGAACATTCTTGTTTATCTGAAAAACAATGCTGAAGTCAGATATTCTGCTTTGAACATGTGTGTTATGTGCCGGAATGGCTGTCTTTGTTTTGGTCATTTAACCGGCCCAATGCCACTTTAGCCAATTATATTTCAGCACCTGGTTGAAAACAGCGTATTTCATTCATTTAGTCATGAAGGCTCTCTGAAATACGACCTCTGGTGGACAGTAGTAGACTCCGAAATGAGACACAGATTCAGAGTTCCACACGAGGTTATTAATTAGCAAATGATATAAATGTTATGAGTGTAAACATTAAGTGAGCAGGCTACATTGTAGCCCTGTGTCCTAACAACATGCTACATGACGAGAAACGCAGTGATAAGCAATTTGGCTGTTTGTACCAGACGAAATACAGCCAATCAGAAGCACAGAATAGCGCACTCACTGCACTCCAGAGAAATGGTAAGGTTTATAATCTAATTAATACATATGAAACCTCTTTAACATCATTAAATGTAGATACTGAATCACTTTCATATTCAAAGTGGTTCATATTCAAAAACCAGCCATGAAAATCTGTGGGGGAAACCGGAGCACCCGGAGTAAACCCATGCGAACGCAGGGAGAACATGCAAACTCCACACAGAAATGCCAACTGACCCAGCTGAGGCTCGAACCAGCGACCTTCTTGCTGTGAGGCGACAGCACTACCTACTGCGCCACTGCGTCACCCTAAATCATAATATAATAAGTATAAATCAGCTTTAACAGAATGGTGTCATGTGACTCCACACACGGCATGGAGAGCAATTGAAAAAATTGACCTGGAAAAATTTGATCGATTATAGGTTCTGAAAGTCGATTTCAATTACCTTTCGATTAACCACCCAGCCCTACTCCTGTTGATGTCGTCAATCTGGCAACCTGTGCTTGCATTTGTTTTGAATCAGTTGTGCAATACCTAATTCAAACACTGGGTTTCAAACTTACATATAGGGGTGCGTTTCCCAAATAACGACGCGGCTGAATTATCATAGTGCGATACATTGTTTGGGAAAACAACGATGAACTGACGAGTGTTTCACAAAACCCGTAGTTTCTCTGTCACAGATCCATCGCTTGAACCACGTTAGTTATAACGTAAAACGTCCATAATGATGCTCTAAACAGGATTGGATTTGGGTTTTACACAAACACGCATTTAAAATAAAATCCAATATTAGTTTTGTTAAAAACATGCACTCGCTTTCCATATTCATTGGAATATATAAACAGCACATATAGGGCCTGTGTTTGCTTTACAAATATTATTGAGAACATTCCATATTCTATTTTGAAACAGAAAATCACATATTTTAATATCATATATAAATCATATAAATAATGAGGCTATTTATTAATAAATTAAATTTAATATTTATTATTTATTAGGAAATGAAAAAATCCTATTTTAATAATAATATTAATAATATTAATGATGATGACGATTATTATTATTATTATTATTATTAAGATATTGTTTATTGTATTTTATTATTATTTTAAGTTACTTTTACAATTTGACACATGTAAACTGCAGAAATGTTCTAACCAACAGGCCCATGTCATATACAGTACAGTTACTTAATAAATAACCTACTATAAATTAAAAGCATTAACGTGTGCTGTGTTTTTTGTTTTCATAAACTTTGGAGAAGTAACATAAATTCCGCTTTTTAAATAATAAGTCACCTATAGCTTTCATCATGAGCCACGGCTGTGTTCAAAATGACCTCAATGTTTTCAAAGTGCACTGCGAAGGGAGCGCAATTGTAAACATGAAGATCGCTAAAACTGAACTTTGAAAATACTTTGAAATCAAATTACACCTAAGAGAGATGACCTTAATGCTTTTTATTTTTTAATCATACCAAGTTTGAATGTTAGAATGTTCTAAATGAATAGGTCACAGGGGGGATAAGTGGGAATAGAACACAGCCAGGAACTCTGTTTCTAACTACAGCTCTAAAGGTGTAGTTTCAAGTACACAAGTTTGCGACGCAGTTTGCGAGTGTTCAATGGAATGATGAATTTGGGAAACAGCAAACCAAAAAGCTAAAGTAAAGTAGCTTAAAGTAATGTCTAGTACAGTAAACTTAATATCAGGTAAATGAAAATACCATTCTGTGGCTCATTAAAAACAGTAAAGTTAAAGATTTCTCCTGTATGTTTATGAATATATCAAAGCACATTAAAATGTAATATAGCTTTCATTATTTAATACATTTCATTTTTTAGATTTATATATTTATTTTTGGGGGACACACAATCGCCTCACAGCAAGAAGGTCGCTGGTTCGATCCCCAGCTGGGTCAGTTGGCATTTCTGTGTGGAGTTTGAATGTTTTCCCAGTGTTGGCGTTGGTTTCCTCCGGGTGCTTCGGTTTCCCCCACAGTCCAAACACGTGCACTATAGGGGAATTGGGTAAGCTAAATTGTCTGTAGTGTATGAGTGTATGTCCTGATCCTCCAGATTGGAGGTTGAGCGTTGGGCTAACAACTCACCTCATAAAAACTAGATGTTACAAAGCACCAACATGGTACGGCTAATTATCAACTTCAATATAAATGGCCTTGGGCGTGAGTGTTTATTTATTCATCTGCTTTAAATGTGCCATGTTTATTTTATTTTTTTTAAACAATAATGACTATCATACGTGTTTACCATAATAAAAAAAACTACTGAAATGTCATTCAGTCTAACAATAATTTATATAGCAAAACATCTTTATTATTTGCCACTATTCTTCAATCTATTCACTAGGTTTTCAAATAGCATTAAATTGAGTATGATCACGTATTACTTTCTAGCTCAGAATAAGTGCTGATCCATCTTTTACAAACATCTGTTACACTAAACATTATATTATCCATACATCCAAGCATTAAAGTAGAACACATGCATTTAATATGCTTTCTATGTACAAATAAAATCACTTGAGAGTGCTGCTGGCTGCAGAAACACTGAACCGGTGACTGGATTAACATTCGTACGTTCTGTGGATCAGACTATAATATCATTGTTTATGATCTTCCATCAGCGTCATTGACTGAAGAGCCGTTTTATTCCCTGCTGTGATAATCTGCATTGCTGCGGTGTGGTGATGTTAACCTTATCAGCGAACGGTTTTAATATAAGTCAAACAAATCAAATGTACCACTGATCCATTCAAAATAACTAACGCCACAAAAGATTTAATCTTTAATGCTGCTGAATGTGATATGATGAGTATTTTGCTAATACTAAGCATTTTCAGAAATAGATTTGAGTCTGTCGTCACCTTTTCTTCCGTGATTAGACTGTGTTTGTTTGTCTGCTGGAGTAAATCCATGTTTATGGTGTTTGCTGTCAAACTCGAGGATTAAAACAAACTCAGCTTCACCAGGAATTAAAAACAAGGCCTTTGTGTGGATGCCATCCTTCTGAGATTCAGAGAGCTGTGACTATTATATCACCGTCCAGAAAAACAAGACAACAGTTAAAAATGAAATGACCATTGATTTACTGATTTAAAATCAGAGTTCCTCTTGTCTGATTGGTAGTTTCCAACTTTTTTAATTTAGCAAGTAAACCTCCTTTAGTGTAATGGCATAAATGTGAAATCTTTAATGATTTAATATTCATAATATTTTAAAAAAGTCATGTATTAAATGATAGATCATCCAAAAACTTTAATTTACTTACTTTGTTTTGCTGAACCTAAAAGAAGATATTTTGGAGAATGTTGGTAACTGGTAACCATTGTCTTCCATAGTAGAAATGAAAGTCAGTGGTTACCAACATTCTTCAGAATATCTTCTTTTAGGTTCAACAGAAGAAAGAAACTCAAACTGTTTTGTGTCAAGCATGGGCGTTTTTAGGCCTATTTTAGGGGGGGCTGTAGCAGAATTCGGCTCCTCCCCATCTTTTGTTTTTCATTTGATCAGCAAACCACAGCCGTGGACAGCGAGAGAACGAGGTGTTTGATTATTGATAGATTGTTATAATATCTGCTTATTTGCAGTTTTTTGATATAGATAATCTTGTATCACCTTGTGTTCATCTTGTGTTCACCTCATCAGCACAGCTGTTTCCACCAGCGAAAAATGTAACTCATTTCGCTATTTTTATTTCAAAATGAACTACCAATATTAAACACTTTACAGTTCGTGTGGCATTAACTATACCATACAGTATTGCACAGAAAAGATTAAACAGTGACAGAACCACTTAGAGAATGTACTCGTTTTAACTGTCACTGAGAGAGACAGAAACATCAAGTGTTGTCTAGTATTAAACAAACACTTCTTATTTATTATTATCATTCAGATCGTGAAATATGTGAATTAGCAGTTTAAATATATATATTTATATGCGTGTCATTTAATTAGAAAAGTGGCAGTTTGTTTATTTATTACATGGAAACAAAAAATGCACTTGAATATAGAAAGTGGGTTTTACTACAGTGGGTTGAGCCTATTTGGCTTATTCAGAACTCAAATGGCTGTGCCTGTCTGTAATACAGTGGAATACTAGTATACAACCCATATTAAACAAACATTTTTAAGTGTATTACTATTAAATTACACTTGTACAGTAAATGTAATATTAGGCTTTGTATTTATATATGTGTGTGTGTATATATACAGGGCTTGAAATTAACCTTTTTACTTGGTAGCACCGGTGCTCCTAACTTCAAAAATGTAGGCACCAACCACAAAATTATAAGCACCGTTACGACACGTTTTATATTAACAGATTCTATTATATATGAACACTCTAATCACAACTAACAAATAAACAAACATCTGCATGCGCTCACCGGCCCTGCACGCACTGCTTGACGTAAATGAGATGAACTGAATTAACAATAATAACTGTGCTGTTCTCACGGCTGTGCTGTCTGATATTGCACAGATGATATTGACATATTACTTATTATTTGTATATGTCATCTTAATAGCAACAACGGTCTTTTCATGAGCTGCAATATTAGTTTCATCTCAGTGAAAGCATGCTCTTTAGTGATGGTAAACATGGTGTCAGTCGCACGACTGACAGCATCGTGACATTTAAATGAGGATTAAATAACATTAGAACATCTCGTGCTTAATGTGTAGATTCAGTGGCAAACACTGTTACCTGAAAACTCCGTCCCACCGGCTTTACGGTGAATGCTTTAGTCATTTTCATAGTGGACTTTAAACACTGGAAGTCTTTTATCCACTCTTGGAAAAGTGTAAATATTGGATTAACATTCAGCACATGATCACTAATCAGATCTGCCATTATTTGTAACTTTAGGTGGTTTCTAAAACTAAATCTGTCAGTGTTGTTCTCATTCTCTCGTATCCAGACTATTACGTTTTTGCGGCTGTTGCTCCCTGTCATTGGAACTAAGTGATTGACAGCTGATATTAACCAATCCATTCGCATTCTGTTCTAGCGCAGTGGGCCAATAAGAAGAGCTTAAATGCGGGGCAAGTATTGCGGGCTTTGTTTATTGCAGCAAGTTGACATGATGATGTTTTAAACCATTCCTGAGCTCTGCATTTGGTGTTTTTAGGTGCAAAGATGCTTAATGCGTGAATGCCTCCTAAATCCGTGCATGTGGTGAACATTTTGCTGTGAAAACTGGTCACGCGACATCAATTTTATGCACTCCCACAAATGCTCACAAAACATATTTTGAGGTCACATTGATAAAATTTTGGGTGCATATGTGACCAAAACGGTCGCAATTTCGAGCCCTGATATATATATATATATATATATATATATCTTTTTTTTTTTTTTTTATAAGGAGCTGAGCTCCCCAAAATGAAAATCCTAAAATTGCCCCTGGTGTCAAGCGAAGGGTGAGTAAATGACGACAGAATTTTCAGTTTTGGTTGAACTGTTGCTTTAAGGATGATCCATCAGATGTTTGAGGAAGGTTTTTTCCAGAACCTGTGATTTCTCTGTTCCTCAGCGGTGGAATGATCTTAATTATCCTCAAAACCAGCTCCAATTATTTGAGGTTTTCTTCTACAACCTTCCACATCCACAGCCATATCACCCTGCAGCCCAAGACCAGTTACTCACTGAAGCTAAGCAGGGCTGAGCCTGGTCAGTACCTGGATGGGCGACCACATGGGAAAACTAGGTTGCTGTTGGAAGCGGTGTTAGTGAGGCCAGCAGGGGACGCTCAATCTGCGTTCTGTGTGAGTCCTAATACCCCACTATGCTGTCAGTGAGAGCTGTCTTTCGGATGAGATGTTAAACTGAAGTCCTGACTCTCTTTGGTCATTAAAAATCCCATGGCACTTCTCGTGTCCTGGCCAAATTCCCTCCATCAGCCCTCACTGATCATGGCATTGCAATCATCCCCATCCACCGAATTGGCTCTATAAATGTCTCCACCTATAACTGGTGTGTGGTGAGCGCACTGGCGCCGTTGTCCTGTGGCTGCCATCGCACCATCCAAGTGGATGCTGCACACTGGTGGTGGTGTGGAAAGACCCCCCTCATGATTGTGAAGTGCTTTAAGTGTATGGCCATACACAATAAATGCGCTATATAAACACACATTACTTTACAACCTTTACTTTCACCGTTCCTCTGTGGTGAAACTGTCTTCTTAATACTCTTAATAATCTCAAATCTGTTGACAAATGTTTTTTCGAGAGAGCTTTTAACAGCAATGTTCCTAAGTGGTGGAATGATCATAAGCTTTCATAATAATGAATATTTATTGTTGTTAATTATACTCCAGTTCTGAATGCTTAATCGGCTGATGAGCATTCTAAGTTGTGCCATTTTTTTCAGATAAATGCACTGGTAAAGTAGTTCCGGCAGGTTTTGAGTGCATTACAGCTCCATATCACTACGCTGAATGATTAGAGTTATTTCACAGCTACAACAGTCAAAAATCACATCACAACAGAAGGCTTTGGAGGAGATGTGGAAGAAACTAGTGCTACACACAGGAGCAGTTTGAAGACAAAAACCTTAACAAATGTCTGAAATACAACATATTACAACAGCTGTGGAAATCAGAGTATAAGGAGAATAATACACTCCAGGTGATTGAATTATTAGAAAATAATGTACACCTGAGGAGTAATAACTTGACTTCTAGTTGATCATTTGGTATCACAAGTGGCTTATATGAAAGGCAAAGGCCTCTAGATGACGCTTATTTTACTAAAATAAAATATGATCATGCCTTGATTATTAATGATTTCATTAGGACAGTAAGGTCTGACTTTGCTTAGACAAAAGTCTCATCACTGAACAGAAGTAATGTCCAGTATAGAATATAAAGTCATGCTGCAGTGGAAACAGAATGAATATTGTGTCTGACTCCATCATGAGCTTGGAGGACTGCATCCATACATCTCTGCAATGACTCAAATCACGCATTAATAAAGTCATCTGGAATGGCAAAGAAAGCGTTCTTGCAGGACTCCCAGAGTTCATCAAGATCCTTTGGATTCATCTTCAATGCCTCCTTCAACTTACCCCAGACATGCTCAATAATGTTCATGTCTGGTGACTGGGCTGGCCAATCCTAGAGCACCTTGACCTTCTTTGCTTTCAGCAGCTTTGATGTGGAGGCTGAAGTATGAGAAGGAGCCCTATCCTGCTGAAGAATTTGCCCTCTCCTGTGGTTTGTAATGTAATGGGCAGCACAAATGTCTTGATATCTCAGGCTGTTGATGTTGCAGATCTCTCCATACTGAATGCAACCCCAAACCATGATTTCTCTTTCACCAAACTTGACTGATTTCTGTGAGAATCTTGGCTCCATGCTGGTTCCAGTAGGTCTTCTGCAGTATTTGTGATGATTGGGATGCAGTTCAGACAGATGATTCATCCACCTTCTGACACTTTTCCAAATGATCAACTAGAAGTCAAGTTATTATTTGTTGCTCTTACAACTGGGATCCACCATAAGACTTTTGTCAGGTAGTGCATTTAATATTTCTATTCAAAACCTTTAAAAGTCAAAATTATTAGCCCTTCTTTGAAATTTAAATGTAGAAATTGCAGACAGAAGACATGGTATTTTTGACCTTTATAAAAGTATTTTACAGTGAAATATAAATATTCACACATTACAACACTTTATAGAGTAAAAATAGCTTATAATCTCTTAATTAAGACTTCCTGATCTTTGTATTTGTAAAATTTACCAACATTTAACAACATTTTTCTCTTTGATTTAGTTATAAAGTTCACTCAGAACTGCCCAAAAGTATAAACTAAATCAAATGAAACATCTTAAAGTTCACAAATGAATGTCAAACTCCTCTGGAAGGGTGTAAAAATGCTCCTCCGTCTGGCAGGTCAATGAGTTTACTCCGGCTCTCAGCAGGCGGGACGTTACGCCAAAAAAATGGGTCACAACTGACCACATAATCGTGCAGACTTAAGATACAACTGCTTTCTTTTGTTGACATCACATTATGTGTCCAATTAAACTTGATCGCGGATAATCGATCGAGATAAAGCCAAATTAGACAGATGCCGACCTCCCGATGAAGCTCACAAATGCGTAAAATCATAGACAATGCAAGCCCCAATAATGCACAGACAGAATTATACGCAGACTGTAAATCATAATTAATACTATAATTAATTAACCGCAGGTGTCAGACTAGAGATACTGTATTAAATCCCTTCCAAATGCACACATTATCATTAAACTGCACTACAAAAAAAAAGACATGATCGTGAGAAAGTATACTGTAATGATGCTCTGCCATCAAATCGTGGATTATGAATTATGCATTTGTCTGTATGTGTCACTTCTTATATTAGCATGACCAGGGGCGGAGTGGACATTTTAAAAGTGGGGGGGACAGCTGTATGAAATCCAAAAGTTTACATTCTTAATCACCTGTTTCTAAACGGTCTGTCTCTAAAAGTGAGGGGGACATATCCCCCCCGTTCCCCTTGGTTGCTACGCCCCTGAGCATGACTCTATTCAGGATATAAAACATGTATTCTGATGCCTGCGCTGTTGTTTCGTTATGTAATGGGGTTTAGTCCTTATTTTGAAAACACTTGGATGGAGAATATTAAAAACCTGTTCTTTGTGGGTTTATAGTCAAGTCAAACACAACAATTGTAACCCATTAAAGACTGGCTTATGAAACAATGCATTCAGAAAAATAACATCATTCTGAAAAATATATAATGGAAATGCACTGTTATACAATGACTTGCCTAATTACCCTCACTTTAACCTAAGTAATCTAGTTAAACCTTTAAATGTAACTAGTAGCTGAATATTGGTGTCTTGAAAAAATCCTAGTCTAATATTATTTACTGTCATCATGACAAAGATAAAATAAATCAGTTATTAGAGAAGAGTTATTAAAACTATTATGATTAGAAATGTGTTGAAAAAACTCAGAAATTGGAGTAAAACAGAAATTGGGGTAAAAAAATATACAGGAGGGCTGATAATTCAGGAGGGCTTCAACTGTACACTGACCTTCCACTTTATTAGGTACACCTGTCCAACTGTTAACGCTAATTTCTAATCAGCCAATCACATGGCAGCAACTCAATGCATTTAGGCATGTAGACATGGGCTGTTTCTCAATTCCAAGAACGCAGAGAACGGACTTGCGTTCTTGTGGAGACCGGTCTTGTCAGGTGTCCTCGGAAGAATGAACTCGGCAGACCACGAGAACAGAGAAGGCGTCCTCTGAGAAATGAGATGCTGCGTTCTTCCTGATGGTCATGTGACCTTCATGTGTTAATTATTTAAACATTACAGCATTTATACCACGATTTATTGTTTTCCCCTTTTCAAAATATATACTAGGCATAAAAACATTATAAATATACGTTGCACAATGTAAATAAACATATTTTAATACGAATTTCAGCAAACAAACACCCTTAATGTGTTTATTCCTTTATTAAGATGTCCATGGTGATGTTTATATTCACCGTCTAATTTAGGGAAACTCCTGAGGTAAATAAGTGATATCTCTGAACTTTAGTACTAAATCTAAATAAAATGCTGCGCTTCCCACCAAAAGTCGCAATGACTTCTGGGACTTCTAGAGCGAGATCGGTGCTCAAGTCTGCATCGGTGCGTCCTCGATATCAAGAACACATCCGAGAAGTTTCACGCGTCCTCTGTTCTTGCGGTCTTGAGTATTGGAACTGAACTTTGGCAGCTGATGATGACGTTACATGAGAACACGAGGACGCAAGACCGCTGAAGAACGCATATTGAGAAACAGCCATGGTCGAGACGATCTGCTGCAGTTTAAAACGAGCATCAGAATGGGGAAGAAAGGGGATTTAAAGGTGCTGTATGTAAGTTTTTGACTCTTCTAAAGCATAAAAATACCATAATATGTATGCAGATATTTAAGAAACATCCCAATTGAACATACCTGTTTAACTGAAAAACAATGCTGAAGTCAGATATTCTGCTTTGAAAATGGTTTTTCCGTACTGGAACGCTGTCTTTGTTTAGGTAAATTTAACCTGCACGAGCGAAAACGCGACCTCTGGTGGACAGTAGCAGACGTCGAAATGAGACAGATTCAGTTCCACATGAGGTTATTAATTATCAAATGATATAAATATTACGAACGTAAACATTAGGTGAGCAGGTTACATTGTAACCGCGTGTCCTAACAACATGCTTTGTGACGAGATGCGCAGTGATGAGCAATTTGGCTGTTTGCACCAGACGAAACACAACAGAAATGTAAATACAGCCTAATACAGAAGGCACAGAATAGTGCACTCACTCACGAAATGGTAAGGTTTAGAATCTATTTTACCCTCTTTAACATAGATAAATGTAGATGCTGAATTTAGTTCTAAAGTTCCATTTCAAACGGTTTTTATTGTATTTTCAAGATCTGAGGTGAACTGCTGCTGCTGCTTTCTGTATATGACAATAAATGTCACGTAAAATGGCATTTAAACTCACATTATTAGCATTTAGCACTGAATAAAGCACATGAGGTTTACCTGAGGTGATCACTGTCATAGGTTTCTGTTGTTCAGCTGTGAGAAACAGAAGCCGTTTCTATTATATCAATTCGAGGTATTGGTTAGAACCAAAACTCCTTTTAATATGGAAAATATTCCCTCTATCGCGTGTCGTTGCTTTTATTTAGAACACAGTTTAAATCACTCGCTCCTGTCCTCAATCTGGCAACCCGTGCTTGCGTTTGTTTTGATCCTGGAGTGCAATACCTAATTCAACCACTGGGTGTCAAACTTACATACTGCACCTTTAAATGACTTTGAACGTGGCATGGTTGTTGGTGCCAGACGGGCTGGTCTTGAGTATTTCAGAAACTGCTGATCTACTGGGATTTTCACGCACAACCATCTCTAGGGTTTACAGAAAATGGTCCGAAAAAGAGAAAATATCCAGTGAGCGGCAGTTCTGTGGGCGCAAATGCCTTGTTGATGCCAGAGGTCAGAGGAGAATGGCCAGACTGGTTCCAGCGGATAGAAAGGCAACAGTAACTCAAATAAGCACTCGTTACAACAGAGGTCTGCAGAAGAGCATCTCTGAACACACAACGCCTCCAACCTTGAGGCGGATGGGCTACAGCAGCAGAAGACCACACCGGGTGCCACTCCTGTCAGCTAAGAACAGGAAACTGAGGCTACAATTCACACAGGCTCACCAAAACTGGACAATAGAAGATTGGAGAAACGTTGCCTGGTCTGATGAGTCTCCATTTCTGCTGCCACATTCGGATGGTCGGGTCAGAATTTGGCATCAACAACATAAAAGCATGGATCCACTCTGCCTTGTATCAACGGTTCAGGCTGGTGGTGGTGAGGTAATGGTGTGGGGGATATTTTCTTGGCACACTTTGGGTCCATTAGTACCAATTAAGCATCATGTCAACACCACAGCCCATACCCGAGTATTGTTGCTGACCACCTTTGGGAGATTGGCATCATGGATGTGCAGCCGACAAATCTGCAGCAACAGCGTGTTGCTATCATGTCAATATAGAGCAAAATCTCTGAGGAATATTTCCAGCACCTTGTTGAATCTCTGCCATGAAGGATTAAGGCAGTTCTGAAGGCAAAGGGGGGTCCAACCCGTACAAGTAAGGTGTACCTAATAAAGTGGCCGGTGAGTGAACATGCTCAGTGAAGTGTATTGCCTGAGTAACTACTGTAACTAGTGATCATCACGTAGGGAGCACTAGTTAGTGTGTGATTTTTGTAGGGTGTGTTTTCTATTTATTTCCGGTTGTGAATTGCATTATGGGATGTTGATCTCTGCTCTTTCCACTTTTGATGTTGAAAATTCAACTCTGCAGTTTAACAAAGAGACTTTTATTGACATTTTAGTAGTTTGAAATAATATAATGTATAAGAAATAATAATATCTAGAGAATCAAGTCTGTCAAATAACAGAAAGGTTCTGGCAGTTTATTACAAGGGGTTTGTAGTGTAATATACAACACCAACACAGACAATATAGCACTGCAAACTATTACAAATGTTCATAAAAGTCACTTTTTCAAACTTTTCAAGGTTAAAAGTTGTTGGAAGAAAGATCAAGATCCCATAATGCAACTCAAAAGCAGAAATAAATGGGGAAAAATAAAAACATGAATTACAAATTATGGAAAACTGAATTTTACGGGTATTTTTTACAGTGTTAGTGATCAGCATGCAGGGAGCACTAGTTAGTGTGGTCGTGAGTACACTGTAAAAATGCTGGGTTTCACATAATTCCTTCATGTTGTTCCAACACAAAACTATTAAGTTAACTTAATTCTTTTATTTAAGTTGATTGAACATAAACAAGTATTAACAAACAAATTATTCTCCCCAAAAAATCTCAAGACTTGTGTTGATTCAGCTCGTTGTAAATAAGTAGTTTGAACAAGCAGCAGAAATATGAGTTTGAGTTTGTAGGCTGTGCAGATGGTGTGGTTCGGACTCTTCCTCAGTGAACCTGCTGGGTTTGTTGAGTCTGAATCCTGTCTGAAACGCCGCTCAGTCGGACCTCCTTCAGAGCCCAGCTGGTTCTGAGCGCTAATGATGTCTTAATCTTCCTCCAGACGGCTGTAGTGAGAGTCCACTGTGGGCCTTTGTTACCAAATAAACACTGTAATCTGTGTGCTGCGATCGGAGATTGTCGTGGATTGATGAACAACTAAAACCAGCGCTGATTATGGGATATGAGCAGTGGAGGCTCAGTGGTTATCACTGTGGCCTCACAGCAAGAAGGTCGCTGGTTTGAGCCTCAGCTGGGTCAGTTGGCGTTTCTGTGTGGAGTTTGCATGTTCTCCCCGTGTTGGCGTGGGTTTCCTCTGGGTGCTCCGATTTACCCCACAGTCCAAACACATGCGCTATAAGGGAATTGATTAACTAAATTGGCTGTAGTGTATGGGGATGCAACGATTGTAGATTTTGGTTGTACGATTATAGTCTGAGGAGTTATCACGATTATTATGCATTCATTAGTTTCAAAACACTACTAGTTTAGTAAATCACGTGAAAACTCCTTATATTTAAAGTGTTATTTATTGCTGCTCATTAACTAAAGAATAAAGCACAAAATAATAATAAAAACATACAACAGACTTAAAATAAGTGAAAAGAGTTTTTGGCATTTAAACAAAAGTAATAATTTGACACTGAAATGAAATGACAGAATAATACATAAATAAGTGGAAACACTTTATTTTGATGGTGCATTTGAGTATTAGTAGACTGTCTGCTTAATATCTGTTGATAAACTCCAACAGACATTTAACTGACTGTAAGAAACTTTGCAAGTACATGTCAACTTACACTAACCCCAACCCCAGCCTAACAGTCTACTTAGAATCTGATGAGGATTAGCTGGCATGTAGATGCAATGTAACTTAAATTCAACAAACAGACCATCAAAATCAAGTGTGACCAAACAAATAAATAAATGAATAAAAATAAGAATAAATAAAATAGTATTTGTCTAATGTAAATGTAAGCTACATATTAGCTAAGTATTTCCCTTTTAAAGAGAATAATGGCGTGTTTCCACTGAGTGGTACTGTACGGTATGGTTCGGTATGCTTTTATGGCCGTTTCCACTGTCAAAAGGCATACCAAACCATACCGTACACCTTTTTCGGCACCCTTTCGAAAGGGTACCAAACTTGAGAAAGGGTACCAAAAGGCGGAGCTAGACGCACAGCTGAACGCTATTGGTTTATAGAATACGTCGTTCGCTCACGCAACAAGCCAGAATGAAAACAAAGAAGCCGCCATGTTTTAATACACAGCCGAGAGATTACACCGTAATTATATATACATATAATAACGAGCCATGGTCGGCCCGGGCTCAAACGAACCTTGTCATCGTCTTGATAAACAGCCACAAAGCCAAAAAGAAGAGCAGATTTTTACCCTATGCCCCGTAGTTTTTTACGAGCCAGTCTGAAGTGCGAGCAGTTTCGTTTTCTTGCTTGCGCTCACCGCGCGTCTATATTTAAAATAACAAACTTCTTGAGCTGATAATAATAACATGCGCTTGATTATTGACGTGTTTTTGAAACGCGATCCTGTCAGAAACTGACAAACGCGAGAGTGACGCGCGAAAAACCAAAGGAGAAGCCGGAAAAAAGGAGCACATTAATATTTTAGCAAACATGAACAAACTGCCGTGTTTGACTATTATCATCACCTTTCGGACTATTATAAACTGGGAATGATGGAATTACTTTCTAACAGAGGCTACACGTGCTGCTGAAGATTACAGACACATTTAATCATGAGAGGTTTGCTCTGACTGTGGGCTATATGTTGAGTGTTGTTTTTAACCTAAATAAGGACTAAATGTATGCTGTGTGTAGTTTTACTGTAATTGGTAACATATCAGAGACTGCAAGGGTCTGTATGTGTCATATATGTTCATTTATTTATTTATTTTATATAATTGCAGACGTTACAGTAGGCGTTACTATTTCATCATTAATCTGCTGTTATAATCAAATCATGTTCATATAAAGGTTAGTAATGAACATTTATACACCAGTATTTATCTGTTTTGTGAGAAGTGCTTCTCATATGATACGTGAATGACCCGTACAGCTTTACTGTAGACATTTCCTCGAGCGAAAATGACGTTGTCTGAAACTTTGTCTTACACCACGCCCACCAAAAGAGTACCATTGGTACCCTTTTAGCAGTGGAAATGCAAGCCTGATAAAGGTGACCCGTACCGACCCGAACTGTACCACTCAGTGGAAACGAGCCATTAATGTAGTCAAAGACTGCTGGACCTCTGTCTGAAAGGCACTTTTGATTAACTATGTTATGAACTTGTTTGGTATTTTTCGTTTTGCATTTTTTTTCTCTTTGGAGTAGAAATGTGTATATTCCATACAAAGCAGTAAGCTGACCGGTCAGTTCTTGTCATGTGACTAGCGGTGTGATCGCACCTTTCTTTCAAGTAGGTGCGCCTGGAAAGCGTGAGCGAGACACACGAGCCGCTGCCAATATGCACACCAGTTGCGCGCCTTCATTGGAAATGACGAACTTGCGAGCACAAAAGACGGGATATGTGAACGACCCTTAGTTAATAGCCTCATAGTTCAAATCAGCCTTTAATTCAGTGTGCGTGCGTATTAGCCTCGGTGTGCAAGCTTGGAACTTTAAACTAGTGCAGAGTTGGCATAACTTTGTTTAGTTGCAGCAGTTTTGTTCCGTGCAGAAACGTGGTATTAAGAAGCCTTTACAATTATTGTATGGATGTTTCCCAGTACTGGGTTGCAGCTGGAAGGGCATCCGTTGTGTAAAATATATGCTGGAATAGTTGGCGGTTCATTCCGCTGTGGCGACCCCTGATATATAACGGACTAAGATGTACGTGTGATGATTTTGTGTCTTCTTTTAATGCCTCCACATACATGTTTGCTGCATTTATATTTTCTTCCTTTTCATGATCCTTTTCTTTTTTGGTCTGGAGCACACGGCGTTCATTTCTCCTAAAAATACCTGAAATACTGATTCATCTGAGCACAGTACATGTTTCCACTGTGTGATGGTCCATCCCAGATGCCTCTGAGCCCAGAGAAGTCGATGGCACTTCTGGACACTGTTAACATAGGGCTTCCTTTTGGCACAGAACAGTTTTAACTGGCATTTGTGTATGTAACTACGTATTGTGGTACTTGACAAAGGTTTGCTGAAGTAGTCCTGAGTCCATGTGGTGATCTGGCTTATAGATGAATGAGGATACTTGATGCAGCGCCACCTGAGGGATCAGAGATCACGGTTGTTCAGCTTAGGCTTGCTTCCTTGTCCTTTACGCACTCACAGTCCTCCACATTCCTTGAATTGTTTAATGATGTTCTGCACTGTTGAAGGTGAAATATCCACATGTCTTCCTCTGTTTCTTTGAGGAACATTGTTGTTAAACATTTCGATCATTTTCTCACGTATTTGTTGGCAATCTGGCGATCCTCAGCCCATCTTTGCTCCTAAAGGACCTGACCTTTCTTGAATGCTGCTTTTGTACTAAATCATAATTACAATCATTTGTTGACATCACCTGATTCAAATGACATCATTATTTAACCAGTTTACCTGATGACTAGCCCTAAACTGCTCCTCTGCCAAATGTTTTTGGAGTGTGTTGCAGGTCTGAATGACAGGAAAGGATGAAGATTTACAAATGAAATGAAGCTGATTAGACAATATACACTTATATACACAATATATACTTTTGTTTTTTATTTGTGTTTTTCATACTGTTCCAGTGTTTCCTCTAGGATTTTTTCCAGCTGTGGCGGCAGGACTTTTACACAGATGTACCAACTACCTATGGGTGTTATTTCAATGACACATGTTGTGAGCGCAGTGTTGCACATCGAGATCACATTTATGTAATATGAGCATGCGAATCTCTGCTTGCGCGCTGATTTCCTCTGTTCGTGCACAACTTCACACCCTGAAATATACGCTGCTCAAGTGGGATTTAGTGCGTTTATGTGACGAGTACATCTCCAAGATTTATTAGATTTGCTAGGAATGTTTATGAATGTCTCCGGTAGACCTACAGAGCGGCATTATTGTGTCCTGAAGTAAAGTGAAACAGCTGAAGTAGCTGAACAGTCCTGAAGTAAAGTGAAACGGCTATAAACTCCAGCCAGATAAAGTCATTGTATGCAGAGCCATAGACCTTTATCTATAAAGTATAATTATGGAAACTGTGTTCATCTTAACTGAAAGCTATACGTCGTGTTTGCTGGTCTCACGTCTCACGCACCTGTCAGTCAGTCAGCATGTCACCATAAAGGGTTAAACAAATAACGCACAGCAATACTACAGTTAAAGAAAAGTTTGCGCTGTTATAATTCACTTACCTTTTAATACGTTTTGGTGCGATTATAACCCGCTATTAAAAAAACAACAACAATGACTGAATGTTTTGAATGGGAAGCTGTAATATAGCTGTGGCGGGATGAATTTTGGTGTGGCGGCCCGCCATGGAAGAATGAATGTAGCGGAAACCCAACGCAATCTCACGGCAATTCGTAACTTTTTGATTTAGTGGCTAATTTGTATGAATTCGTACGATCTAATTTGTACAAATTAGTACGATTTGCTCATCACCCAATGACGGTTGGGGTTAGGGGTGGGGTTAGGTGCCACGCCTCCTTTTTAAAATCGTACATTTTCGTACGACTGAACTCGTACGAATTAGCCACTAAACTGACAAAATGTAAAATACTTACGTTTCCTCATGAGATCAGGCTGCCATGTGTTCCAACTAGGCATGGGCCGGTATAAGATTCCTTGGATAAAAATTTCACGGTTTGATGGTATTGTGATTACCGCTCTAAAATATATTCTTTGTAAATATCTGGGTAAAAACAGGCTTTCTGCAGGTTTCATTATGCCAAATTTAAGACTTTTTAAGACCTTTTTAAGACCATTAAGAATGAAATTTCAGACTTTCACATGGCAAAACGCAAATAATTTTCAGTAATAACCAGTGGAATTTTTTTTACTTACCCCATTCAAATTCAAATTAAATTATTTCTTAGCCACATATTTTAAATAATGTCAAAACAGGCAAACTCTAGTTCTATACATATATATATTTTTTTTATAAGCATAACCTTTCTTTTAAAAAAAGACAAGTTTTAAAAGTTATAATAAACAAAATTTATGCACAACAAATGTATGCATAAAACAGGAAAACATGGAGAACTTTTAAACAAATGTTATTGTAATGAATGTAAGGAAGACAATTAAACCATATTGCTAAATAGTTAATAAATGTTAATTTTGTTAAACGTTTTTTAGATTGATTTGTTGGTTGTACCGATTGGCCATAGCTTTACATGGACAATTAGTGAAAATTAAGACCTGTTTAAAAGTATTTAAGACCCACAACCAGGGGTGTCGCTAGACCCAATTTACTGGGGCACGTGCCTCACACACCGCTCCTGCTGGACCCGGACGCGCTGCTCTTCTCCCGGCGCGAGCCCCGGTTGTTATGCACGCCGAAAAAAGTACTTGCTGCTCACGCGCCGCTTATGCATTGTGAAACCGCCGTAAGAGCCTTTTATGCGGAGGTGCCGGCACGCAGTGAGTTTTGTAAGTCAACAAAACTAAAGTTTAAATAATGTGATTACCAAGCATGTCTCCTGATAGATTTTTTTATGAAGTAAAAAGGAGGGATGCAGTCAGGGAGGTAAAGACTTACCTAATTCTCGGCCATGTCTAAGACAACAGATAATTCTATAAAACCTGTTTTTTTGTATTCTATAGAATTGTCTGTAGAACTTCATTCAAATGACATTATTATTCATGCAAAAGATTTCTTAAATGATCTTAGCATCACTCCAGTTGTGTCTTTACGTTGTTTTCCAGTTACTTTTAGGATTAATTTCTGTAATTTAGAATAATAATTGTACAATAACAATAACACTTTTATTTATTAATCATTTGTCGCGTATAATATATAACTATATATAACTATATATATATATATATATATATATATATATATATATATATATATATATATATATATATAGTTTTTTTTTTTTTTTTTTTTGGGAGGGGGGGGGGGGGGGGTGCTTATATAGAGCTTTATGTCTAGCAACGCCCCTGCCCACAACAGCATATTTCAGTGTATTTAATACTTTGTAAGGGCTTAAATTCAGTTTTCGAAACTTAAGACATTTTAAGACTTTTTAGAACCCTGAAAAAACTAAAACTTTTTTTCTCCTTTGAACACAATATATTTTATTTTGAGAAACATTTATAATATTTTGGAGCAGTAAACATGTCAGGCTAAATAATGAAAATCAATCATTGACTTCTGCTGTCTTCATTAGTTTCAAAAACACAGATTTCTTTACAATTTAAAACGGCATCTTTGGATATTTTCTGTGCTGGAGATACTGTTGTCCTAAAAAAAAAACAAAAAAAGTAAATAAAAAATCTTATATACCTTAAGAACGGTATTGCAGAAAATTCTGGTGGTTTTAAAACCTTGATTTTTCCAAACCGCGGTATACCTTGAAAATGGTTATCATCCCATGCCTAGTTCCAACCGTTTCTGATTTGAGGTTGTATTTTTGTATAGTTTTGTTTTCTTCAGTACATGATAAAAGTTCCTAAAATAATAATAATAAAGTGTTTAAAAACCCAGCCCTGATTATCAGCTGCACAATCGCTTTTGATTTATTTATTTGATTATTTTACCTGGCCTGATTTTGGGTTTATTTTTTGCCCATATGCGCTGGAGGCCAAGTGGATGTGCCATTAGTGGAAATAATCTGCTGTTACACAACAGTGCAGAGTCAGAACATCGAGTACAGAGTCGCACACTGACACACATAAACACTGTGATGTCAGAAGACTCTGCCCACTCACCCTGTCACATGACACAGAAGACTTTCTCAATGGAGGAAATAACCAGTGTGGCTATTATGTACAATTAAAGTCAGAATTATTAGCCCTCCTTTATATTTTTTCCCCAATTTCTGTTTAACAGAGAGCAGATTTGTTCAACACATTTCTAATCATAATAGTTTTAATAACTCATCTCTAATAACTGATTTATTTTATCTTTGCCATGATGACAGTAAATAATATTAGACTAGATATTCTTCAAGACACTTCTATACAGCTTAAAGTGAAATTTAAAGGCTTAACTAGGGTAATTAGGTTAACTAGGCAGGTTAGGGTAATTAGGCAAGTTATTGTATAATGATGGTTTGTTCTGTAGACTATTGAAAAAAAATATAGCTTAAAGGGGCTAATAATATTGACCTTAAAATGGCTTTTAAAAAATTAAAAACTGCTTTTATTCTAGCCGAAATAAAACAAATAAGACTTTCTCCAGAAGAAAAAATATTATCAGACATACTGTGAAAATTTCCTTGCTCTGTTAAACATCATTTGGGAAATATTAAAAAAAGAAGAAAAAGTTCAAAGGGGGGCTAATAATTCTGACTTCAACTGTATGTATTAGTTACATAAATGATCATCATTGCTGTCTTGTCCATTCATAAAGACAGCTGCCCATTCAATAGTGAGCTATAAAGTGTGCTTCCAGCATCAGCCAGCAGGAGCTGACGGGTCACCATTACTGACTGAACTCTGACTCTGAGGCCACACAAGTCACATGACCTGCAGCATCAAAACATCTTACACAAGTCAGACGAGAGAGGAAACAGTCACTCGTGTAAACACATACACTGATACTCATACACACACACACACACACACACACACTGATACAAACACATGCACACACTGATACACATACATTTATACACACGAAAACCTGTACACACTGAACACATATACAATCTCTTTCACACGCACACACACAAACACTGCACGCTGAACACACACACACACACACACATGTTTGTTTTTGTGAAAAAAAAGTGGGTACATTACATAGGCTTCCATTGATTTTATACAGATCAAACCGTATATTATATTGCCCTCACCCCACCCTACCCCTAAACCCAACCATCACAAGAGACAGTGTACAGCTTTACTCCCTGAACAAACTCATCCTGTGTGATTTAGAAGCTTTTGGAGAAGTGAGGACGTCACCAATGTCCTCATATTTCACCTGCTTTTTGTAATACCTGTGTCATACCTATGTCATTATACAGATTTGTGTCCTGATATGTCACAAAAACACGTACACACACACACACACACAAAAGCAATACACACTTAACTCAACACTCATAAATACACATATATTGATACAAAACCACACACACATATACACACAGTCATAACCAGTGGTGTAGTCCTTGCTATACGCACGTATACTCAGTATGCTTACTTTTTTCCATGAGCTGTTTGGGTATTACCACTTCTGAGGATCAATAATTGCGTATACTCACTTGATTTTCTGATTAAACTTCCCTAATTTATGTGTATTTGCGTCCCCTTTAACTGTATACCAAAGATTTTTTTAACTCGCATCTTAATTCATTGGAACTGGTGCATTTTTGTTTAACTTGCGCTATTCCCCGCCCCCTGATGACCGCAGCAGCTGTGAGAAAATTTCCTGAGAGTTTTTCGAAGACCACGACAACTGAATGATGTTTCCCTGAAACATTCAGGTAAATTTATGAAACCGCATGGGCGTCGCTTTAGCCCTCCTATATTTCTATTCAGCACCCTTAAAGGTTTTGCGATTAGCTCATGAACTGTACACTACTAAATGAGTCCCCTTTAATTTGGATTTGAAAACGGTGGCAGATTTCTGCCGCTCCGTTTTCAGCTCGTTTTTCATTTAATCAGCAAACCACATCTGTTCAGGGCAAGAGAAAACAGTATTTCACATGTCTTAATTGTGCCTACCGCTACAGGGAACGACACTGTATATAAAACACTAAAAACGATGAGGCAATGACTACTCATAAATCGCGTAACAATACGCGATTTAAAAGGGTAACTACTAGAATATAATAGCGACAACAGAAGTCAGACTCTTATTAGTTTGGTTTAAAACAAGCATGCACGAATGTGACAATCAAAAATAATGGCTGATTGATGTTTAAAGGAACCTATTAAATGTAAAGTAATAATCCAGTAAAGAAAGTTAAAAAGTTCTTTCCATGTCAACTAAATTGTTGTAACTATCTTTTTTTTTATATATTAAAATGATTAAATAAGCTACATACTGTATAAATACAGCCAATCCCCAGTCTGCTGGGGGGGAGCACTATTAGCTAAACATAAATCATTAAATAGGATTAGACTATTAGCATCTCCCTTTAAAACAAACAAACTTGTTAGATTTTTTTCTTTTTAAATGGATAGTTTACGCAAAAATTGAAAATTGTCATCATTTACTCAACCTTTACTTGTTCCAAACCGGTTTGTCTTTTTTTCCTTCTGTTGAACACAAAAGAAGATAACTTGAAGAAAGCTGGAAGCCTGTAACCATTGACTTACATTGACATAGTATTTGTTTTTCCTTTTGTGGAAGTTAATGGTTACAGGTAAAAAAAAAAAAAAAAAAAAAAAATATATATATTTATATATATATATATATATATATATATATATATATATATATATATATATATATATATATATATATATATATATATATTGCTAATGAATCAAAGAAACATTGACTTTCGTCGTTTCTTTGCCTACTTTCATTTAAAATTTGGGTTGGGTGTAATAGTACACCACCTTTTTTTTTAGGACTACACCACTGGTCATAACTATGCAAGCACACACACACACACACACACACACTGATACATTCATTCATTTCTTTTCGGCTTAGTACCTTTATTAATCTGGGGTCGCCACAGCGGAATGAACCGCCAACTTATCCAGCATATGTTTTATGCAGCGGATGCCCTTCCAGCTGCAACGCATCACTGGGAAACACTCATACACTCTCATTCACACTCATACGCTACGGACAATTTTAGCTTACCCAATTCACCTGTACCGCATGTCTTTGGACTGTGGGGGAAACCGGAGCACCCGGAGAAAACCCACACGAACGCAGGGAGAACATGCAAACTCCACACAGAAACGCCAACTGACCCAGCCGAGGCTCAAACCAGCGACTTTCTTGCTGTGAGGCGACAGCACTACCTACTGCGCCACCGCGTCGTCACTAATACATATACACTCATAAATACATACATACTGATACACAACCATATACGCACACTGATACACACACACACACAAACACACAGATACACACATACTGATACATATACACTAACACACACACACAAACAAACTAGTACACCCTGAACACCCACAAAAACTAGTGCATAAACACACACACACACACACACACACACACACACACACACACACACGCACACACAGACTGAGCCACTGATGCTGTAATAGATTTATATGAGTATTAAATCTGCTCTCTGTTCTTCATCTCAATCCTATTAGGTTTGTCTTGATGCTCTGGTTTAATATTCTCACTGTATACACACACACACACACACGCACACACACACACACACACACACACACACACACACACGGTCTGGCCCCCAAGGAGACTGTCTCCTAAAATTCTGGCCCTCTGTCAAATATAGTTGATGACCCCTGATGTAGAATATCAGAATATCTGTCTCAAGCCACCATAATAACCTGTTCACTTCACAGAACTCCATGTATAGAGAAACGTCATGTAAAGATTATTGTATGTTTTGGGGCCCTTCTTGACCCTGAAGTGTGTATCTGACCTAAGTGACCCCTGTGTGCGGTTTGATTGACAGCTGAATAATGACAGGTGACAGGCCACGCCCACTCCAGCACAGCAGTCTATTCTACACATTTCTCAGGAAAAACAATAGCGTTTAATGTCCGGCATGAGCTGATGGAACTTATTATTTGGGGGTCCGGAAGATGGTTTGTGTCTTCTCAATGATGTGCATGATGTGTGTGGATGATCAGATGCTTGTTGTGTGCTTCTGCAAACATGCTGGACGCTATATTGAGGAGGAGCATCATGCTAGCGGTAAGAGAAACTCCTGTCTGGTAGAAAGACTTGCATTTAATTAAACCAGGGATGGAAATGACTCAGAGTGGATTGTTTCAGATGCAGACTACTTATAAATAATTAATCATGATACTAATAATATGTATTAGATACAGGGTTTTTGCAGGGTCTTAAAATCTCTTAAGTCTAAAATAAAAAAATCTAAATTTAAGGCCTTAAAAAGTCTTAAATTCACTGTTTTAGGTCTTAAATACTTTTTCACAGGTCTTATTTTTCAGATGTCCATGTCACGCTACCCTCTAATGCTCATTTAAATTCTTTTTTGTTGTGGTTGCTTGGTTTCCGTGGTGTTGTAGTTCTTTATTTCACTAGTCCTAATGTAATTTGCTGTATTACAACTACAAATGAGACCAACATGCAATAGCCAATCAGTAGTAATGGGCGATATAAACGATATGCGATATAAACGATACAAAATTGGCCTACGATAGAGATTTTAATTCTATTGCACTATCGCGATAATGCATGTTTGATGATGAGGCAATCTACCCGCAAAATTAAGAGCAACGAGCTGCAGCCGCATCATCTTGAATAAACATGGCTGAAAGCGTCAGCGAAAAAGAGGAGCTCGTGAAAAAGACTGGTGCAACATCTGTTATTTGGACAGGGCTCGACAGTGCGACCATTTCGCTCGCATTTGTGACTAAAAATAGACGTATTTATTTAGTCGCACATGTGCGATTTTCTTTTTTAATAAGCTCGATTGATAACTTAATTCACTCGGCCACGGTAAAACAACATGCTCTTCACACTAACTTATGGTGTATTACGTTGGAAATCTATTGTGACTGTAGCACATGCTGACGCTCTCAACAACAGCACATCTCTACAGGTTTATTTACTTTCACGTCAAGCGGTCTTTACATTGTTTTGTGATGTGCTGTTGTTGCTAAGCAACGCATGGTACCGAATGGTGGCGTGTCGCACAACTTGCGAGCCTCGTCGTGGCTTGTCTTGTGAACATCAGCGCTTCCCACACAGATTTTACCTGGGCGGCTGATATATTATTGGGGCGGCCCGGTTCTGTGTTCGCGAGAAACTGAGAACACTCTGCCACAGACTCACATGCTCTGCATGCAGACCCACAGAGATGCGCTGGATACAGAACTGTTGTTCTGATTTGGGAGCAGCTTTAAGAAGAGCGCGAAGACTAAATAGACTGATCCAGCTCATTATTTGGGGTGACAATACATTCTCTTTTCCCCGGACAAGTCCGAGAATCTGCTTTCGCTTTCGATATTAATTGTATTCATTTTTGCATTACTTTATACGCAAACTTTGTCTGGTGCGTCTCAATCTCTCAGCAGCACCAACACTACAGCAGACAGAAAGAGAGGGGGAGAGAGAGAGAGAGCAGATCAAGACACCAGTTTTAATTTCATTAGGAGAACAAAATGTTTCAAATCAAATGTGTTACCTAGGCTGCAGGTTAGAAATATGTTTTTATTCAAAGTATCTGCAATACACAATTTTATTTGACTAATTTAATACTGGAAGTAATTTCAGTACAGTGTAAGTTCCTTAACTAAACACCAGTTTATTTTGTTCTCTTCAACTTGGCATTTAGGAACCAAGGACTTAAAAGAAAAGTCTTTCTTTCTAAAAGGCACTACATTTAGTTTATTTATCTGCAACATTGTGTTGTTTAATTACAGTTTTGCTTTTGCACAATAAATGTTCTCAAAATGACATGCAACGTTTCTTTATTTCTTAAAAAAAATAGCAGTTTGGCTTTCCTAAGGGTCTATGTAACCTGTTCTGAAATGGTTCTGTTATAATTTATATATCGCAATATATATCGTTATCGCAAGAGGCTGCAATGTATATCGCAATATGGATTTTAGGCCATATCGCCCATCCCTACCAATCAGCTTTCTGTTATTGGCGCGAGTCTCTCTGGGATTGTGTTCATGGGAAGTTCATTCAGTCATTTCCTTTTCGGCTTAGTCCCTTTATTAATCTGGGGTCGCCACAGCGGAATGAACCGCCCAGACGTAAAGTTGATTTAACTTTTTAGCTATAGGGAATGGAAGTTTTAGCAATACTTGGCCTTACGTTTATTAAGAGAGACCTCATTTTAAAAGTGACAGGACCGTTCGTGCTGATGTTTGACGAAAGTCTGAATCGCACCACCAAAATTAAACAGCTGGACCTGCATGTACGTTATTGGGAAAGCTGTGTTTTTTTTTCTGTAGTTCAATTATGCATCTATCCTGTCTTCAGTATTGTTCAATTTGCCACTAATTTATATCACTAATAATTGATTTTTTTTTTTTTTTTTTTTTTTTTTTTGCATTTTGTTATGTGTATGTGTGTTTTGATATTGTGATATAGGTCTTAAATTTAATACTTAATGGTCTTAAAAAGGTCTTAAAATATCTTAAATTTGACATTATGAAATCTGCAGAAACCCTGTAGATATACATGTTACGAGACTTGCACACAAGCTGACATATAAGCTTAATAACCTGAATTGTTTTATGTTTAAAAAATAATAATTAAAACTAAATGATGGTATATTTGTACAAAATTGTAAAACTACAAATAAAAACAAATGTAATATCAAATATATCGTATATTTGCAAAAATATATGTGTGTTTGTCAAATTTACAGTTGAAAGCAGAAGTTTCCATACCCTGTATAAAAAGGCACATCACCATTTAAAAAAAGGCAGATGTTAATGTGACTAAACTTTTCCTCTTTTAGGTAAGTTAGGATTATCAAATGTGTTTCTGTTCTGCTTAATAGCAGAATAATGAGAGAGAGATTTGTTGAGAAACTGTAATAACTTTTCTTGAAAGTCAAGTTTACATACAATAAGATTATTCTGCCTCTGAAAAAGCTCAGATGATGGTGTCAAGGTTTTGGAAGTTTCTGATTGGCTAATTGACAACATTTGAGTTAATTGGAGGCACAACTGTAGAATAGTATTTAAGGAAAACCTCAAACACACTGCTTCATTGTGTGAAAACATGGGAAAATCAACAAGCCAGAATCAACAAAAAAGCCAGATTACAATTTGCTGAATTACACTGGGAAAAAGACTAATGTTTGGAGACATGTCCTGTGGTCTGATGGAGCTAAGATTGAACTGTTTGGCCATATATGACCAGTGTTACATTTGAAGGACAAAGGGGTAAAGCTTACAAGCCTAGGAACACCATCCCAACTGTGAAGTATGGGGGCGGCAGCATCATGTTGTGGGGCTGTTTTGCTGCAGGAGGGACTGGTCCACTTCACAGCATAGATGGCATCATGAAGAAAGAACATTATGTAGAAATACTGAAGCAACATCTCAAGACATCAGCCAGGAAATTAAAACTTGGCCACAAATGGGTCTTCCAAACAGACCATGACCCTAAGCATACTGCCAAATTAGTTCAAATGTGCTTTAAGGACAACAGAGTGAATGTTTTGGAGTGGCCATCACAAAGCCCTGAGCTCAATCCTATAGAAAATGTGTGGGCAGAGTTGAAAAAGCTTGTGCGAGCAAGACAGCCTACAAATCTGACTCAGTTACACCCAATTCTGTCAGGAGGAATGGGCCAAAATTCCTGCAAACTATTGTGAGAAGCTTGTGGAAGGAGACCCAAAACATTTGACCAAAGTTATACAGTTTAAAAGCAAAGCTACAAATGTGTGTAAACTTTAGACTGTCTAGAGATTAATCAAAAATTCTCTCATTATTCTGGCATTTAGCAAATGTAAATGATTTAGGTAATCCTAACGGACCTAAAATAGTAAACGTTTAGTGTGATTTACCATCAGACATTTTTTTAAATGGGTATGTTCCTTTTTTTAGAGTGTAGGTAAACTTCTGCTTTCAACTGTAACTATTCAAAAATGCGATGTATTTGTAAATATACAAAAAAAACATACAATTTATATTTTATGATAAATATATTAGGGCTGCACTATACTGAAAAAATTGGACATTGCAATATTTAATTTTTCTACGATATACATATACTGTATCTATACAATCACCAAATGATTGACTAGCACTATTTAGAATGACTTTATAGTCACACTTTATTTTAAGGTTCAGTTCTCGCTATTAGTAAGCCATTAAATAAGACTTTTGCTTCAATAAACTCCTAATTTGCTCCTTATTAATAAATATTAGGGATGTAGAATAAGATCATGCAGAATATGTAGATTTTACGTACTAAAAAGCAGCCAATATTCAATTCAGTTCATGTGTATTCATATAGCGCTTCTCACAATGTAGATTGTGTCAAAGCAGCTGAACATAGTCCAGATTTCAGAGTTGAAGTTCAGTTTAGTTTGGTTCAGTGTGGTTTAAGTTTCACTGCTGAAAGTTCAAACACTGAAGAGCAACCGAAGCGCAATATCTCATTACGTGCATGCTAATAAACAATAGTTTAATATTTGAACAGTTAATAGTGAGCATTGATCCCTACAACAATTCTTGCTGCCTCAAATTTATTAGCTGAATCAAATGAACTTTTCTAGTCGTCTGATCTTACATCGATCAAACTGACTAAAAATATGAAGGTAAACTTTGAATAACTTTAAAAATTTAGTTGAAACATGATTAACATATTAAAGTACATTAAAACAACATACAAGTATTTGTTGCCTAATTGTTTACAGTGTATAAGTGTTATGAAATGTATTCACTGTAAATGATTGGGATGATTCTGTAGGGGAGTGAATCATGCATAAAATGTAATAAACAAACTAGAAGCATAGATATGCAATGAAGTAGAATGCAATAAAGCAAAGATAAAAGTGAAGTAAGCAGTGCATGCTTTATGGTTTTCATTCATTCATTTTCTTGTCGGCTTTGTCCCTTGCGGGGTCGCCACAGCGGAATGAACCGCCAACTTATCCAGCACGATTTTACGCAGCGGATGCCCTTCCAGCCGCAACCCATCTCTGGGAACTTCCACACACACATTCACACTCATACACTATGGACAATTTAGCTTACCCAATTCACCTGTACTGCATGTCTTTGGACTGTGGGGGAAACCGGAGCACCCGGAGGAAACCCACGCGAACCCAGGGAGAACATGCAAACTCCACACAGAAACGCCAACTGACCCAGCCCAGCCGAGGTTCGAACCTGCGACCCAGCGACGTTCTTGCTGTGAGGCAACAGCACTACCTACTGCGCCACTGGGTTGCCCGCTTTATGGTTTTTTATATTTTAAATGTAAAGAAATACACTGCAAAGTCAGCTCAACATTGCATATCTTCTGACATGACTATTGTGGATGTGCATGACTATTGTGGAACTATATATTGTGCAGCCCTAAAATACACTCACCAGCCACTTTATTAGGTACACCTGTTTAACTGATTATTAACGGAAAACAGAATTTGGCATCAACAACATGAAAGCATGGATCATCCTGCCTTGTATCAACGGTTCAGGCTGGTGGTGGTGGTGTAATGGTGTGGGGGATATTCTCTTGGCACACTTTGGGCTCATTAGTACCAATTAAGCATCATGTCAACACCACAGCCTACCTGAGTATTGTTGCTGACCATGTCCATCCCTTTATGACCACAGTGTACTCATCTTCTGATGGCTACTTCCAGCAGGATAACACACCATGTCATAAAGCGTGAATCATCTCAGACTGGTTTCTCAAACATGACAATGAGTTCACTGTACTCAAATGGCCTCCACAGTCACCAGAGCTCAATCCAATAGAGCACCTTTGGGATGTGGTGGAATGGGAGATTGGCATCATGGATGTGCAGCCGACAAATCTGCAGCAACTGTGTGATGCTATCATGTCAATATGGAGCAAAATCTCTGAGGAATATTTCCAGTACCTTGTTGAATCTCTGCCATGAAGGATTAAGGCAGTTCTGAAGGCAAAAGGGGGTCCAACCCGGTACTAAGGTGTACCTAATAAAGTGACCAGTGAGTGTATGTTTATATATATATTTAATTCATTCATTCATTTTCTTGTCGGCTTTGTCCCTTGCGGGGTCGCCACAGCGGAATGAACCGCCAACTTATCCAGCACGATTTTACGCAGCGGATGCCCTTCCAGCCGCAACCCATCTCTGGGAACATCCTCACACACATTCACACTCATACACTATGGACAATTTTAGCTTACCCAATTCACCTGTACTGCATGTCTTTGGACTGTGGGGGAAACCGGAGCACCCGGAGGAAACCCACGCGAACCCAGGGAGAACATGCAAACTCCACACAGAAACGCCAACTGACCCAGCCCAGCCGAGGTTCGAACCTGCGACCCAGCGACGTTTTTGCTGTGAGGCAACAGCACTACCTACTGCGCCACTGGGTTGCCCCTATATATTTAATTAATACATTTAATATATATAATATAATTAGTTTATTATTCTAGAAAATGTTAACAGAATGTTAGTGTTGTTCCACCTAATATTGATTTCTTAAATCATTCTGAACGTGAAAAGTTGAAACGTGATGAAAACGTAGCAGCTTTTGTTTATATTTTTATGCAAAACAAAAACTACATTTAAAATTGAGAGAAAACATCATCACTAGTTTTATATAATATATATATAATTTGTATTGGTATTGTTATAATTGTGTGTTTAATTTTCAAAACCATTACATATTTATTTACGTAAGTAACCCTTCAGTTGCTGTAAAGTGTGTGTGAATGCTGAGATATAATGAGTTATGTTAAATATAGTATGTGTGTGTGTGTGTGTGTGTGTGTGTGTGTGTGTGTGTGTGTGTGTGTGTGTGTGTGTGTGTGTGTGTGTTTCTCTCTGGGGTTGTGTTTGACCTGGTGTGTTCAGCAGTCTGTATGTGTATGTGTGTTTTACCCTGGCGAGGTTCACACTGATCTAATGGAGGCAGCAGCGTGGCAGTGGTGTGTGTGTGTGTGTGTGTGTGTGTGCCCGCGGCAGTGTTTACGCTCACAGTGATTTTATTAAAGCAGTGTAGGTCACAGTAACTGGGCCGTTTGTGTTGCACCCTGAGCTCCGGCGGGTCCCGGGGGGCCTCGGCTCCACTGACTCACAGAACACGATGTTCAGACGCTCAGAGACCCGCGGCGGACGCACAAAGCCTGTGTGTTTGTTTTCAGCTGCTTTAAATGTGCTTTGATGCTTGAATGGCAACTCAAATACAGAGGGCCGAATGCTGAGAGTGGCATCACAGGGGAGGACCGTCATGTGACAACACTATTGATACAGGTTATATTTAGAGATTCCATTGTACCAAATGAACACGAAACACAATTGTGATGTTAGATTGTGTGTATAAATGCATTACATACTGGATGAAGAATTTGCAGATCCAATTTGTAGTTGTTCATTCATTTCCTTTGGCTTAGTCCCTTTATTCATCAGGGGTCGCCACAGTGGAATGAACCGCCAACTTATCCAGTATATGTTTTACACTGCAGATGCCCTTCCAGCTGCAAACGACCAATTTAGTTTGTTCAATTCCCCTATAGCGCATGTGATTGGACTGTGGGGGAAACCGGAGCACCTGGAGGAAACCCACGCCAACATGGGGAGAACATGCAAACTCCACACAGAAATGCCAATTGACCAAGCTGGGACTCAAACCAGAGACCTTCTTTCTATGAGGCGACAGCCCTAACCACTGAGCTACCGTGATGCCCTATTTGTAGTTGTTAATTATTGTAAATAATATAAATGTAACAAATAAATAAAATATTTTTAAATACATTTTATAGATTCTATTGTGCGAAATGAACACCAAACAATGACATGGCTAAGTGGTTAGCACTGTCACCTGGCAGGAAGGCTGCTGGTTCGAGTCCCGGCTGGGTCGATTGCATTTCTGTGTGGAGTTTGCATGTTCTCCCCATGTTGGCATGGGTTTCCTCCGGGTGCTCCGGTTTCCCCCACAGTCCAAACACATGCGCTGTAGGGGAATTGATTAACTAAATTGGCTGTAGTGTATGAGTTTGTGTGTGAATAGAGTGTGTATGGGTGTTTCCCAGTACTGGGTTGCAGCTGGAAGGGCATCCGTTATGCTGGATAAGTTGGTGTTTCAATTCACTGTGGCGACTCCTGATGAACGAATGAAAAGGAAACTAAGCCAAATGAATGAATGAATGATTTTAGGTTGTGTTTATGAATGTATTTCTCTTTGCAGATTCAATTTGTAGCTGTTAAATATTGTAAATAATATTAATATAACAAATACAAAATATTTTTTAATTAAATGTAAATATTCCTTTAGAAATAAAAATTGTTGGTATTTATTTCTTACTAATTTTAATTCTTAAAATAATGATTAAATGTTAATAGAAATAGCATTTGTAATATTTAAATTCTTAAAATAATGATTAAATATTAATAGAAATAGCATTTGTAATATTTTATTCTTAAAATAATGATTAATTATTAATAGAAATAGCATTTGTAATATTTTAATTCTTAAAATAATGATTATTATTAATAGAAATAGCATTTGTAATATTTTAATTCTTAAAATAATGATTAATTATTAATAGAAATAGCATTTGTAATATTTTAATTCTTAAAATAATGATTAATTATTAATAGAAATAGCATTTGTAATATTTTAATTCTTAAAATAATGATTATTATTAATAGAAATAGCATTTGTAATATTTTAATTCTTAAAATAATGATTAATTATTAATAGAAATAGCATTTGTAATATTTTAATTCTTAAAATAATGATTATTATTAATAGAAATAGCATTTGTAATATTTTAATTCTTAAAATAATGATTAATTATTAATAGAAATAGCATTTGTAATATTTTAATTCTTAAAATAATGATTAATTATTAATAGAAATAGCATTTGTAATATTTTAATTCTTAAAATAATGATTAATTATTAATAGAAATAGCATTGTAATATTTTAATTCTTAAAATAATGATTAATTATTAATAGAAATAGCATTTGTAATATTTTAATTCTTAAAATAATGATTAATTATTAATAGAAATAGCATTTGTAATATTTTAATTCTTAAAATAATGATTAATTATTAATAGAAATAGCATTTGTAATATTTTAATTCTTAAAATAATGATTATTATTAATAGAAATAGCATTCGAATATTTTAATTCTTAAAATAATGATTAATTATTAATAGAAATAGCATTTGTAATATTTTAATTCAATTTGTGTAAATGTAATTTATAAAAAAAACTTTGTTGTTTAACAAATAAATTAAATATTTATATTTTAATTATATTTTAATGTAAATATTTTTATCTAAATAAAAAAAATGTCTGTACTTGCACAGGGTGTCTGCGGGGTCTTAAAAAGTATTAAAAGTTGATAAATCAATTATGAGAAAATTAAAGCTCTTAAAAGGTATTAAAAAGTCTTAATCGTGTTTTTACGAGGTCTGAAATTTAGTTCAAGCGTTGTCCAAAGTGTTTGACTCCAAAAAAGCATAAATATATTTATTTTCCTTCTAATATTAACAACAGCGTGCTCGATCCACGTGATTGGTTCGGACTGGGCACGTCCAGTCAAGCTCCTCCGTTCGGGTGATGTCTTGTTATTTGCGACAAACGCAGGAAGGTGAAATGGCGCTCTCCACATGTAGCGAAACCATAGAGCGAAACACACGGCAAAGTGGGAAAATGTACGTTTGCGTCTCATTGAACTTGAAATGGCGACAAGGTCTTAAAATATTCTGAGAAGTTGTTAAAAAAAGTCTTAAAAAGGTATTGAAGTTTCCTTTAGGATTCCTGCATATACCCTGTAGTATATAAATAAAAGAATGTACCTAGTACCTTGCAAAATAACTGGTAAAATATGTCATCACAGCAAAGAAAATTAAATTAGTTATTAAAACTATTATTTTTGAAAGTATGTTGTTGAGCTAATCTAACAAAACAAGCTAAACTAAAACAAACCTAACAAGAATATCATAAGGCTCAGTTTAGAATCACACAACAACCATCAAAGCATTTACTTAAAGCCAACTAAGTTCAACAAGTAAACTTGAATTACAACAGTAAAATTGAGATAATAAATCACCAAGAAAGCATGCCAAAACACAAACGCGTGGAGCACAAAGGTACGCAGAGGACACACCACACACTGATCTGTCAGATCTTTAAATCCTCGTGGCTCATTTGGGGATTGGTGGAACTGGCACCATCATAACGATGATGGACAGTTAACTGAACCAAAAAGCAATCTAAGAGTGGAGTAAGAAGCGGAGAGAGGAGGGTGAGGAAAATAAATACACATAAAACTAACATTGAACATAACCTCCTTAAGCAATATCTAGAACAAATCACTGTTAAATAATTACCCTAACTTTACCCTAATTCATCTAGTTAAGCCTTTAAATGTCACTGAATACTAGTATCTTGAAAAATATCTAGTCAAATATTATGTGCTGTCATCATGGCAAAGAGAAAAGAAATCAGTTATTAGAAGTGAGTTATTACAACTATTACAGTATGTTTAGAAATATATTAAAGAAAAAATCAGAAATTGGGGAAGAAATATACAGGAGGGCTAATAATTCAGACTTCAACTGTATACATATGCGATGTTGTTCTTCCGACGTCCACTAGATGGCGTTTATAAATCAACCTGCTCTCGATACTCAAATAAGCTCATATAAATGTGTGAATATCAGTCAAGGAAGGGCTCTGAAAGCGATTACGGCTTCATCAGTGTGTAAACATAGAGCACGCAGTGAAATGAATGAGACGCCAGGCTAAAAAGCTTCCCGAGGCCGATCAGGAGCGCTGCCAGGTCTGATCAGCGGCGCTTCTGGAGACGCGACCTCTTTCTCGGAGAGAGAGAGAGAGAGTTAGTTTTTTTGGCCGCGGGTTTTGTTTTGATCCGTCTGTGCTTGTGTGTGCTGACAGGATCTATGAGGATTATGAGGAAACCCTGCAGCCCAATGCACACGTCCTGGCCTTTCTGCACTTCATATAAAACGCTGAAAACAGGCCGCGCTTTCCAAGAATCGACCTGCGATTGGTCCGGGTGTTTCTGCCGTTCAGTAATCTGTGCGTCGCTCCTGCTTTGCTGTCAGAAGTGGTTTGGTTGACGGTAAAGTTTGTTTGCACACAGGCTTTTTCATGCTCCCTCGCAGCCAAAAACACAGGATAAACCCTAATCCTAAACCCTAACAAGTGTAGAAAAGTGGTGGTGTTTTATTTTTGATGTCTTCTAGATTTACTTTATGCAAAAACTAATGCTAAGTTCAGACAGTTGAATTAAAAGGCTACCTGCATGTTGTTTTATTTTATTTCATTAGACTGTCTCGTTTATTACAAGTGTTGCTGGAGTTCCCTATCGTTTGTACTATACATGTCACAAATATACACAGGAGACCCAAATGCAAGTGAATGCAAGATGATTTATTAGCAGGGATAACAAGAGTTACAACTGGTATATTCTCACCAGATATAGAGGGATTGTGTGGAGCAAGGGTGCTTCTCACACGGAATCCAACACGGTAAACATCGGTAAAAGTTCATCCGAGAAACAGATCCGGAGTGAAGTCTCTCAATGATATCTTACCAGATATCGAGGGAAGGGGAGGTTCGTGCTATTGGGGCAACTCTCAAGGAAATCGACACGCTTACCAGCGGTAATAGTTCATCAGAGCAGCAGATCCGGGGTAAAGTTTCTCACTGATATGGTTGTCATCAGTGCAGGCAGTTGCAACAACATCAATAAAACGGAGACGTGCATAAGGTCCAAATATTACAGACTTATGACGATCCACACCAGCGGATTTAGCGAGGGTGCCTAACAGGAAGCAGACACAAAGGTGAACAAACAACAGACTGACAAACGCTATCTACAAACACTGAACATATAAAGGCGCGCGGTTGAATGAAAACAGCTGAGTGAGATGAGTGGCAACAAGACACGTGATAACCCAGCTGATGAATGTAAACACACACACACCACGCGGTGAAGATATACCCAAACAAACACACCCACTTCCCACACACACACACATACAAGAGAACAGATAGATCCACAACCGTGACAATACATGCATGTTCAAATTCATGCATGGGAAACTCTTTCAATCTGGAGGCCATTTGGAGATCTCTGAATCTCTGACCTTAAGAATCAAACTATTAGATGCATTTTTAGTCCAGATTACTGGATTGCTTGTAATGTGAGATTTAGAGAGAGTTTGTGGTGAAAAAAACGACTTTTGAAAAATAATTCACATTGTTTTTATCATAAAATTAAGAATTTATTCATTCATTTTCCTTCAGTCTAGTCCCTTTATTCATCAGTGGTCGCCACAGCGGAATGAACCGCCAACTATTCCAGCATACAGTATGTTTTACACAGCGGATGCCCTTCCAGCTGCAACCCAGTACTGGGAAACACCCATACACATACTCATTCACACACACTCATACACTATGGCCAATTTAGCTTATTCAATTCACCTGTAGTGCATGTGTTTGGACTGTGGGGGAAACCGGAGCACCCGGAGGAAACCCACACCAACACGGGGAGAACATGCAAACTAGGCTTGGGCGGTAATACGGTAATATGGTATACAGCGAGATCTAAAAATAGCAACGTTATCGGTTTCAATGCCGTTATACCATCATAAAATACAATGCACTTATATAGGAGACAAGGATTAAATAATGAATATAATTTATTTTATGCCTAAAAATGCGTATGCGTGATTGTCATCACGGGACAGTGTGGAGGAGAGAGAGAGAGGTGAGGTAAGATGCCGAGTCGAGCACCAAGTGACCTGGTCTAGAAAATAAACACAACCTCTGACAGTATTTCAGGTTTCGACCGAACGAGAAGGCGGTAAATACGGACGAGGCAATTTGCAAATTGTGCAACAAACAGGTGACCGTGAGCCTAAGGTTGCATATACGGTATTCAGTTTCTGAACGGTTTAGGCACAAGCCAACAGTTTGGTGACGCTGTCTGAGCCTTACATCATAATTTTTTATTATGCACGGTAATACCGTATACCAAGTTAAAATAGGGAGGAGGTTTGACGGTATGAAAATTTGGATACTGCTCGAGCCTATTGCAAACTCCACACAGAAATACCAACTGACCCAGCCGGGACTCAAACCAGCGACTTTCTTGCTTTGAGACGACAGTCTTAACCACTGAGCCAATACTCAATTTATACTCAATTTTTTTTCCACCATCACGTCCCTTCCGGGTCTCCGTATGAAAGTTCGCTCTGGCCGCCCTGGTGACAACAATGTTTGCCTTCACAACTCCGGCTACAAAATTCGCTACATTGATCTCTGTGATTTTGGAAATCACCAAGCGACCCTTACTTTGGAAACCACTGCACTTGATGGTGTTTATAAGTTGACCTGCTCCCGATACTCAAATAAGCTGGCATAAAAGGGTGAATATAAATCAAGGAATGGCTCTGAATTATGCTGTAAAGTTGAAGTCAGAATTATTAGCCCCCCTGTATATTTTTTTGCCCAATTTCTGTTTATCGAAGAGATTTTCTCAGCACATTTCTAAACATAATAGTTTTAATAACTCATCTCTAATAACTGATTTATTTTATCTTTGTCATGATGACAGCACATAATATTTGACTAGATATTTTTCAAGACACTTCTATACAGCTTAAAGTGACATTTAAAGGCTTAACTAGGTTAATTAGGTTAAAGTTAGGGTAATTAGGCAAGTCATTGTATAACAGTGGTTTGTTCTGTAGACAATCCAAAACTAATAATGCTTAAGGGGGCTAACAATATTGACTTAACTGCTTTTATTCTAGCCGAAATAAAACAAATAAAATTCTCCTGAAGAAAAAATATTATAGGAAATACTGTGAAAAATTCCTTGCTCTGTTAAACAATAATAATTTTGACTTCCACTGTATATAACGATTATGGCTTGATCAGAGTGTGTAAACATGGAGCGATTGGTCCGGGTGACTCAGTAATCTGTGCGTCGCTCCTGCTTTGCTGTCAGAAGTGGTTTGGTTGACGGTAAAGTTTGTTTGCACACAGGCTTTCCTGCTCCCTCGCAGCCAAAAACACAGGATAAAGCCTAATCGCTCCCCCCTTGTGTCTGAGAGCCGTCACATGTTTACAAAGCCGCGCTCTTAGTTTCCATCGGGATTTACAGACGATTAAAGAAAACAAAGGCAAACTCAACATGTTGCAGTGGAAAACTCTTTCAACTATTTGGAGATCTCTGACTTTCAAAAGCAAATGAATGGAGGCGTTTTGAGATTTACAGTACAGATTACTGGACAGATTGTAATGGGAGATTTGAAGGCAGAAATTGAATTAGAGTTTATGATGGAAACAAATAAAAAATGGTGGCTCAGTGGTTAGCACTGTGGCCTCACAGCAAGAAGGTCGCTGGTTCAAACCCTGGCTGGGTCAGTTGGCATTTCTGTGTGGAGTTTGCATGTTCTCCCCATGTTGGCGTGGGTTTCCTCCGTGTGTTCTCGTTTCCAAATCAAATTATTTGCCTTAATCTGAATAAGACAATAATATGGCTAGTTATATATAGTATATTTTGGCTTTATATTAAAGGATGCTCCTCCTACTTTCAGTTCATTGCCCGCCATGTATGCTAATGAGAAGGCGTTCACTCTGATTGGCTCGTTCAATCTGTTTGGCTGGTTTTCATGTGATCTCATTCATACATTTTAGTACCGCCTACTTTGTTCACTGCCTGCTCTGTATGCTAATAAAAATGAAAGTGTTCAATCTGATTGGCTCATTCAATCTGTTTTGCTTGTTTTTGTACGGTCTCATTCGTACATTTTAGTACCGCCTACTTTGTTCACTGCCCACCCTGTATGCTAATGAGAATGAAAGTGTTCAATCTGATTGGCTCGTTCGAACTGTTTCGCTTGTTTTTGTACGATCTCATTCGTGCATTTTAGTACCGCCTACTTTGTTCACTGTCCATCCTGTATGCTAATGAGAAGGAAAGTGTTCAATCTGATTGGCTCGTTCAAACTGTTTTACTTGTTTTCATACGATCTCATTCACACATTTTAGTACCGCCTACTTTGGTCACTGCCTGCCCTGTATGCTAATGAGAATGAAAGTGTTCAATCTGATTGGCTCGTTCAATCTGTTTCGCTTGTTTTCATACGATCTCATTCGTACATTTTAGTACCGCCTACTTTGTTCACTGCCCACCCTGTATGCTAATGAGAATGAAAGTGTTCAATCTAGTTGGCTCGTTCAATCTGTTTGGCTTGTTTTCATACGATCTCATTCATACATTTTAGTACCGCCTACTTTGGTCACTGCCCACCCTGTATACTAATGAGAATGAAAGTGTTCAATCTGATTGGCTCGTTCAATCTGTTTGGCTTGTTTTCATACGATCTCATTCGTACATTTTAGTACCGCCTACTTTGTTCACTGCCCGCCCTGTATGCTAATGAGAATAAAAGTGTTCAATCTGATTGGCTCGTTCAATCTGTTTGGCTTGTTTTCATACGATCTCATTCATACATTTTAGTACCGCCTACTTTGTTCACTGCCCACCCTGTATGCTAATGAGAATGAAAGTGTTCAATCTGATTGGCTTGTTCAATCTGTTTCGCTTGTTTTTGTACGATCTAATTCGTACATTTTAGTACCGCCTACTTTGATCACTGCCCGCCCTCTATGCTAATGAGAATAAAAGTGTTCAATCTGATTGGCTCGATCAATCTGTTTGGCTTGTTTTCATTCGATCATACGAATAATATGATTAAGGTGTTTACATGAGTTGTTTTTTGAATGTTCCTTTCATGAGCCCGTTTTACATGTTATAGCACAGGGGTGGGCAAACTTAATCCTGGAGGGCCGGTGTCCTGCACAGTTTAGCTCCAACACTAATCAAAAACACCTGAACATGCTAATCAGTGTCTTCATGATCACTAGAAATCTATAAGCAGGTGTGTTTGATTACAGTTGGAGCTAAACTGTGCAGGACACCGGCCCTCCAGGACCGAGTTTGCCCACCCCTGTTAAAGCACATAATTCAATTAACGTAATTGTGTCAGCACGCTATCCACATTTCCTCTGGAGTTTCATGTCATATCGGGTGTTTCATTTTTAATTTGTCGACTTTTACTGTAGTTTGGCAGCTTCACTTTCATTTCATCTTTTTATTCAACATTTCATGCATGCCCCTGTGACAAACTCTGAGGTGTTGGATGCGAGTATCAAGTAAGGACTGGTGTTTTAGTAGAGTTTGATACCGCATGCCGAATGGGGGAAAAAAAACTGCATTTCGAGTAGTAATGGGCGATATAAACGATATGCGATATAAACAATACAAAATTGGCCTACGATAGAGATTCTAATTCTATTGCACTATCGCGATAATGCATGTTTGATGACGCAATCTACTCGCGAAATTAAGAGCAACGAGCTGCAGCCGGCTGCAACGCATCATCTTGAATAAACATGGACAGGGCTCGACAGTGCGACCATTTCGCTCGCATTTGCGACAAAAAATAGACGTGTGCGAACTGAAAAATTTATTTAGTCGCACATGTGCAATTTTCTTTTTTAATAAGCTCGATTGATGACTTCATTCACTCGGCCACGGTAAAACAACATGCTCTTCACACTAACTTATGGTGTATTACGTTGGAAATCTATTGTGACTGTAGCACATGCTGACGCTCTCAACAACAGCACTAAGCAACGCATGGCACCGAATGGCGGCGTGTCGCACAACTTGCGAGCCTCATGCATGGCATATCGTGGCTTGTCACACAGATTCCCACACAGCGCTTCCCACACAGATTTTACCTGGGCGGCCGATATATTATTGGGGCGGCCCGGTTCTGTGTTCGCGAGAAACTGAGAACACTCTGCCACAGACTCACATGCTCTGCATGCAGACCCACAGAGACGCGCTGGATACAGAACTGTTGTCCTGACTTTATAGCAGCTTTGAGAAGAGCGCGAAGACTAAATAGACTGATCCAGCTCATTATTTGGGGTGACAATATATTCTCTTTTCCCTGGACAAGTCCGAGAATCTGCTTTCGCTTTCGATATTAATTGTATTCATTTTGCATTACTTTATAAGGAACTTTGGTCTGGTGCGTCTCAATCTCTCAGCAGCACCAACACTACAGCAGACAGAGAGAGAGGGGGAGAGAGTGAAAGAGCAGATCAAGACACCAGTTTTAATTTCATTAGGAGAAGAAAATGTTTAAAATCAAATGTGTTCCCTTAGGCTGCAGGTTAGAAATATGTTTTTATTTAAAGTATCTGCAATACACAATTTTATTTGACTAATTTAATACTGGAAGTAATTTCAGTACGGTGTAAGTTCCTTAACTAAAAAGACACCAGTTTTTTTGTTCTCTGCAACTTGGCATTTAGGAACCAAGGACTGAAAAGAAAAGTCTTTCTTTCTAAAAGGCACTACATTTAGTTTATTTATCTGCAACATTGTGTTGTTTAATTACAGTTTTGCTTTTGCTCAATAAATGTTCTCAAAATGACATGCAACGTTTCTTTATTTCTTTAAAAAAATAGCAGTTTGGCTTTCCTAAGGGTCTATGTAACCTGTTCTGAAATGGTTCTATTATAATTTATATATCGCAATATATATCGTTATCGCAAGAGGCTGCAATGTATATCGCAATATGGATTTTAGGCCATATCGCCCATCCCTAATTTCGAGGTGTGTGTCGTCTTTAACTGTGCGTTCACACCGAAGACGGTGAGAGCGTCAAAGTTCGCTCTGGCCGCCCTGGCGACAACGAACATCAAAATTTGCTACATTCAGGGCTTGACATTAACTTGTGGCTAGTAGTTTTCCAACATTACTAGCCACTCGCCATTTTCACTAGCCACAGTTTTGTTGTTGGGAAAATATATTTTATATGCATAAATTTGACTTTGACATGCTAAAATTACATGATTTAGATTTTGTGTTATGTCCACATGCCTCCTCATTCATTTAACGTTTTGTGTGTCGTGTATGAGCAAACGGGCCATGGTTTCATAGTGTTGTATTACAATTAGTTTTGATTTCACATCACTTTTCAGAGCTCAAATTAAGGATTTACCAAATTTATCTCTGACCACACCAAACATAAATAAATTATTATTAATATCCACAAATTTTAAATGTGTCAAAACAAGCAAAATATAGCTGTATACTATTTATTTAACAACACATTTCTTAAAAAAAAAACAAAACTATGCACAGTAATCTGTCCTGGCTAAAGGTCCCAGATCACAAGTAACTACTCATAAATAGGGAGTTAATCTCATATTAAAGCAATGTTTTTGTAAAAAATGATTAACCATATTACCAAAAATACATGTAAGCAAAAGAAAGCAGGTGAAAAACATTCCGTGTGTGATAATGAAAGGATGATCACACAAGGTTAACCCTAGGCTTGGTTAAAGCGAAAGTAATCGGTGCTGCTTACCAAAAGACAAATCTGCAGCTCTTGAAAGCAGCAAAACTATGAGTGCAAGAGCATCACTTTTTGTCTAGTCTATTTGAAAGAGAACCGATCACACAGTTGCATTTCTAGGCACGGTTGTTTCACGCAAGGAAACGGAAGCGTGCACGCGTTTATAACAGTCGCTCGCATCACCTCACCTCATTCGGTATTTAGCTGCTTTCTTTTGCTCCCGCAAACATAATTAGTTTTATCAATCTTGCTGCTTCTCGACTCTAAGATCACATTTGCATGCATATTGGGCCGTCTTTATTGTCGAACTCTGCCTTTTAAGAAAACTACAATTTAAAAATTATTTTCAACCAGCCAAAGTGGCTAGTGGCGGTGGCTGTCTAACCCGCCACAGGGGAAATCTACCCGCATACCCGGGTTGGCGGGTGTTAATGTTAAGCCCTGGCTACATTGATCTCGTATTTAAAGCAGCTGTTGCTGAATATCAGCAAATCACTTACATTCTCGCATAAAACCTGCTTTCTAGCGTGAAAATGTAATTTTATCATAATCATTTAACAATGGAAGATTAAGTTGCATGTGGTGTGGCTTTGGCTTTGGGGTGTGGCTTCCACTTGTCTAATATGTGTCCATACAGTATGTCTGAAATATTCTGAAGCAGCAATACTGTTTTGTACTGTCGCATGAGATTCCTGCTTTTTTAAAGAAAAAATATATACAGTTGAAGTCAGAATTATTCGCCCCCTTTGATTTTTTTTCTCTTTTTTTAAATATTTCCCAAATGATGTTTAGCAGAGCAATGAAATTTTCACAGTATGTCTGAAAATATTTTTTCTTCTGGAGAAAGTCTTATTTGTTTTATTTTGGCTAGAAGAGTTACGATCACCAGCAATCATAACTCCCTAGATCGCTGGTAACATGCACTATCACTTACGGACTACAAATCTGCCATCTTATGGACTACATCTACATACATGCACTCCGCTCACACACACGTTCCTCATGCTGACTGATTGCACACACACCACCGGAGGATTGTCAAGGACTGATTGCACAAAACATATAAGCAGCAAACACAGTCTCTCTAGTGGCCGAGTCTTGTTATCTGTTAAGTGACAATACAACACGTTTTCCTTGCCTTGCCTTCCGTGTTTTGAACCTTTGCTTTGTTTTGTTTGATTATTACTGTATGCTGCCTGCCTTCTGACCATTTTCCTGCTATTTTGACTACGACTCTGGATTGCCCTCATACATCCGTTTGCTCCTGTGTTGATCATTGCTTGCCTGACCATCCTGTCAATAAAACAGTGCATTTGGATCTGCACCCCTGTTGTCAGTGTCACATCCCTGGTTACAAGAAGGAAAGCAGTTTTTAATTTTTTAAAAATCATTTTAAGGTCAATATTATTAGCTCCTTTAAGCTATATTTTTTTTCGATAGTCTACAGAACAAACCATCATTATACAATAACTTGCCTAATTACCCTAACCTGCCTAGTTAACCTAATTAACCTAGTTAAGCCTTTAAATGTCACTTTAAGCTGTATAGAAGTGTCTTGAAGAATATCTAGTAAAATATTATATGCTGTCATCATGACAAAGATTAAATAAATCAGTTATGAAATTATAGTTATAGTTATAGTTATAGAAATGAGTTATTAAAACTATTATGTTTAGAAATGTGTTGAAAAAGTCTTCTCTCCGTTAAACAGAAATTGAGGAAAAAATAAACAGGGGGCTAATAATTCAGGGGGGCTAATAATTCTGACTTCAACTATATAAACCATTAATGCACATCATTAAGTCGCCAGTAACTTTTTTTAATGTATGTTATTTACATCATAAATAGTTGGAAATCAGGTGACCACAATAATCAAACCCTTGGGAAGAACCGTGATGGGAACCAAAGTTCACAGGGCTGTGTTCTCTGTACTTTTCTTAAGTGGTGAACTTCTACATTCCAATTGCTTGCGCGTCATAGCTCATTACCTGTATTGAACCAGTCGCGTCAATGATCCTCGGAGATACGGCTTTCGTAATCTGCACTTGCTCTTTCGAGCTCCGTTACACGTGAAGTAACTTCAGACAGTGTGGCCAATGTCTGAGACAGCGTAGATTCCAAAGAGTCGAATATTTCATTCATAGAGCCATTCATTGATTTAATGGCCTCCATAATATCAGCAAGCTTAACAGAATCTGTAGAGTTGGCCTGGGCGTCATCTAACTGACAGGCACCTTGTTCTCCTCCATCTTCCACAGGTTTGTCTCCTTTTTTTTGATTTGGGCTTCGTCATGCCGTCTGTGACCGTAAAGGCGATTATGAGCAAAATTAAACAATAAAATAATTGAACTGAAGTGCACAAAAAACCACGTCTATTCCATGTGGAACTCGCTAGCATTATCATAAAGTTGACTTGATTTCAACTCTCCTCGACGCCCACACCAGTGAAGATGTGCCGCGCTGCTCGGCGCTTATCGCCGCTAGCTCCATTGAAAATGAATGACTTTCGGCAACTTTGACGCTTTTGCCGCTTTCGGTGTGAACGTACAGTTACTGACTCGGTAGGTGCAGAGAATACTGTAGTGTCAAACAGCTGTGTGTGTATGGACTTTCCTGTCGCAAAACATGGCAAAAAATCCTATGTGACGGTAATAGTTTGATTGGTGTTTACATGTCTGTACTGCATGTCTATAATGCACTAAAATAGAAACACTCCATATGCCTTAATAACATTTCTGTTTAGTTCGATTATGACTTTAAGCGGATTAAATTAATAAAAAATCACTGTTTACTTGGTCAACATTGTCTTAAATGTATTAAAATTGGATTATTGGTGTCCATGTAAACGTACTCATTGTGCACTTTGTTTCAAAGTTCAATTATATTGGAGTTGTTCTACACTGATACAAAATAAGCCCTGATTTTGATAGACCACTCTTGTGGGTTAGTCACCTCAGCAAAAATATATTTCTGCTGAAACATTATCTTTTAAAATGAGGTTTTTATGAAAAATCTCTCCTTGTTTTTGCCAAACAGCATGCTTACATAGAATATATCTACATGCATTTTCAATGAATGACCTTTTTTATCATGTTGTCACCTCTGCAGTCATCTGCCATTTCCAGTAGAAAGCATGAGGGCTTAACAATAACAACGGGGTTTTTTGTCATGGTCACATGACATGACGTTACAATTTAAAACTCCATGTGCTCTCCATATCCCTCTTTCCATTCAAGCATTCAACTCAATCAACAGAAGGAGAAAGCCCCTTGTCTATTGTCATTCACTGTTTATATATCTATACAGTTGAAGTCAGAATTATTAGCGCCCCTTTGAATTTTTTTCTTTTTTAAATATTTCCCAAATGATGTTTAAGAGAGCAAGGAAATTTTCACAGTATGTCTGATAATATTTTTCTTCTGGAGAAAGTCTTATTTGTTTTATTTCGGCTAGAATAAAAGCAGTTTTTAATTTTTTAAACACCATTTTAAGAACAAAATTATTAGCCCCTTTAAGCTATATATGTTTTCGATAGTCTACAGAACAAACCATCATTATACAATAACTTGCCTAATTACCCTAACCTGCCTAGTTAACCTAATTAACCTAGTTAAGCCTTTAAATGTCACTTTAAGCTGTATAGAAGTGTCTTGAAAAATATCTAGTCAAATATTATTTACTGTCATCATGTCAAAAATAAAATAAATCAGTTATTAGTGATGAGTTAATAAAACTATTATGATTAGAAATGTGTTGAAAAAAATCTGCTCTCCGTTAAACAGAAAATGGGGGGAAAAATAAAAAGGGGGGCTAATAATTCTGACTCTAACTGTGTGTATATATATATATATATATATATACATATATATATATATATTATATATATATATATATATATATATATATATATATATATATATATATATATATATATATGAGGTTTTTATATATATAAATTACTAGAATAACTTGGTTGCATATCTTTAAGTCACTACATTATATATACTGACTATATATATATATATATATGGGCAACCCAGTGGCGCAGTAGGTAGTGCTGTTGCCTCACAGCAAGAACGTCGCTGGGTCGCAGGTTCGAACCTCGGCTGGGCTGGGTCAGTTGGCGTTTCTGTGTGGAGTTTGCATGTTCTCCCTGGGTTTGCGTGGGTTTCCTCCGGGTGCTCCGGTTTCCCCCACAGTCCAAAGACATGCAGTACAGGTGAATTGGGTAAGCTAAATTGTCCTTAGTGTATGAGTGTGAATGTGTGTGTGGAAGTTCCCAGAGATGGGTTGTGGCTGGAAGGGCATCCGCTGTGTAAAATCGTGCTGGATAAGTTGGCGGTTCATTCCGCTGTGGCGACCCCGCAAGGGACAAAGCCGACAAGAAAATGAATGAATGAATATATATATATATATATATATATATATATATATATATATATATATATATATATACAGTTGAAAGCAGAAGTTTACCTACACTCTAAAAAAAGGAACATAACCATTTTTTTTTAAATGTCTGATGGTAAATCACACCAAACGTTTACTATTTTAGATCTGTTAGGATTACCTAAATCATTTACATTTGCTAAATGCCAGAATAATGAGAGAATTTTTGATTAATTTCTAGACAGTCAAAAGTTTACACACATTTCCTTGGTATTTTTTAGCTTTGCTTTTAAACTGTATAACTTTGGTCAAATGTTTTGGGTCTCCTTCCACAAGCTTCTCACAATAGTTTGCAGGAATTTTGGCCATTCCTCCTGACAGAATTGGTGTAACTGAGTCAGATTTGTAGGCTGTCTTGCTCGCACAAGCTTTTTCAACTCTGCCCACAAATTCTCTATAGGATTTAGTTCAGGGCTTTGTGATGGCCACTCCAAAACATTCACTCTGTTGTCCTTAAAGCACATTTGAACTAATTTGGCAGTATGCTTAGGGTCATGATCTGTTTGGAAGACCCATTTGTGGCCAAGTTTTAATTTCCTGGCTGATGTCTTGAGATGTTGCTTCAGTATTTCTACATAATGTTCTTTCTTCATGATGCCATCTATGCTGTGAAGAGGACCAGTCCCTCCTGCAGCAAAACAGCCCCACAACATGATGCTGCCGCCCCCATACTTCACAGTTGGGATGGTGTTCCTAGGCTTGTAAGCTTTACCCCTTTGTCCTTCAAATGTAACACTGATCATTATGGCCAAACAGTTCAATCTTAGCTCCATCAGACCACAGGACATGTCTCCAAAACATTGTTCTTTCTCCCAGTGTAATTCAGCAAATTGTAATCTGGCTTTTTTGTTAATTCTGGCTTGTTGATTTTCCCATGTTGTCACACAATGAAGCAGTGTGTTTGAGGTTTTCCTTAAATACTATTCTACAGTTGTGCCTCCAATTAACTCAAATGTTGTCAATTAGCCAATCAGAAATGTCTAAAACCTTGACACCATCATCTGAGCTTTTTCAGAGGCAGAATAATCTTATTGTATGTAAACTTGACTTTCAAGAAACGTTATAACAATTTCTCAACAAATCTCTCTCTCATTATTCTGCTATTAAGCAGAACAGAAACACATTTGATAATCCTAACTTACCTAAAAGAGGAAAAGGTTTAGTCACATTAACATCTGACTTTTTTTAAATGGTTATGTGCCTTTTTATGTTATGTGCCAGTGTATGTAAACTTCTGGTTTCAACTGTATACAGGGCTTTACATCAACACCCGCCAAATGCGGGTAGATTTCAGCTGTGTTCGCCGTCAAAAAAAAGCAGGTGAATAGCGAATGAGCGGATGATCACTCAATCTTTTTTAAATGTCAATCATTTTTTTAAAGAAACGTTTTGTTGAATTAAAAATTTCTGTGCGGAGTTTGCATGTTCTCCTCATGTTGGCGTGGGTTTCCTCCGGGTGCTCCGGTTTCCCCAACAGTCCAAACACATGCACTATAGGGGAATAGATGAACTAAATTGGCCGTAGTGTATGAGTGTGTGTGTGTGTGTATGGGTGTTTTCCAGTACTGGGTTGCGGCTGGAAGGACATCTGCTGCGTAAAACATATGCTGGAATAGTTGATGGTTCATTCCACTGTGGCGACCTTTGAAATAAAGACTAAGCCAAAGGAACATGAATCATTTCTTATGCCTGAGTGCTTTTCAATCATTATACAGTCACAGGCCTCGAAAAACACATGCAAATGATCAATTATAAAACAAACTCAACACTGCATGTCCTGCGATGTGACTACTGCGTATAATCACATTGCGATATCGATGCTGAAACCATATATTGTGCAGCCCTAGTTTAAACAGTATAACAGTAGAAGTGACAAGCAACTGGAATGTGAGGTCTGTCAAACAGCAGTGAACAGTAGAGTAGTGCGTGTCAGACTGGAGGTGATGTATATTTCAGAAAGGAGAATGTGCTCATCTCCGCAGCTCAAGCGTGAAATCCACCGGAGGGGAACGGAGGACTCTTTAAACACCCGATCTCCTGCAAACTCAATAATAATCCCCATCAGGCGGTGTAATGAGCGCAGGACAGGTGCTTTATGCTCTGCACAGGAGCGTAACACCTCGACATGCACATTCATTCACATGCTTATATCGAGTCACACATTCCTGAACTGAACCTGAACGCGTTCGGGCCGCTAAAAGCCCTCAGAGGAGATCTCCTTTTTTTTTTATCTGCTTGTGTGCTTCTGAAAGGTCTGGGCTGATCTGAGAGCAGTCCCTTCAGAGGAGAAAGTGCAGTTTTGTGCTTGTGTTGACAGCTGCGTGAAGTGTGTGTTTGTGCCCGAGGACTTAAGGAGGCTGCTAATCTGAAAGGATTGGCCCCTAACAAGACCACTTGACCTATATTAGCACAGGGACTTTGGAGGATGTATGAACGTTTGCTGGTTGTTTTGTGATTTAAATGTTTGTATATATATTGACGGATACTCACAAGCTCCGCCTACTATCTGTTTAATGCCCGCCATGTATGCTAATGAGACTGAAAGTGTTTAATCTGTTTGACTCGTTTTCATGTGAGCTCATTCGTATATTTTAGTACCGCCTACTTTCTGTTCACTACCTGCTCTGTATGCTAATGAGAATGAAAGTGTTCAATCTGATTGGCTCGTTCAATCCGTTTGGCTCGTTTTTGTATGATCTCATATGTAAATTTCAGTACCGCCTACTTTTTTTATTTACTGCCCACCCTGTATGCTAATGAGAATAGAAGTGTTTAATCTGATTGGCTCGTTCAATCTGTTTGGCTCATTTTCATCTCATTCGTACATTTTAGTACCGCCTACTTTGTTTACTGCCCGCCCTGTATGCTAATGAGAAAAAAAGTGTTCAATCTGATTGGCTTCTTTAATCTGTTTGGCTCATTTTTGTACGATCTCATTCGTACATTTTAGTACCGCCTACTTTGTTCACTGCCCGCCCTGTATGCTAATGAGAATAGAAGTGTTTAATCTAGTTGGCTCGTTCAATCGATTTGGCTTGTTCTCATTCGATCTCATTCGTACATTTTAGGACCGCCTACTTTGTTCACTGCCCGCCCTGTATGCTAATGAGAATGAAAGTGTTCAATCTAATTGGCTCGTTTTCATATGAACTCATTCATAGATTTTAGTACCGCCTACTTTGTTCACTGCCCTCCCTGTATGCTAATGAGAATGAAAATGTTTAATCTGTTTGGCTTGTTTTCATTCGATCTCATTCGTACATTTTAGTACCGCTTACTTTGTTCACTGCCCACCCTGTATGCTAATGAGAATAGAAATGTTTAATCTGATTGGCTCATTTTCATATGAACTCATTCATAGATTTAGTACCGCCTACTTTGTTCACTGCCCGCCCTGTATGCTAATGAGAATGAAAGTGTTTAATCTGATTGGCTCGTTCAATCTGTTTGGCTTGTTCTCATTCGATCTCATTCGTACATTTTAGTACCGCCTACTTTGTTCACTGCCCGCCCTGTATGCTAATGAGAATGAAAGTGTTCAATCTAATTGGCTCGTTTTCATATGAACTCATTCATAGATTTTAGTACCGCCTACTTTGTTCACTGCCCGCCCTGTATGCTAATGAGAATGAAAGTGTTTAATCTGATTGGCTCGTTCAATCTCTTTGGCTCGTTTTCATTCGATCTCATTCCTACATTTTAGTGCCGCCTACTTTGTTCACTGCCCGCCCTGTATGCTAATGAGAATGAAAGTGTTCAATCTGATTGGCTCGTTCAATCTGTTTGGCTTGTTCTCATTCGATCTCATTCGTACATTTTAGTACCGCCTACTTTGTTCACTGCCCGCCCTATATGCTAATGAGAATAAAAGTGTTCAATCTCTTTGGCTTGTTTTCATTCGATCTCATTCCTACATTTTAGTACCGCCTACTTTGTTCACTGCCCGCCCTGTATGCTAATGAGAATGAAAGTGTTCAATCTGTTTGGCTTGTTTTCATTCGATCTCATTCGTACATTTAGTACCGCCTACTTTGTTCACTGCCCGCCCTATATGCTAATGAGAATAAAAGTGTTCAATCTCTTTGGCTTGTTTTCATTCGATCTCATTCCTACATTTTAGTACCGCCTACTTTGTTCACTGCCCGCCCTGTATGCTAATGAGAATGAAAGTGTTCAATCTGTTTGGCTTGTTTTCATTCGATCTCATTCGTACATTTAGTACCGCCTACTTTGTTCATTGCCCGCCCTGTATGCTAATGAGAATGAAAGTGTTCAATCTGTTTGGCTTGTTTTCATTCGATCTCATTCCTACATTTTAGTACCGCCTACTTTGTTCACTGCCCGCCCTATATGCTAATAAGAATAGAAGTGTTCAATCTAGTTGGCTCGTTTAATCTGTTTGGCTCATTTTCATATGAACTCATTCATAGATTTTAGTACTGCCTACTCCGTTCACTGCCCACCCTGTATGCTAATGAGAATGAAAGTGTTCAATCTGATTGGCTCGTTCAATCTGTTTTGCTCGTTTTCATACGATCTCATTTGTACATTTTAGTACTGCCTACTTTCTGTTCAACGCCTGCCCTGTGTGCTAATGAGAATGCAAGTGTTCAATAGGATTGGCTTGTTTAATCTGTTTGGCTCGTTTTCGTACGATCTCATTCGTATATTTTAGTACCACCTACTTTTTTCACCACCCACCCTGTATGCTAATGAAAATGAAAGTGTTCAATCTGAATGGCTCATTCAATCTGTTTGGCTCATTTTTGTACGATCTCATTCGTACATTTTAGTACCGCCTACTTTGTTCACTGCCCGCCCTATATGCTATTGAGAATGAAAGTTTTTAATCTGATTGGCTGGGTTTTTGTAATGTTTTGTATATTTCATAATTTGTAACTTTTTGATTTAGTGGCTAAGGCGTATTAATCCCTACAATCTCATTTGTACAGTTTAGTATGAGGGTTGGGTTTAGGGGTGGAGTTTGGTACCACACCTCCTTTTAAAAATTGTACATTTAGTTCAGTCGTATGAATTAGCCACTAAACTGACAAAACGTAAAATAGTTAAGTTTCCTTGTAAGATCAGCCTGGGTTTTGAGCAAATTAAAGATTTCACGCTGTTAATATTTTTGTAATAATTATAAAGTTATGATAAAAATTAAAAAAATATGTTTATTTAAATTGCATGTCATATTTATTTTTTATTAATAAAATCCAAAACATTTTGACTTAGCACTAATCCCAATTTAATACTTCTTTTATTCATTCATTCATTTTCTTGTCGGCTTTGTCCCTTGCGGGGTCGCCACAGCGGAATGAACCGCCAACTTATCCAGCACGATTTTACGCAGCGGATGCCCTTCCAGCCGCAACCCATCTCTGGGAACTTCCACACACACATTCACACCCATACACTATGGACAATTTAGCTTACCCAATTCACCTGTACTGCATGTCTTTGGACTGTGGAGGAAACCGGAGCACCCGGAGGAAACCCACGCAAACCCAGGGAGAACATGCAAACTCCACACAGAAACGCCAACTGACCCAGCCCAGCCGAGGTTCGAACCTGCGACCCAGCGACGTTCTTGCTGTGAGGCAACAGCACTACCTACTGCGCCACTGGGTTGCCATACTTCTTTTATTATTAATATAAATAAATAGTAATATAATTAGCATATCTGACATTTATTTGATTTCAGTGTAATACAATTTAATATTAGAGTATAATTTATCAAATAATGTAAATTAACTAAAGCAATTAAGCGACGCGGTGGTGCAGTAGGTAATGCTGTCACCTCACAGCAAGAAGGTTGCTGGTTGGAGCCTCGGCTGGGTCAGTTGGCATTTCTGTGTGGAGTTTGCATGTTCTCCCCGTGTTGGCGTGGGTTTCCTCCGGGTGCTCCGGTTTCCCCACAAGTCCAAACACATGTGGTACAGGTGAATCGGGTAAGCTAAATTCTCCGTAGTGTATGTGTGTGAATGAGAGTGTATGGATGTTTTCCAGTGATGGGTTGCAGCTGGGACGGCATCCGCTGCGTAAAAACTAGAGGTGGGCATAGATTAATTTTTTTAATCTAGATTAATCTAGATTAATTTCGAAATTAATCTAGATTAATCTAGATTAAAATGGCTCATTTGAATTCTGCCGAAAGTATTCAGAATATGTGTGCTACCCAAATAATAAGTCTTTGAGAACGGGTTTCTCAAGCCGGGTGTCGCATTAGACCAGGGTCTCTTCTCCAAAATGTTTCCAAAATGCATCACAAACTGCTTGAGAAACGATTCTACTATGAAAATTGGTGATGAAAATAAATGATGTTCAATACGATGTACTTGTGTTTACTAACTGTTTATTCAGTTAAACATGAATTTTGAACTGTAGGTCTACATAAGCTCCAAACAGCGAATTCTGATGAGCTTAATCTGACTAAAGTCATCACTGAAATGGAATTAAGACGTGGAGTATGCAGATATTAGTGGCATTATTGAAGTAAACACCGCGGTCTTTAGGACCTTTCGCCATATTTTCCGACAAGGTCCACACGCGGCTGTCAGAAAGGACGGCACATACACAAACACACACACACATCGTGAAATGCGGAAGATTTTTTTCTTACCATTTGGCATGCGTCATTAAATTCCATAACTCTCTCACCTGTCCTTACTCCGTATTCGCGTCTAATACCCCAGTTTGTCACGAAGGAATAAATGAAAAGTGAAACTGCAGTTAGAGCCTCTGCTGATTTGATTCAAAAGAGCAGACGGCTCACCAGTCAGGTATACATCCGCGGTAATATATCAAGGTGAAAGTCATCATAGCTTGCGTAGAATAGACCCAGCTCCCAAACCAACTTTGAAAATAGATTAACGGCGATATTTTTTTATCGCGCGATAAGAGTCTCGCGTTAACGCAGCACGTTAACGCCGTTAACGGCCCAGCACTAGTAAAAACATATGCTGGATAAGTTGGCGGTTCATTCCGCTGTGGCGATAATAAAGGGACTAAGCCGAAAAGAAAAGAAATGAATGAAATAAATCAATTAGCCAAATGGTTTGTCAGTTAACAGTTTCTATTAGATATTGTAAAATCAAGTTTATTAAAATATTGTCTAAAACAATGTTCCCAATCTTCCAAACTTAAGTTAATATTAAGTATCTGAAGTGAACATTTTAAATTCAGAATTTTTTGTTTAACTATTTATTTTGCAGAGAATTCGCAATAATAATCAATATATATATATACATTTTTTTTTTTTTTTTTTTTTTTAATTGCTTAATTAAAAATATATTTTTTTTTCTCCTACTTTTGGCAGACTTTCTAGCAGCCCCTTGAGGTCCTCTGGAGATCACCGGACCCCAGTTTAATAAATAAAGTATTAATAAAGAGAAATATTATGATTTGAGGAATCATTTTTGTCTAGAGCTCAAACGCTGCAGGACATTTTCAGGTTTCATTCTTTGAGGTTAGAGGTTTGTTGCTAAAATCAAGCAATAGTAAAAGTGATTCCTGCTTTAGCAAACACCATTAATAATACAAAACAATCTACACTAAATAATTCACCAAAATACGAGCTGCACATTTCTGCTGTTAAACCCTCTTGGCTTGTAGATGTCCAGTGTAAATGCATCAGATAAATAAATGCATGTGTGTGTGTGTGTGTTTTAAAGCGAAGCGCAGCGCTGTATTTATTCAAACATAATCTTATTTTTTTAGTTATTTTGTATATGCCGATTTTAACGTGACAGTAAAATGTTATATCGGTATTTTATTTTAACAAAATAATTATTCATAAAAATAATTTTTAAACATTAAGTCCCTTCTGCATTTAGGTTTAAAGCAGTGCTACCCTACTTGCAGTAAAATAAAATGTGCAACTTTACAGCAACCATGTATGCATTCTTGGACTAGTGTTTTCCCCTAAATCATGCCCCTCTTCTCTAACGCCCCATTCACACGGGGCGTCAGCTTCAACGCTTCCCATTCACTTTGAATGGGTGACGTCAGGCGTTGCCGAACTGCATTGTGGATCCATCTGCGCCGCTTCAGTGGCGTTGCTTCCTGCAGAAGTTGGGACTTGCTCAACTTTTCAAGCGCCAACGGAAGCGTCAGTCAATAAGATCACTGTATGCAAATCCACCAGCTAAGACAGTGGCCTATTGCTGACTAATTTCATTGACTGACGCTGCTATGACGATCGCGTCAGCCCCAACTTCAGACACGCCCTCTGTCAAGCGTTGACGCTGAAGCCCCGTGTGTATAGGGCGTAACTATTATGATTTTCCATGATATTGCACTGCACACATTCATCCACAGTGGGTTATTTACCCTCTATCTTTTAGTGCACTTTTAGGTTGCTCTAAACGTTGTCATTTATTGTTTATCAGCACAAGAATTGTTTTTTTATTGTCATTTTTGAGTGTAGTTTAAATATCTCAAATTTCTTAAATTAAGAAGCATTTCCTAGACAAGCAAAAAATATATTTGTCACGATCCCCAGCGATCCAGCCTGTGCAGATCGCATAGAACTACAAATCTGCTGGTATATGGTATACAACATCCAGTCATGCAACACACACACACCTGCTCCAAGTCTCTATTGATTAGACTCACACAGCTGATGCTGCTCATGGACTGATTACACACACATATATACAGCTCACTTTGACACTCTCATGGCTGAGTCTTGTTAAACTGTATAGTGAACATTACGATGCGGTTTCCTTGCCTTGTCCTGCCGTGTTTTTGATCCTAGCCTTGTTTATTTGTTTACATTGCGTGCTGCCTGCCTTTTTGACCATCCGCCTGTTTTATGACCACGATTAAATTGCCTGTGTACATCTGTTTGCCCCTGTGTTGACCGTTGCTTGCCTGACCATCTCTGTTTAATAAACCCTGAACTTGGATCCTCACCTCCCTTGTCAGCGTCCCGCTTCACATTACAGTCTTGTTTTCAGAAATAAATTGGGTAGGCTAAATTGTCCGTAGTGTATGAGCGTGAATGAGTGTGTGTGGATGTTTCTCAGTGATGGGTTGCAACTGGAAGGGCATCCGCTGCGTAAAAACGTGCTGGATAAGTTGGCGGTTCATTCCGCTGTGGCGACCCCGGATTAATAAAAAGACGAAATGAAAATGAATGAATGAATGGGGTAAGCAAAATAAACTTACTTCAAATCAAAAACGAGATTAATAAGCTTACCCCATTAGCATTATTAATTTACTTCAAAAACTCACAAAACTTTGACTCATTATTTCTGGAAATACGATTATATTGTTTGCTCGTCTAGAAAATGCTCCTTGATTCAAGAGTTTTGAGATATTTTGACCAGAAACATTCTGCCAGATTTTACCATTTTACCAGCAACACTTTACACACAGACAGAAACAAGTTTGTTTATTTATTTACTTCAAGAGTTCACACTTAGCTGATGATTGGTAATAAAGCGTGTTTGGCATGCTGTCCCGGGAGAGAGCCCTGAACTCAGAATATCCTTGAGCCCGGGGCTTCCTCCCGTTTGTAGGGCGACAGGAGAGTCTGAGCTCAGGTGGTCTCGAGAACTCCCCTGCTGTGAACTACTGTATATATCTGGCTAAGAGTTGCCTTAGGATGCTATTTTGGTTAGTCAATTTTTCTATGGTGCCTGTCTTTGAACGGTGGGAGGAAACCGGAGAACCCGGGGAAAACCCACGCGAACACGGGGAGAACATGCAAACTCTGCACAAAAACGCCAACCGGCCTGAAGGGAACGGACCAGCGGAGTTCTTGCTGTGAGGCAACAGTGCTACCCACTGGCCGCCATGCCGCCCTTTCGGAGAAGGGGAGGAGTAGGGGTGGAAGGGGGGATTCTTCAAACGAAGATGACTGGAGCAAAGCGCTCTGGTCATTTATAGTGTGTCCGTGTTCATCTGATTGGCGCAATATGTGGAGTTAAGCGATACCAGCTGTGTTCAATCATAAGCACGTGATCCTCTCGAAATTATTTTGTAAACAAACCACACTTGTGTAAATGTGCGTTTGGCATTTCTGTGTGGAGTTTGCATGTTCTCCCCGTGTTGGCGTGGGTTTTTTCTGGGTGCTCCGGTTTCCGGAACACATGCGCTGTAGGTGAATTGATGAACTAAATTGGTTGTAGTGTATGTGTGTGTGTGTGTGAGAATGTGTGTATGGGTGTTTCCCAGTACTGGGTTGCAGCTGGAAGGGCGTCCGCTGTGTAAAACAAAAATGCTGCAATAGTTGGCGGTTCATTCCGCTGTGGCGACCCCTGATATAAGCCGAAGGAAAATGAATGAATGAATGTTTGTTTCAGTTTTTAAATGAATTTCAGTAATAATGTTGACAAATATGAACTTATTCATATGATTTATGTACAATACAGTTTGTAAAGTCATATGTTCTGTGCTTTGTTTTTCTGTTGCTTGCTTTGTTTGCCATGAAGTGTATCTAGTTGGATTTGCATTGTGAACATTAAATAAAAGTTAATAAAATTATTATTTTTATTTCATATAATAAGTTTTTAGGGTGACACGGTGGCTTAGTGGTTAGCACTGTGGCCTCACAGCAAGAAGGTTGCAGGTTCGAGTCCCAGCTGAGTCAGTTGGCGTTTCTGTGTGGAGTTTGCATGTTCTACCCGTGTTGGCGTGGGTTTCCTCTGGGTGCTTCGGTTTCCCCCACAGTCCAAACACGTGCGCTATAGGGAATTGATGAACTAAACTGGCTGAAGTGAATGAGTGTGTATGGGTGTTTCTCAGTACTGGGTTGCAGCTGAAAGGACATCCGCTGTGTAAAACATATGTTTTAATAGTTGGCGGTTCATTCCTTTGTGGCGACCCCAGATGAATAAAGAGACTAAACCAAAGGAAAATGAATGATATGAGTCTTTAGTTATGATACTCTCAAAATCATTCTGCATAAATCTGCTAAATTCTGCACAGAAATAGCAAACATGTGGGCAGATTCCCTGCTCATGGCCATTGAACTGTGTTTTTGAGGACGTGTGTGTTTTGGTACACGAGCGAGCGCAGTTTTCCAGCGCAGTGTTTGTGGATGTTTCTTGCTCGGCTGGAGCTTGTGAGTAAAATTACCCAGCAGGCACGGCGGGCAGAGCGAGCGAGAGTAACCCAGAGAGAAAAGGAGAGAGAGAGGTGGCTGTCTCATGCTGTAAATATTACATAACCGAGATAAGTCTAGTTGGCAGGCTATAAATACAATTGTACACTGTGTACCGACATTGTGGGTCAGCACAGACTGCGACAGCGGGACAGATTAGTTTGCAGTCAATTGGCCTGTTCCGCTCGCAAAAGCAACAAAACAAACAAAAAAAAAAAACTAGTGCAATCCTCTCGCAGGCAAATGTGTGTTGGCACAGATGAGTGTGTGTGTGTGTGTGTGTGTGATGCTGAGGAGGTCAGACATGTTTATCCAGAAAGAGCCCAGGGTCAGTCTGGCATGAGGAGTGGAGATGTGGAGATGTGGGCCGTGACTCCAGCACCTGTCATTCAGCTCAAAACCCAAACAAATGTCAATGATAGCGATGCACCGATCGGGATTGTTCATGGACCATTCCCACTCAAAACACAAACATGCTTATCTATGTCATAGTTCCCGGCCTTTCCATTAATAAACCACGATCAGTCTGGAGGTGTTCAATACCAGGAGATGTCTAAAAGCAGCCCTTCAGGACAACCTGAAGTCCCCCCCTTGACAATCTGAAGTGTCTTGTGTTTAATACAGATTTTCTCCCCCCACCTCTGTGTAACTGTGACCATCTTAGGAAGTTTTCACTTTACTGAAAGGTCCAGTATATGTTTAGGTGTTTAGAGTTCTGTTACACCTCACATATTATTCTTGGCCCTGCACACTCTGCAGTACAAGCAAATGTCCATATAGGTTGTTTTCAATTAAGTGGTTCTGGTGACGCGTGAAATTCAGATGGAGGGCAGGAAGTAAAAAATGTGCTTAAGAACTGTCAGAACTGTACAAAACCATATGATATATTCATTCACTCATTCATTCATTTTCCTTCGGCTTAGTCCCTTTATTCATCAGGGGTCACCACAGCGGAATGAACCGACAACTATTCCAGCATGTGTTTTACACAGCGGATGCCCTTCAAGCTGCAACCCAGTACTAGGAAACATCCATACACACTCATTGACACACATAGGCATACTCACAATAGGTACAGTTGTCTTGAACCGTGCCGAAGTGTGATTGTCTCCCCTCCCATCTCCCCCCCGGCTTGCTCTCACATTGTTATTTTGCCTTCCGAACCGGAGCATGCTTACGTCATCCATGATGCGCTGTTCAGTTTAACAGAAGAGAAGCGCTCTCGCTCAGCACAGTGGACATTTCTTTAGTTATATTGTTTTGGTCGTTTGATATGCAGTGACATGCAGTTAAATATATTGCTGAACAGATCCACTACTTTTGACGCTTATAAATTATCATGAAGTCCTCGTGCTGCAGGTATTAGGAGGTTTGGTGAAGGTGCAGGGAGGTGTTTGTGTCTTTAATAAACTATGACAGTTTGCGTTCATTAAAAAGTAAGAATGATTAATAAATCCATATGAAACAGTCGCTTAAAGTGACGTCGCATCTTCATTCCGCACTGAGGCATGCCTTGCACTCACAATAGAAGTGTACCACTCCAAAGCCCAACCGAACCGCACTCTGACACACCTTTTCCAACCGGACCAGGGCCGGCCAACTGAACCTGGGCCTGATTCGGAGCACTCACACTTCTCAAACAAACTAGGAAACACGCCTGGGCACGGTTCAGATAGCCTAGTGTGAGTGCACTTATACACTATAGCCAGTTTAGTTCATCAATTCCCCTATAGCGCATGTGTTCGGACTGTGGGGGAAACCGGAGCACCCGGAGGAAACCCACGCCAACACGGGGAGAACATGCAAACTGCACACAGAAACGCCAACTGACCAGGCAGGACTCGAACCAGTGACCTTCTTGCTGTGAGGCCACAGTGCTAACCACTGAGCCACCTTGTCGCCTGATATGAGATATGTACAGTTGAAGTCAGAAATATTCGCCCCCCTGTTTAATTTTTTCCCCAATTTCTGTTTAACGGAGAGCAGATTTTTTCAGCACATTTCTAATCATAATAGTTTTATTAACTCATCTCTAATAACTGATTTATTTTCTCTTTGCCATGATGACAGTAAATAATATTAGACTAGATATTCTTCAAGACACTTCTATACAGCTTAAAGTGACATTTAAAGGCTTAACTAGGTTAATTAGGTTAACTAGGCAGGTTAGGGTAATTAGGCAAGTTAC
>LR812529.1:52521459-52528959 GCA_903798195.1 Danio kyathit | reverse complement strand
TTATGTATGTATTTATTCATTTTTTTAAATTCATAATTTAATTCAATTCAATTCAATTCATCTTTATTTGTATATCGCTTATACAATGTAGATTGTGTCAAAGCAGCTTCACATGGAAGATTATAGTGAATTGAAACAGTGTCAGTTCAGTTTTCAGAGATTAAGTTCAGTTCAGTTTAGCTCAGTTCAGTGTGGGTTAATATTCACTATTGAGAGTCCAAACACTGAAGAGTAAATCTATTATACTTATAACTATTAATAAGCATATTAGGGCTTTTTTTAAGTAAAAGTTGTAATTAATGGTTTCTTATAGTAAAAATTGTACAATAATATAAAGTTCCTTCATATATCATTTATTTAGATTTTTTTAATGAATCGATGCATGTTTATAATATATTTCAAATGTGTTTTTTTATTTTATTTTAAAATACACATGATTTTACTCATTCGTAGCATGTAACTGTATTATTTTGGCATAATTAACATACTGTTTTATTTTCAGTCTTTATTCTATTTATTGTCTTTTTAATGTTTCTGTGGTACTTCTTAGTGTGATTTTTATTATTTTATAGTTTTAATTATTTTGTTCATCATTAGCTTTAAAATAAATGATGATATCTGTGCAAATAAATGTGTATTCACCTGAGATTGCTGGTCTTTTTAATTTATTTATTTATTTAATTTTTTATTATAATTTTTTATTAACTTCTATTTATTTATTTATTAATTATTATTGTTATTTTATTCACATTTATTTATTAATTTACTGATTCATTCATTCATTCTATTTTATTTTATTTTACTTTATTTTATTTTATTGATTTATTTTATTTTATTATTATTATTATTATTAAAATTATTATTATATTCACATTTCTTTATTTACTTATTTATTTAATAAATTAATTTATAGTTCATTCATTATTTTAATTATTTTATTCACATCTATTTATGTATTAATTTTATTTATTGTTATTTTTATTATTATTATTTTATTCACATTTATTTACTTATTTATTTATTTAATTAATTACCTTATTTATTTTATTTATTATTATTATTTTATTATTATTATTTTATTCACATTTATTTACTTTTTATATTCATTTATTTTATTTCATTTTTTATTATTTTATTCACATCAATTTATTTATTTATTTATTCATTTATTCATTTGTTTTATTTTGTTTTTATATTATTTCTATTCACATTTATTTACCTATATAAATTATTTATTTATCCATTTTTTGTTATTTTTATTTTATTGTCAATCTTTTTTTATTCACATCTATTTATTTACTCATTTATTTATTTATTTATTTTTAATTTATTTAGTTATTAATTAAATAATTTATTTATTTATACATTTATTTATTTTTTTATTCACAATGAGATTGACCTCTATTTCCTTCCGTAATCTTTTATCAAAATAACTTCTGACTTTTATGTTTGGGTGACGTCTCAAATCCCTCAAACAGCCGCCCTTGATCATCCAATTAATTAATTAATTAATTATTTAATTAATGGATGAAATCAAGTCCTGCCCTACGAGTGACTCCACATCTGAATGCATTCAAGTCTTGCATTTAATGAAATTATCACAATTCGATGCATGATAGTAAAGTTTTGTAGTTTTGTGTTGACTTTGAACAGAAGGTTCCTTTCAGGCCATGTGTGTGTGTGTTGTTATTGTGTGAGTGTGTGTGTATTTAAGGTGTGTGAGTTGTGCAGGTCGGATTCGGTGACTCTCATTGGCTTACAGGGGTTTTCCTCAGTGCTTTCGCCCTAAATCTCCACGTCCTGATCCATTTACTAAATGAAGCCTCCCACCTCACGTCACATGCCAGAAATACACCCTTAACACCCCAGTGTTTCTCACACCTCGGACACATTTTTGGTGTGTTGATACGGGGTTAAACCTAATCTCCTCTGCATCGTTTCTCAACATTACAACATAATCCGTCCACCGCCATCACGCACATATTCACGGTCACATTCGTTAAAGCAAAAGTTCACCTAAAAATCTAAACCACGCCATTGTTTACTAAAAAGCCATCCTTGGTGTCCTTGTTTCTCTCAGATGAACACGGTGGGAGTAGTTTGAACGTACACATGAAATCAAAACTAACCATATTGGCTTTGTGAGCTCACACTGCTAGTTTTGTGGTGAACAATTCATCTGTGCATGTCATTAAGAAAAAACAAATAGTCTGCCCTTGTGATCTTTAATTGAATCTGAAGATGCACTTTGTGTTTGTCTTCAGTTCAATTCTCAGATTAGGTCTGTCTGAGGTATTGGGCGTGGCTAACATGCTTAACCACGCCCCTCCAGGTGTCAGTTTTGACGTCAATGAGAAATGGTGAGCAGGAGGAGTCTGTTAGGTTGTAATAACTCTCCACAAACCCATTTCTCCATCTTTCTGAATAAAACGCCTACTTTACTACATCCAATCAGCTCACAGTAAACAAGCCACGCCCACTTTTTCCCATTTAATATTCCTTTTCTCTAGGAACTGCATCACAATTTTAAAAAAATGGTCACAGCTTCTGGTTCATGCATTTTAACTTTTATCCTTCATGCTGTATAATGATGGTGGATAATGACTTTTATTATGAATCTTCAAAACACTATAATTAACCCATACGCCAACAGAGGGTTAATGCACATCTTATGAAGTGGACCAATGTTTTTTAAATAGAGATATTTCTCATCTCGCAGCTGCTCGCATGCTGACTAACAGTCGGAGGGGAGAGCATATTACACCAATTCCTCTACTCCCTCCACTGGCTCCCTGTTAAGTTCCGAATTGATTTTAAACTTTTGATGTTTGTTTTTAATGCCGTCAATGGCCTTGCTCCTATTTATTTATGTGAAATTTTGCACACGCACAAACCTAGCAGAGCTCTGCAATCTGCTGACCAACTTCTGCTTGAAGTCCCGCGGTCAAGATATAAGCAGTGGGGTGATCGCTCTTTTGCAGTGGCACAATCACTGACCTGCCACTTTTTAAAGCCAAGCTTAAGACCCACTTTTTTAAATTGGCTTTTAATGCACAGCACTGACACTTTATGTTTTAATGTTGGTTGGATTTTATGGATATATAAATATATATTCATGTATTCATTCATTCATTTTCTTGTCGGCTTTGTCCCTTGCGGGGTCGCCACAGTGGAATGAACCGCCAACTTATCCAGCACGATTTTACGCAGCGGATGCCCTTCCAGCCGCAACCCATCTCTGGGAACTTCCACACACTCATTCACACTCATACACTAAGGAAAATTTAGCTTACCCAATTCACCTGTACCGCATGTCTTTGGACTGTGGGGGAAACCGGAGCACCCGGAGGAAACCCACGCGAACGCAGGGAGAACATGCAAACTCCACACAGAAACACCAACTGACCCAGCCTAGCCGAGGTTCGAACCTGCGACCCAGCGACGTTCTTGCTGTGAGGCAACAGCACTACCTACTGCGCCACTGCGTTGCCCCATAAATATATATATATATATATATATATATATATATATATTTTTTTTTTTTTTTTTTTTTTTTTTTTTTGTTATTGCATAGTCTACTTTTCTGTTGGGTTGTATAATTTGCTTTTACTTGTGTAAAGCACTTTGGTCAACCGTGGTTGTTTTAAAGTGCTATATAAATAAAAGTTGATCGATTGATTGATTGATTGATTGATTGATTGATAAACTCCAAAGACTTCTGGCGTGGCTGAATTGTGATGCGTGACTGACGTATGTGATGTACACTGTAAAAAATATTCATAAATTAGCAGTTTTCCATATTTTGTGATTCATATTATATTATATTATATTATAATAATTATATAATAATAATTATTATATTATGGGATTTTTGATTTTTCTTCCAACAACGTTTAACCTTGAAGAGTTTGAAAAAGTGACGCATATGCGCGCGAAATTTTATCTATGCGACCTCAAAATATATTTGGGAGCATTTGTGCGAGTGGATAAAATTGATGTTGTGCGACCAGTTTTCACAGCAAAATGTTCACCACATGCACAGAATTAGGAGGCATTCACGCATTAAGCATCTTTCCACCTAAAAACACCATACGCAGCGCTCAGGAAAGGTTTAAAACAGTTGACATGTCAACTTACTGCAGTCAACAAAGCCTGCAATGCTTGCCCCGCCTTCAAGCTCTTCTTATTGGCCCACTGCGCTAGAACAAAACGCGAATGAATTGGTTAATATCAGCTGTCAATCACTCAGTTCCGATGACAGGGAGATACAACCGCGAAAACGTAATTGTCTGGATACGAGAGAATGAAAACAACACTGACAGATTTAGTTTTGGAAACACCTAAAGTTACAAATAATGGCACATCTGATTAGTGATCATCTGGTGAATGTTAATCCAGCATTTACACTTTTCCAAGAGTGGATAAAAGACTTCCAGTGTTTAAAGTCCGCTATGAAAATGACTAAAGCATTCACCGTAAAGCTGGTGGGACGGAGTTTTCAGGTAACAGTGTTTGCCACTGAATCTACACATTTTAAGCATGAGATGTTCAAACGTTATTTAATCCTCATTTAATCGTCATGATGTTGTCAGTCGTGCGACTGACCGCGTTCACCATCGCTAAAGAGCATGCATTCACCGAGATTAAACTAATATTGCAGCTCATGAAAAGACCGTTATGTGCAAACTGGGATTCAAATCTACCTCCATTATGTTAGCAACACCCAATGAACCAATCAAATGTCAAAGGACAGAATCAAGCCCCGCCCTACATTATTATTATTATTATTATTATTATTATTTTAATTTGAGAAGGTGCTTCACTAGAATTATACATCACAATAAGGACAATCTCAACTTCCGACTTGAAAACAGACTCGACACCTCAAGATCCTGCGCAGAAAGAGCAGATTATTTCAGGCAGAGGAGGTGAACGCATGTAGGTCAGGATGTTCCCGACATACACACACACACACACACACACTGCTAGTTAACCCGTTCACCGCCGCTGGTCAGTTCATGTCAGACTCTTCCTCGCCGCTGAAAATACTGACTGTCATACATTTCGACTGTGAGTTATACGCCACATAGTTTATGTCAAAATATTTCGTCATCATCAGTCATTTGATGGCATGTTAAAAAGATCACAGACTGACCCCAAAATACTTATTAACATGATAGTTCATCCAAACATGAACATTTATTTACTCTCCTTCATGTGCTTTTAAACCTTTATTTGTTTCTTTCTTCTGTCAAACACAAAAGACGATATTTAGAAGAATGCTGAAAACTGGTAACCATTGACTTCCATAGTATGAAAAGCAAATACTGTGGAAGTCAATGGTTACAGGTTTCTAACATAGCATGATAAAAAGGTCACAGTTTGTCCCCAAAATACTTATTAACATGATAGTTCACCCCAAAAATAAACATTTACTCATTATTTACTTCCCCTGAAGTGGTTATAAACCTTTATGAGTTTCTTTCTTCTGTCGAACACAAAAGAAGATATTTAGAAGAATGCTGAAAACCGGTAACCATTGACCTCCATAGTAGGAAAAGCAAAAACTGTGGAGGCCAATGCTTACCAACATGGCATGATAAAAAAGTTTACAGTTTGTCCCCAAAATATTTATTAACATAATAGTTCACCCCAAAAAATGTACTCATTATTTACTTTCCCCAATGTGCTTTTAAACCTTTATTCGTTTGTTTCTTCTGTCAAATACAAAAGAAGATATTTTGAAGAATGCTAAAAAATCGATAACTATTGACCACCATAGTAGGAAAAGCAAATACTAAAGTTTACTCATTATTTACTTTTCCTAATGTGCTTTCAAACCTTTATTCGTTTCTTTCTTCTGTCGAACTCAAAAGAAGATATTTAGAAGAATGCTCAGAACCAGTAACCATTGACCTCTATAGTTTGAAAAGCAAATAGTATATACTAAAAGTTACTCATTATTTACTTTATCTGATGTGCTTTTACACCTTTATTCATTTCTTTCTTCTGTCAAACACAAAAGAAGATATTTAGAAGAATGCTGAAAACCGGTAACCATTGACTTCCATAGTATGAAAAGCAAATACTACATACTAAAAGTTACTCATTATTTACTTTATCTGATGTGCTTTTACACCTTTATTTGTTTCTTTCTTCTGTCAAACACAAAAGAAGATATTTAGAAGAATGCTGAAAACCGGTAACCATTGACTTCCATAGTAGGAAAAGCAAATACTACATACTAAAATTGACTCATTATTTACTTTCCCTAATGTGCTTTCACACCATTATTTGTTTCTTCTGTCAAACACAAAAGAAGATATTTAAAAGAATGCTCAAAAAGGGTAACCATTGACTTCGGTAGTAGAAAAAGCAAAAACTATATATTAAAATGTACTCATTATTTACTTCCCTTAATGTGCTTTACCACCTTTATTTGTTTCTTTCTTCTGTCAAACACAAAAGAAGATATTTAGAAGAATGCTGAAAACCGATAACCATTGACTTCCATAGGAAAGCAAATACTACATACCCTGTACTAAAATTTACTCATTATTTACTTTCCCTAATGTGCTTTCAAACCTTTATTTGTTTCTTCTGTCAAACACAAAAGAAGATATTTAGAAGAATGCTGAAAACCGGTAACCATTGACTTCTTTAGTAGGAATAGCAAATACTATATACTAAAGTTTACTCATTATTTACTTTCTCTAATGTGCTTTCACACCTGTATTTGTTTCTTTCTTCTGTCAAACACAAAAGAAGATATTTAGAAGAATGCTGAAAACCAGTAACCATTGACTTCCATAGTAAGAAAAACAAACAGAGAAGTAAATGGTTACAGATTTCCAACATTTAACTCAGTATCTTTTCAGCCTAATAATACAATCAGTGTACATCACTGTCATGTATTGATACAATTTATCTACTTGTTAATTAATAGTAGTTATCATTCTTCCAATTTTATACAGGATGATACACACACATGTACATCTATCTTTATGGGGACTTCATATAGACATGTAATGTTTCTACTGTACAGACTGCATATTCTCTCCTCCTAACTTAACCCTCACAGCAAACAATCTGTATTTTTACATCTTCAAAATATTTCATTCTGTCTGATTTATGAGCTGTTCTTTTCATGGGGATCAAAACAATGTCCCACAAGGTCAAAATGGACTGGTATTGCTATACTTGTGGGGACATTTGGTTACCGTACCATTAGTAATACAATGTATACACACACACACACACACACACACACACACACACACAGACACACACACACACACACACACTTTATAAATCAATCTACTAATAGAAATAGAATAGATATCTTTTTTTAAAGTGCATTATAACTGCAGATTAACTATTTATATACTTGACAGCTTTACAATTCACCCTGTATGCACATTAACGTGTCTGATTTTGATTGTGACGTAATAATACTTGATAATATTTAGCTTAAGCGTTGTTGTGTGGAGATGCTGAGGA
>LR812529.1:52506459-52513959 GCA_903798195.1 Danio kyathit | reverse complement strand
TGGTCTAGAATCAGTCCAGAATTATGCGGGAGGAGCTGATCAATGCCGTGAAGAGAGCTAGGACCACCGTTTTCAAGGGTACTATCAGTAATACAGCAAGATGTCATGTTTTAAAACCATGCATCGCACGGAAGGTTCCCCTGCTTAAGTTAGCCCATGTCAAGACCCATCTGAAGTTTGCCAGGGACCATCTGGGTGGTCCAGAGTATTCATGGGAGAAAGTCCTGTGCATGGTCAGATGAGACCAAAGTAAAACTTTTTGGTCTTAACTCTATTCACCGAATTTGGAGGAAGAAGAATGATGTGTATCATCCCAATAATAGCATACCTACAGTGAAGCATGGGGCTGGAAGCATCATGCTCTGGGGTGTTTTTCTGCACAGGGGACAGAATGACTGCACTGTATTAAGGAGAAGATGAACGTGGCCATGTATTGTGAGATATTGGGCAAAAACCTCCTTCCCTCAGTCAGAGCATTAAAGATGGGTCGTGGCTGGGTCTTCCAACATGACAATGACCCAAAGCACACAGCCAGGAAAACCAAGGAGTGGCTTCGTAAGAAGCATAACAAGGTTTTGGAGTGGCCTAGCCAGTCTCCAGATCTAAATCCAATAGAAAATCTTTGGAGGGAGCTGAATCTCCATGTTGCTCAGCGACAGCCCTGAAACCTGACAGATCTAGAGAAGATCAGTGGGCAAAATCCCTCCTTCAGTGTGTGCAAACCTGGTGAAGAACTACAGGAACCCTTTGACCTCTGTAATTGTTAACAAAGGCTTCTGTACTAAATATTTAAAATGCTTCACTCAAGTGATCAAATACTTATTTCACACAGTAATTTACAAATAAATTGTTAAAGTCATACAATGTGATTTCTGCATTTTTATTTTTAGATTCTGTCTCTCACAGTGGAATTGCACCTATACTGAAAATTCCAGACCCCTCCATGATTTCTAAGTAGGAGATCTTGAAAAATCACTGTGTGATTAAATACTTATTTCCCTCACTGTATATATAAGCGTCTGAAAGTGATTTCAAACACTCAACTGATGTTATGAAGACAATAGAGAAAGAGATAGAGAGATGCTTCTAATGGTAAAAATTTATTAATTGTATTTGTTATGTTACTTGATTAAAACAGTCTGCAGAAACACTTCGATTGACATTCTCCCTCTGTACGTGTCATTCATAGACTGTAAAAGGTATGGACGTATATCTGTGATGTCACAGATAGGTTTCTGAAGAACCCAAAAGAAGCTACGAGTAGGCGTGGCCAACCGGCACCATTTTGTTTGCGCGTCATTACACCAACCGGGGGATACCAAACAAGGGCAATAAGGCAGAGCGTGAGCGGAGCTACAGATGCCTGCTAGCATTTTGCTTAGACAGGCTTTCCTATTGGAGAAACGTTTAATACTTCATCACCTGCGACTCGTTTCTGTTCTGACCACATGTGCTTGGTTGTACACTATATCAGTAAAGTGTTTAGTCTTTTAAAAACACTGCTGTAACACACTGAGCCACTAAACATTGTTCTTATGACGTTTTTCTACAGGAGGAAAATGCGAATTACTTTCAAACACTACAAATATAGTCTGTGTTAGTGAATGCAAGGCTATTGATGAAATCCAGGCATAACACTGTATGACAACGCTTCAGACGACTGTTCTAGAGCCTACAGCTAATCAACCTGTCCAGCCTGATCTCACGAGGAAACGTAAGTATTTTACGTTTTGTCAGTTTAGTGGCTAATTCGTACGAATTCGTACGAGTTCAGTCGTACGAAAATGTACGATTTTAAAAAGGAGGCGTAGCACCTAACCCCACCCCTAACCCCAACCGTCATTGGGTGATGCGCAAATCGTACTAATTTGTACGAATTAGATCGTACGAATTCATATGAATTAGCCACTAAATCAAAAAGTTACGAATTGCCGTGAGATAGCGTTGACCTGTCAGATTCTGGAGTGCTTTACAGCTCTAAAGAAAATTATAAATTATCTTAAATGAAACAAATACATTTATAGAGATGATATATAAGTATATAAGTTCACTCACCTGTGAAATGGAGGCAACTTGAATGGTTTGTGAGCACAATTAAGTGCACACAGCATGCCATATCATCTGATAAGTGTAGGAAATAATCCCAAAAGGCAACTGACTCAGTAAAGCCACATAAAACACAACAAAAATATGATGAATATGCCGAGTTCAGTGGCTAATCAGCCGGAATCAGCTGAGGTAAAGTGACTGCGACCAGCGAGACCTAGCTGTCACTCAAGTGGCCACGCCCTTAATTATGCAGACTTAATATAACTTAATATAAAGGAAACGGATGAGTTATAAAAAAAAATCACCCTCTCACAGTTGTCATGAAGGGTAATATTAGATATATGGTCCATAATTTTTCTTTGTACCAGGCTGTAAACACCTTTTTTCTGCTGTAAAGTTGGCCATTTTAACACTGGGGTCAATAGAAATGTGCTCTATATGGAGCCAGGACTAGCGGAATTTTGATAAATTGCAGTTTCAGTTACTTCCGTATTTGCTTCATGAGGGAGAGCGAGAGGTTGCTGCTTGGTGTCATCAGTGGGGGAAAGCCCCGCACACTAGTCACCATCTCTCCCTCATTAGCATAGGACGTCAGTCTTGTTTTTAAATCTGCCACTATGCTGACACACAGGCATTTGTAGCTTCGCCCTCTTTTGTAAAGAGCACAATCTCATTTGAATTTAAAGCGACAGTCACCAAAACAGCACAATTGGGATCAAACCCTAATTAGGGTCAGTTTCACTGAGTTATAAAACATTATCTGTGGTATTCTGAGCTGAAACTTCACACACACTCTAGGACACTGATCATCAACTGGCGGCCCGCAGGCCGAATCTGGCCTGCTGAGCCATTCAATCCGGCCTGCGGATTCCCCGTGCAAGAATGAGGTGTGTGAGGTCTGTGACACACACTGGTGAGGATGGCGGCAGCAAAAAAGGACATAAAAGAGCTTTTTTCAACGAAAAGTGTAAGTCACATAAACTCGAGTTCACTACTGAATGAGTCCATCATGATAATAATGGCGTTAATGCTCGTGTTTCGTGCTTTAATGCACAGTCTGTCGTTATAGCAGGCTGATAAAGTCTGTGAATAATATGCCCTGAACACTAACTGCAGAATAAACAGCTAAATGCAAAAGTATATGATCCCTGCCTGCCAGTTCTCCTGATCTCTCAGAGTGAAGCCGCGGTCACACTGGACTTTCCTCCCCATAGACTTCCATTCATACGCACGCGAATGCGTCAGACCGGAAACGCAGGGTCATGCGTCGAGTTTCGCTGGTTGCTGCGGTGCAAAGTTCAAGCTTGGTGAACTCTGACCTGCGAAATCGCATCACTTGACTGCGTGAGACCAATCCAGGATCAAAACATGACCTCTCTGAACAGAAATTTAAAACATGCAGCAATCGCTCGCTTTTTAAATGTCTAATCATCTTGTTTAATCCCGCCACTTTTCGCAGCACCGTATGACAGAATTTCGCAAGCTCAAACTCTAGTGTGACTTCAGCTTAACAGGTGCAATTTCGGTTGAAACAGTTTGTCAGAAAAACTCCAGCCTGTGCTCCATCTTTTATTAATACTCATGAGATGTTTCATTTGCACTACGGCTAAAATAAACAGAAGTCTTTAATAAACTTTCTCTTTATCAGTTAATAAACATTCTTTTACCGTTACACTGTCAGACCTGTAGCCAGCTTTTTGAATGGGTTATCTTTGCAGTTATTCGCCTGATTTTCTATTTAATTATGAGCTATAAATTTTACATTTTAGTCACATTTTAGGAACTCATTTTTGCTGCATTATCTTGTCGGATGGTTATCATAAACACACTTTTTGATGTACCAAAATATATTTTAAACCATTTTGTCAAATTGCTTATCTCACTATTTTACTTTTTTAACTGTTTATTTACAAATGTGCATTTAAACTGTAAGTTTACTATTACAGTTTTATAAAAATAATCAAAATTTATAATAAACAAATATGAAAATATACTTTTAATATACACCTTTATTATCTTTCATTACACACACACACACACACACACACACACACACACACACACACACACACACACACATATATATATAAGTACAATTTCAGAGATGTTTGCTAATACAAGTTAATATCTTTTAAGCTCCTTTTTTAACTAACACTCACTGCATTTTAGCAGTAAGAAGCTAAAATACAGATTATTGAATTGTTCACTTGACTACAAAGTGAAGTTTAATCTTAAACTAATTTCGAGAGGAGCACGTGCTCATGATTGACCCAGCTGGCCCACATTAGCTAATCATGATCTTCCAATCAAAGCACCCCAAGTCACTATATATATATCCTCACTTCCTTTCTACAACTATCTTCATCTGGAAGAAACCCCCCTCCTCCCCTTCTTCCACCTTTATCCAGAATGGGCGGCACGGTGGCCCAGTGACTAGCACTGTTGCCTCACAGCAAGAATACCAATGGCGTCAGGTCCTTGCTGGGCCATCTGGTATTTCTGTGCGGAGTTTGCATATTCTCCCCGTGTCCGCGTGGGTTTCCCCCGGGTTCCCCGGTTTCCTCCCACCGGCCAAATATGCACTATAATAAGCCTAAATCTTTTTTCTAATGTCTTACTCTCAAGAAGTTCACCTTGGCCTCAGCAGCGGGGGAGTTTGAGATCGACCTGAGCTCAATTTCCCCTCGCCATGTGATAGGGGGGAGCCCTGGGCCCGAGGATCCCTTGAGCTCAGGGCTCTCTCCCGGGACAGCATGCCAAACAAGCTATGTGATAAATCATGAGCTAAGTGTGAACTCTTGAAATTAAATCGCAAATCAAATCGAAATCGCAATATCTGTCAAAAAAAATCGCAATTAGATATTTTCCCCAAATCCCACAGCCCTATGCCACACTATGAAAGCAACTAAAAATAACAACAACTGAGTCTCTTGTCAGAATAACCACCATTTATGACTATATTTAGACCACACTTCGAAATGAGGACAGACTCAGACAGACTACGCGGCGTTAAGCATTTATTGTTTCAAACTGATGTTCTCAGATTTTTATTTGATTTTCTTCTTGGGGGTCCGGTCCCTAAGGAGACTGTCTTGTAAAACTCTGGCCCTCTGACAAATATAGTTGATGACCCCTGATCTAGGAGCATCAGAGACTTATTTTACATCTTCTAAAAAGGGGAGTAATAGGTCCTCCATGATGTATTTTAAATGAAATATTTGATGAATAACTCAAGGCAAGAGCTGATGAGTGAAATAAAGCTTATTACACTGTTGTTTTAGTTATACCATACATATATACCGATTAGCCTGCTGTTGCTGATCTTATAGATTATATATAGATGCTGTATAGCTTGAAATAAATAAAAAATTAAATGAAATCAGAGGGTAGAGTCTCTAAAGATCCCCACTACTCCAGTAGTCACCATTTGAAGTGGATCAAAACCTTTGGGCAGAATTGTCCTAAAACTGTTCAACAACACCCATTCTTGTCTTAGGACAATTTCATTTCATTTTTCTTCAGCTTAGTCTCCATTTCAGAGGTCACCACAGCGGAATGAACCGCCAACTAGTCCAGCATATGTTTTACACAGCAAATGCCCTTCCATCCACAACCCAGCACTAGGAATCACCCATACACACTCACATTCACACATACTGAACTACGCCCAATTTAGTTCATCAATTCCCCTATGGCGCATGTGTTTGGACTGTGGGGGAAACCGGAGCACCCGGAGGAAAACCACGCCAACATGGGGAGAACATGCAAACTCCACACAGAAACACCAACTGACCCAGCCGAGGCTCAAACCAGCGACCTTCTTGCTATATATATATATATATATATATATATATATATATATATATATATATATATATATATATATATATATATATATATATATATATATATATATATATATATATATATATGTATGTATGTATATATATATATATATATATATATATATATATATATATATTTTTTTTTTTTTTTTTTAAGTGCAGTAATGTTGGTAAATTAAAAAAAAAAGTGGTTAAATAACAAAAAATCCTAAAATAGATTGTTAAAAATATTCAATAATTATCAATACCAATTGATATGAAACATCATCATCATGCTGCATCGCCCAGCCCTACTTTTGCTGCTTGTTCAAACTACTTGTTCAAACTACTTGTTTAAAATGAGTTGAAACAACTCAGTTCTTACAGTTTTAGGGTGGACAACTTATTTATTTTATGTTCAATGCACTTAAATTTGTAAAAATGATTAAGTTACTAGATTTGTAGACATTTTTGTGCATTTTTCACAGTGTGTTATCGTTGGAAGAGTAATTACTACAGTATTGCGGGAAACTGAAGAGGTATTCTCCAATCCAAAGAGCCTTTGGTTTGGATGTTCAGGGATCTTCCTGAAAGCTCTGATGCCAGTAAAGAAGCTTTATGTTAAGCGTGTGTGTGTCTGAGCTGGAGGTCTGCAGTGGTCAGGTCTGTCCATCTGAGGTTTATTTAACCCTTCACCCCTGCCGGAGCCATGCCGGAGCACTCGTCATTAGGCTGATTACTGCACAAATCATCAAACACGTCACACAACATCACTCTATGCACACTGACACTTTAATGCGTTCTCACTTTAGAATGTGAAGATTCTAATTCCGACATCATTTTTAGAATCCTTTTTTAAATGTGTTTAAAGTTCCATTGATAGAACGCCAGAACTCGGTGAACGCTAATATTTAGGTTGAATACAGCATGATGTTGCATTGTTCGATGTCCGATTCGCTCATTTGTTTGACATTTGATCCTTCTGGTCAGGAAATAATAATGTCATTAATTTGACTAATATGCAATTAGTATAATTTCACAATGCAGCGGAGGAGTAATGGAGGTTAATGATGGCGTATAGCTTCACAAAAGCAATGTATAGACATGTATATTAGTGCTGGGCAAAGATTAATTGTAATTCATCGCATCCAAAACAAACGTGTTTTTTTAAATGTGTAATATGTGTGTGTGTATGGGTTATATACAGAAAAACAAAACAAAAATATTGACATATACATTTATATATACATTTTATCATATATATTTTATATAAATAACCATTTTCTCAAATATATGCATGGTTTACAAATTAGGTTTTTGGCTTTAATCATTATTACATTATTTAATTATGATTTTATAATTGATTTTAATTTAGACTGAATTAATAGAATAGTTTGGAATAATTATTAATTTGACTAATATGCAAATGTATATATGACTAATATGATAAAATGCATATATAAATGTATATGTCAATATTTGTGTTTTGTTTTTCTGTATATGTGTTCGTGCATATAACACACACACACACACACACACACACACACACACACGTATTACACATTAAAAACATGTTTGTTTTGGATGCAATCAATCATGATTAATCTTTGCCCAGCACTATATACAT